>QLNU02003225.1:61444128-61485731 GCA_006491805.2 Dysdera silvatica | reverse complement strand
GATTGTTTTCATAGTCTATTAATTCAATATTCTCTATATATTTATTTCCTTTTATTCTTTTGAACATTATTTTTAGTATACTATAATCATATATCTTATCTATTGGTAGAATACCATATTTGCTAAACAATATAATTTGATTTAAACTTTTAGTTTTTTCAATTATTTTTATAAATTTAATCTGTAGCGATTTAATTAGTCTGGTATTTTTCTTATTTAGATTTTCCCAAATGCTATTACAATAGGTCAAGTGACTGTATATAAATGGATAATATAAACCCAGTAATATATCTCCGGGGACTGTTCGCGACAATTTTCTCAAAATCCCTATTCCCAAACTCACCTCCTTTTCTACTCTTTCTGTCTGCCTATTCCAATTCAAGTCCTTTGCCAATACCACCCCCAAAAAATCAATTTCCTTAATAATTTCAATTTCTTTCTCATTTAAATAAATTTTTCTGAATCTTCTATTCCATAAATTTTCTTATTTTTTGTACTAAAAATTAATATTTTTGTTTTAGATTCATTTATTTTCATTTTATTTATTTTAAACCAAAGTTTAAAAATTTTAATTACTTCATGACCAGTTCTAGTTAACTCATATTTGTCTTTACCCTGAATAAACACACTTGTATCATCTGCATATAATGTTAAATAGCCATTGTTAGATATTTGCACTATATCATTTATATACAATAAAAACAGGAGGGGACCAAGAATGAACCCCTGGGGAACACCATATTTATTTTTAAGTGAAACATATATTATATAATTAATACGTACTATTTGCTGCCTTCTTTGAAGATAGGCATTTAGAATATTGTTAATTTTGCCTCTCATACCATAATGTGATAATGTGTCTAATAATATGTTCATATTAATTACGTCAAACCCCTTGCTTAAATCGAAAAAAATCCCCATACTAATAAAGCCATTTTCCAGAGATTTTTGTATTTTTGTTATTACATTTATCAAGGCAGTTTATGTGGATCTGCCTTTCAAGAAACCGTGTTGGCTTCTATCCAAAATTCTAAATCTATTTGTGAAATCAATTAATCTGTTATTTAATGAACGCTCAAATATTTTAGCAAATACTGATAAAATTGAGATGGGTCTGTAATTTGTTTTAATATTCTTGTCACCTTTTTTATAAATCGGAACAATTTTTGTAATTTTCATTCCATCTGGTATCTTTTCCTGTTCAATAATGTCATTATAAATTATCAATAATGGTTTTAGAAAAATGTTTGCATTTTATTTGACTAGTTTTGGTTTTATTTCATCTACACCTGCTCCCTTATTTATGTTTAAAGTTCGTAAAATTTTCAGTAATTCTGATTCATTTATTTCTCTGACATACATGGTCTGGTTATTTTCTCTTTTTAAATAATGTCTGTAATCAAGTTCGTTAGTTTTATTTTTATCTAATTTAGTATCTATTTCAGTATCAAAAATATGCACATAATATTCATTCGATAAATTCGCCATTTGACGATCGTCCGTTATTAGGATATCCTCATTCATTAGTCCTTCTAAATTTTCTTTTCTTGCCTTTGATTTTCCTATTAATTTATTTAATATTTTTCATTTATTCTTAGCATCTATATCCCTAAAACAGTTTTTGTAGTATTCTTGTTTCCTTGTTAGTATTAACTTATTCATTTTGCTTCTCGTTTCTCTATATTTACTCAAATAAACAAGTTTCTTCCTTCCAACAAATCTGGAATATAACCTGCTGCTTCTTTTTATTTCGTTTAACATTTTTTTTTGTGTCCAACCCTTATTGTAACATTTTTCTTTAATTTCTATCCATGGAAATATTTCATTTATTATTTTCTGTATCAATGTTATAAAAATGTAATATTTCTTTTTATCTTTACTTTAATCAATTTTAATTTATTTTTAAATTCGCTCATGTTTCTTGTGCATTAATTTCTAATTCTTAACTTTTTTCTTACTTCCTTTCTCTCTTCCCTCTCAAAGTCAACTATTATCATTTTGTGATCACTTAATTGATAGTCATTAACTTCAATAACCACCTCATTAGTATTTGTGAAGCATAAGTCGATTAAAGTTGAAGACTGTGATGCAATACGAGTGTTTTCTTTTACTAAATTTTTCAAACCCATTGATTTCATGTTATTTATTAATAGATTACTATTACTACTCTCTTTTTCTATGTTGATATTGAAATCGCCAATTATAAATATTTTTTAATAGTACTTTCTTCTAGAGCCTTATTTAACCAATTTAATAGTTCCATTCAAATAACTTTCGGGTGTCTATATGCCAAAACTATTGATATTTCATTTTGTTATTTTATTCCTATTATTTCGTAGTTATCACTCATATTGATTACTTCTTCCCATAGCAAATAGCCCTCCATTTTATCCCTAATATAAACTGATACACCACCTCCTCTTTTGTTATTCCTGAACCTATGGTAACCATAGAATCCCTCGAAATGATTCAAGTCATGTTCTTTCATCCAAGTTTCCGCCACCATCAGAAAATCCATCTGCAATTCGTCGTCGTTTAATAATATTTCTATTTCTTCTATTTTATTATTTATACTCCTTGCATTTAAATATATTATTCTATCTGTAGTAATATTTTTCTTTGTCCAACTATTATTTTAACAAGTATATATAATCTACTTCGTCATTACAGACATTTTCCTCTTACCTCACGAGAATCCATATTCGAATTATTACTAATATTATCATACTCATTTTCCAGCATTCCAGTTATTATCTGTGATAACATCATCTAAATATTCCAATTCAATATGTTTATTAGCTGTCTTATTGCTTTTTACCTTTCGAAATATGTCAACATCAATACTTTCTAAATTAGTATCATTTTTTACATGTAAAATATCATTCATTATTTCAATATTACCACTTTTTATGAAGTCGATATGTTCCTTAAATACACAATTATTTTCATAATGACTATTAATATCATTATTTAGACTTTTACTGCCCTTTTTTTTTGTTGATTATTTACATACTTACACTCCGCACCAGCATTATCTATGTTCTCGTTTCTCCCAGTTCCAAGTCATTGAATCTCTTGTAAGTCGTTTTAATTATTAATTACAATCACTTCACTTCTCTCCTCTTTTCACATCTTAATTCTTGCATTTACGGTCCACAGAAATCGCCGTCCATTTTCTCTTTTCACTCTTAATAATTCATTAAACAATATTTTCCTAAAAGGACATAACTGTTCGTTGATGTAAATAACGTTATCTCCATCTCCCTTTATCTCGCTTTTTTTAATATTTTTACCCATCTTCTTTTGTAATGCTTCATTTTTCATTTTTACACTTCTATACTTCACAACGATTTTATCATTTCTACCTCTTCCTTGTCCCAGTCTATGTGCAGCTTTTATGTAGTTTGGCTTTATCTTAATTTGCAATTTTTCACATATTTTGTTACCATTTCCTCGCAGTTTTCACCCTTTGAAAAGGATAATCTGATTATTTCAATATTACTTCTTCTGTTATATTGCTCTAATTCTATTACTTCGTCTGTTTTTTTTCCAGTTCCTCTTTGAGGTATTCAATCCTATAACTTGTTTCCTCGTCCTCCTTTTTATTTTCAGCCATTTGTTCACTTTCATTTTTCCAATCATTTAGTTCCTTTTTTAAGGATCTATTCTCTTCGACCAGTCTTCCGAATTCTTCAGATATGTCTTTAAACGCCATTCTTATTTCTTTATATTTACCCCCCAATTTTTCCATCTGTTCTTGTAATTGAACATATCTCTTCATCTGAATTTCTTCGTTATCACTTATCTTTTTCATTATTTCTCCAAGTTTAACCATTATTGCATTATCCTTCTCTATTATCTCTTCCGGTAATTCTTTAAATATGTTTTCTGTTTCCCCTTCTTTCTCTTCCTCCTGAACATTCTTCTCATCAAACTCATCATCCTTCGCCGTCTTCCTCTTCTGTTTCATTTTCTTTTCCATCTTATCCCTTACCATTATTTATGAGGAGATTCCTTTCACTGGCATTATTTCCAAAAAGTCGATATAATTGTTTACGTTGTAGAAACAAGTATCTGTTTACACTAATTGTATAAGGATAACTCGTGAGGTCAGTAAACAGATAAAACAATATTAAGTCAGGAGTACTGACTGATCTAGTGATCATCCAATTAGCCCTCCGGTGATCTTTGTACCATTTAATGAAGTTTAGCTTTCAAACTCCAATTTTGAATAAATCGATTGTTTGATGTCACGTTTAGTAAGAAAAGTTACTTTTTTTATATAAAGATAAATATAGTTATTCGAAAAGTTAGAAAACACAAACTTGAGGGTATTCCGAGGACTAATGAACACGAGCCTGGTATCGCTGGAAGCGGAAGACAGAGATGCACTTGATGGTACAAAAATTTTGAAGGGATATGGAGAAAAACTGTGAAGAAAATCGTTTTTGAAGGAGCAAAAAAAAAGTCGACATTCACAACAATGATTTTGCGCTTTACCACATTTCCAAATCTGGTACAAAGATTTCCAGGTTATGGTCATTTAGTATTCCCTAATATTAAACAAGTGTTTCTGTCATCCATGCTTGCTTTTGGGTAATAAAAGTTCGAAAAACCAACAGTGGATCGAGGGCTTTAATGGTTGGGTTCACCTAATCAGAGGAGTTAAGCGACACGAGTCATCCTTTCAACATTTACAGGCATGTAAAGTCCATCAGCAGTGGGTGCACAAGAACACGATAGATGAGGAACTTGAAAAACGTATTTTGAAGGAAACAGATTTACGGAAAAAAGGATGTAGATCGTGTTATAAATGTCTCTCTAACGTTTGCAATGCAAAATATAGCTTTTAGAGGTCACAGAGAACATGTCGAGGGTAGTAACAACAAGGGAAATTTTTTAGCAATTATAACTTTACTCGGAAAATATGACCCAGTACTTCCCCAGTTCTCCCAGTACAGGCCTGAAAAGGGTTGCTGGTATCTAACTGGAAGGAGACCCACACGCTGAACGTATGTGACGATGTGTGGAACCGGCCAGGCCAGTAACCTAGTGTCCTACCCCGCCTTCAAGTGGTGCAGGCTGAGCTTTCTATTTATGTGGCAAATTAATATTTGCTACACGGATAGAAAGGCGGAAGGGGAGGGCTAATTCACCAACCCGTTTAGCCAGCGTGGTGAAATTATGGCTAATTCCTCCATTATGTTGACACACCAGAAACCATGGCCCCTAGTCTCCAGGTGCTGGAGTGCTCCTGATCAAGGCAGCGGTCAGTGTGGCATGAAAGCAGGGGGTGCTAAGAATCACTGGAATGGCCCAGGCTGCCGTTTGTTATTGACCTTGGCTACGTTTAATGGACGATCCCTTGCTTCTGAAGCAAAACTTCAGGAATTGGAAGAGGAACTAGACAAGATCAAATGGGACATTGTAGGACTCAGTGAAGTTAGAAGAAAAGGTGAAGAGTTGGTGGAACTTAAAAGTGGACATTTGTTTTATTATAGAGGAACGGAAACTGGAAGAACAAGTGGTGTTGGCTTCTTAATCAACAAAAGAATTAAAGACTACCTTCTTGAAGTCGAAAGCACGTCAGATCGAGCAGCGAGGCTCGTTGTTCAACTAACCCAGCGATACCAACTTCAGATAGTACAGGTATATGCACCAACATCAAGCCATACCGACGAAGAGGTTGAAGAATTTTATGAAGAAATCAAAGAGTTACACACCAAAGGGAAACAACATATCAAGCTCATCATGGGGGATTTCAATGCAAGAATTGGACAACAGGAACAAGGAGAGACATCGGTTGGTAAATACGGATATGGGGAAAGGAATGAACGTGGCGATCAACTCATCGAATTTGCAGAAGCTGAAAACCTTAGCATCATGAATTCATTTTTTAAGAAGAAACCGCAAAGAAAATGGACATGGAAACACCCCAATGGAGGAACCAGCGAAATTGACTATATCCTGGCAAACAAGAAATCAATTATTGAAGATTGCAGCGTACTGAACAGATTTAATACTGGAAGTGATCATCGAATGGTGAGATGTAAAGTGCACTTAAATACTAAATTAGAACGACAGAAGCTCATTAGGAAACAAGTAAGTAAGAGGGTGGATCTAATGAAACTGAAAGTAAATACCGAGGCATTCAAGTTGGAATTAAAAAATCGCTTTTCTGCACTGGAAGGACTTATTGATGAAAGTGATATCTCAGAAGCAAATGAAAACATTGTTAAGACAATAGTTGAAACTGCTGGGGAAATTGGTGGTGTAACCTGTAAAAAGCACAATAGCAAATTATCTGAGAAGACGAAACAGCTCATGAAAAGGCGAAGAGATATGAAGGTGGACAATCGAAATACCAGTTCCAGGATTGAGTACATAGAACTTTGTAAAACTCTGCGCAAAAGCATGAAAGAAGACATAAGAAAATTCAACTGTGAGCTAGTAAGGAAAGCCATTGAAAATAACAAGAGCCTTAGGGTTGTTAAAGGAAGTTTATCTGTTGGGAAGAAACACATCATTGCATTAAAAGGAGAGGATGGCACTGTAACAAGAAATAGGGAAGAAATACTTAGAAGAGTTGAAGAATTCTACAGAAAGCTGTATGAGGGAAACAGTGGATTAAACGAAGACTCTGAGATAGTCGAAGGAACAGCTCCTAAAATCTTAAAAGAAGAAGTAGCATTTGCAATAAAAAGTATGAAGAAAGGAAGAGCCCCTGGTGATGATGGTATTACATTAGATATCCTAAAAGAAGCTGGAGAATATGTAGAAGACATACTTGCAAAATTCTTTACCAAATGTCTTAACAGCGGTAACATACCAAACCAATGGGATTCTGCAACAGTAATTCTTTTGCATAAAAAAGGTGATAAAGAGGATTTGAAAAATTACCGACCAATTAGCTTGTTACCTGCTATTTATAAAATCTTCACAAAAGTGCTAACACATCGCCTGCAGAAAAAATTAGATGCAGCTCAACCAAGAGAACAAGCTGGATTTCGAAGTGGATTCAGTACAGTGGACCATATTCAAGTATTAAGAGAATTAATTGAAAGAACACATGAATATGAACTTCCATTGTGTGTTGCATTTATTGACTATGAGAAGGCCTTTGACTCTATTAAAACATCAGCAGTCATCAACTCTTTAAGATCAACAGACATTGAGGATGTGTACATTGACATGGTGAAACGTGTGTATAAAAATGCAAGTGCAAAATTTCGGTTACATAAAGATACCAAAACTATCAAACTTGGCAAAGGGGTGAGGCAGGGAGATACCATTTCTCCAAAACTTTTTACTTCAGCTTTACAGATGATTTTTCAGCTGATAAATTGGAATAACAAGGGAATAAAAATAAATGGTGAATATTTAAATCATTTGCGGTTTGCTGATGACATTGTTATTTTTTCAACGAACCCATCAGAACTCCAAGACATGGTACAGGAGCTCTCAACTAGAAGTAAAGAAGTTGGACTCAAGATGAACCTACAAAAAACTAAGATCATGTTCAATAATTTCGTAGAGGAAACAAAAATACAAGTTGACAACATTGAGCTAGAAATTGCTGATTCATATATTTACCTTGGCCAGCTGATTTCAATGGATGGCAACATTATGAAAGAACTCAACAGACGTATTAAACTTGGCTGGAGTGCATTTGGAAGAAACAGTTTTATCCTGAAGGGGAAATTGCCTTTGTGTCTAAAAAGAAAGGTCTTCAACCAGTGTGTATTGCCAGTCCTCTCTTATGGATCAGAGACATGGAGTCTAACAGTTGGAGCAATACGAAAGTTACAGACAACGCAAAGGAGCATGGAGAGGTGCATGCTTGGAATAACTAGGAGAGATCGAAAAAGAAACACTTGGGTGAGAGAGCAAACTAGAGTAGAGGACATCATTGTTAAAGTAAAAGGGCTGAAATGGCGATGGGCTGGGCATATTGCAAGAAGAACTGATCAACGATGGACAACAGAAATTCTGAACTGGATTCCAAGAGACCACCGAAGACCTAGAAAACGTCCTCAAACTAGATGGGTGGATGAAATAAGAAAACAGGTTGGGGTGACGTGGAAGCGAATTGCTCAGGATAGACTTGTGTGGAAAGCATTTGGAGAGACCTTCATCCAGCAGTGGATAGATAATGGTTGAATATGATGATGATGATGATATATATATATATACATTCAAATTTTTTGCGTATATCAGTCACAAAATATATGTGATTCATTTACCATATTTGCGTATCTCGCGTATTATTCTGTAATCGCCATTTGTATGGAAAATTTAACTTCCAATATATGATGCATAAAGATGTATTTAAAATTACATGTTAAAAGGTAATTTAACGTCTGCCCAAAAATTTATTCAACTCATATATTAAAACGTCACAAATTAAATTAGTTTACACTGAGATATTCCGAGCCATCTTAACGGACTGCTTAACTGAGTTGGGGCCCAGAGTCTGAACCCGTACAGAGGGCCCCCAAATTAGGAAACTTGCGTATTACATACTATATACTTTTTAGTGCTAAAATCAGGAAATTTAAAAGTAATATAAATTGCTCCTAAAAAATGACCGATCCGAGGATATCTCAATCCTTAATGTCAACTCCATACATAAAATACTGTTTGAAAAACAAATATTCGCAATATTTCGTAAGAAATATTTGCATGTTTTTCAAAATCCGAGAGAAAGCTGACAAGATATACACTGTCTAAAAAAAAAAGAATATAATTTTCTCAGGACAAGAAAGGATGCGTGCATCTGTTTAAAACATGTTTGACAAGTGAATAAAAACAATACAAAAATATTCTTTCTCCGGATTTTTTTTAAACGTATCACTGAGATAGCAAAACGATATGAAAGCTGTTTCTGATAGGGATGCTGAAATGCATGAATTATTCTTTAAATTCGTTTCTTTGGAATAAAGAATGATTTCTTTTTACTATTTTCTATGCCACATTGATCACGAGCAGTCTTGCATAAAGGAAGTAAGCACATTTCGGCGCATTATTCAGCTCTGCCGGAGAATAAATAATATTTTCCTCGTCCTTTGCTGATGCAGAAAAGATGTTCCACAATGGCTTTGTTATTTTTCGAAAGGTAAATCCTGTTTATTCAAAAAATTATTTACGAGGTCATTCGCCCGTTTCCTCATACGAAAGTTAATCATATCGGCTGTTTGAAAATCCTTTACTTAACCTTGTTTATTCAGCGTATCCCTTTTTTTATAAGCTGTTGACGAAAAGAATCAAAGATTGAATGCAAATGGGAAAATAAAAAATATAATCGCCAAATATGTTCATAACTAATTTATAAATTTTTAAAACGTTGAGTTCGGACATTAAATGAAGAGTAAGAGTTTATAAAGTTAATCATTCCTTGGGAAATGATTTAAAATGATTGAAAAATGTAAATGTTGGAGATTAGGATGGAAGAACTTGATTTACTCTCTATTTATAGTTACATAATTACATGTGTAGAAATATGTTGTATATAATAATAATTTATTTGTATTAATTGCTTTTTCCATATAAACTTTTCCTTTGCTAGGTACTTTTAGTTTTATGCAGTGGTTTTTTTTTTGGTCTGAAGTTTTTAACTTTACTTAATTTGTTAATTTTACATTAATTTTAGACTTTTAAGCTGAACTTTCCATTCGTTATTTTGCTTCTTGTTCACGCATTTTCAAAAATACAGTTTGAGGACACCGCGAATGGAAATACACGCTTTTGCACAAAAAAAAATGAAGCACCTTAAAAAATACTCCAATTAGCTCAAAATTTCAAATGATTAAATATGCAAATGATTAAATTTTCAAAGCCAATGAGTGTTAACTTCGATCATAGCGCGCATTTCTACTTTGCAACGAGCATCGTATAAAAGAGGTAAAATTTGCGAACGGTTTATTTTTCTCGTTGTCGGCGTTGCAGTTCCCTGGAGACGCAACCAGTAATGCCGTTACGACGTTGTCAAAGACCTTATAGCCAATTGGATGACTTCGAACGTGGTCGCATAGTCGGGATGCTTGAAGCTGGCTGGTCCTACAGAGCAATATGCCGCCACCTGCACCGTACGGACACTGCTGTGCAAAGGTGTTGGCAGCAATGGTTTCTGCGAGGAACTTATCGGCTGAACAAAGGCTCTGGAAGGCCAAGGTGCACTAATGCAAGGCAAGATTGGTTGGTTGTGCAACAAGCCCGAGCTGACCCAACGGCATCATTGTCCGCCATCCAACGTGCTACAGTCTATTCCATACCACCCGTGGCACCTTCTACCATCTTACAACACTTGGCTGAGGTGGGGTTACCCTCACAGTGGTCTTTAAGACGTCTGCCTTTAACCCCACACCATTGATAGAGTCGTCTGGAGTGGTGTCGTAGCCGGTCATCGTGGCTGCCAGCAGATTAGTATCGCATAGTGTTCAACGATGAATCCCGCTTCAGCCTTGGAGCAGATGACCATCGGATAAATGTGTGGAGGTGACAGGGTCAGCGGTCCCAACCACCCTTTGTTTTACAGAGGCATACAGCCATTACCCCTAGTGCGATGGTGTGGGGTGCTATCTCATACGAGAGCAGAACGCCCTTAATAGTCCTGCGTGCAACTTTAACAGCTCAACGATATGTTGATGATATTCCGCGGCCGTTTGTTCTACCCTTCTTGACACGACGGACTGGAGCCATTTTCCAACATGATAATATCAGGCTCCGTAAAACTCGCATATCTGTGAGCAGCCTCTGTGCTGTTGATACTCTTCCTTGGCCAGCAAGATCACCAGACTTTCCGCCTGTCGAACGTATAGAAATATATACAGGACATGATAAGCCGACAGATTCGTGCATCGTAAAATGTTGCAGATCTGGAGCAACAAGTGAGGAATGCCTGGCAGAATGTGTCGCATGATGATATTTAGGAACCTTAGCCTCCTTACTTAGACATATATAAGCATGTGTCGCCACCAGAGGAGGTGAGAGGGTTCACTAACTATCGATTTGTACATTCAATGTACAATTCCTAGCCATCGATGGCTACAACGGCCTTGAATTTTTTATCATTTACTCATCTGTATATGTGCTGGATGTCCATTTGATTTCAATGAAAACAAATAATCTCTTTAAGGTGGTTTTTTTTTTTCAAAAGGGTCTATATATATTTTAATAGCTACTATTATCGATCAAGCACGTTAGAATGCAAATGTCACAATGCTGACTACAGTGGAATTCTGGACTATCATATTAATTATATGTAATTATTAATAAATTTATTAAATACATTATTAATTATATATACCCACAAAAATTAATAAATAAATATTATCTGAATAATGAGTGGGGACGGTGTGACAAGTCCTTATAACTTGGTATAGTAAATGGACATATAAGTTAACAGCTATTTTTGACCATGAAGGTCAAAAGGTCATTTTCAGGAGAAATGAGAGGTTGAAAAATTTACGATCACCACAAGTCAATAATACCTCCATCTCTCAGAGTACCGCGTTTGATTAAAGCTTAACCACTGCTATGGCACTTTAATCATTATTAGGGTGTTATGTGCAAGGTGTTGTGGCAGTTTGACTCATATGACTCCATCTTAGGTACCTTACCTTAGGTTGTTAGCAAGGGGGTTAGTAAAGGTTTTATTTTTTTTTTTGTAGAAGAAACAGGGAATAGAGTACTAGTGGTTAATTTGTGTTAGTGGGAAGTATGATAGAGGGTAAGGAAAAGAGTTTCATTAATGTTAGTAAGAGATTAGAAGAGAGAGAAAAATAAGTTATATTCTCCAATCAGCTAATAGAAAAATTCTTCCTTTCCATTTTTCTGTGAGTTGTCCACAGACTTGTTTATTGTCTGTGCTTGCTTTTCCACGCAGTTTTCTACTGAATGACTTGGGGACTTGCGGTTTTGGCTCTGCCCCTTTAAGTATTCCTTCAGATTTGGCCAATGGGAGGCCTTCGAAGTCTAAGTTGCATATGAGGGGATTTGGGAACTTTATAGAATTTTGTTTGGTCTGCCGGGCCTTTGGGGCAGTATTCTCAAGGTCTGAGGAACCGGAATTTTGCAGTGCAGCGGGGAGGATATCCGATACAAGAGTGGGGTTAGAATGGGCATCAATTCTTTTAAATATTTTTTCTCTTAAACTTTGAATTTAAGGTTTTAGAGGAGTAATTTGGCTGTCGAAATAATTTTGGCCGTTGGTGACAAACCAGGGCGAGTTAGTGGCATTTCTTATGAACTTTCCCTCCATAACGGCAAGTTTTTTGTAGTTTCGATTTGAGATGTTCCCCCCAATGAGGAGTGGGCGTACGTCATTATAGGGCGTATGCACATTTTGTAGATTAGAAGTTTGTTTTTGATGCTCAATTTTCTGCATTTGTTTAGGGGGGCGGGTAGAGTTTGAATACGGTGCTATTGGTTTTTTTTTCTTTCCTGGTTGTTCACGTAAGCAATGGAAAGTTTAAAATTCGAGCCTCTATAATTATAGGCTGGTGCATCGTTCGCCATTTTCTTGTACACTTCCGGTTTCATTTACCTTGGCGAAAAAGGTTTTCCGCTTTGAATCAAGGATCACTATTTTGGCATAAAAATAAATAGCAATCCGCGATTATCCAACGAATGTAAACATTGGCGCATCTTTTAAAATTTCGCCAATAAATGCAATTTGCAACTCTAACTTGGTTTTCTATTAATGTAAAATTAGAAGACAAATAATCAAAACAAACTTACACTGTACATGGTGGCCAGGTATCCAAACATCCTATATTTATTCCACGAATGATTAGAAAAGTTCTTAGTGGAACATCCACCCATTTGACCTTATTTTATTAAAAATTACACACTTGTAAATCACTAAACTTTAACAAAGCAGTGAATAGGATCACGTGATACGATGGCAGGAAAATGGCGGCTATGCTCCAACTCTCTTTTCTAGGAGTCTTACTTAAGTTGATCAGCGAGAACCTAAAGTTTGGAAAAACTTCTCCCCTAAGGCTCTCCTTAGCGACCTATGCTGACAAATTGGAATGACCATGAAATGGTGTTAAAAATAAACTAAAGATTTTTCTCTGTTCAACGACAGCCAGAATCATAATATCTTCGGACGTAAAATGCAGCAACCAATTTTCACATAAAATCTCATCCTAAATACTGTAATTTTTTGTCATAAGAACGTGTCCGATGTAATTATGACAGTCGCCTTCTTGGACTCGATAAGCCGGGTTCCACTCCTAGTGAGCTGGGACATGTGCAATAAATGTATCGGGGTTTGGATGTCATGTTAAGACGTCTGTTCCCTCCTATAAATATCATGGTGCAGTTTTGGGACGGTAAATATACAAATACCAAAGGCTTCCAAGACTTTGTACATATGTTGTAAACTCATGTTTGTAAAAATTGCAACACCATGAAGGACTCGTCAGAATTGAATGAAATTTAATGTACAAACGACCTGTGTTGATACAAATAAACGATTAAAATTACAAAGCAAAAAACAATATTACATGTCGAAAATCAGTATTTGGTGAAGCCACCACGCGCTGCAATAAGTGATGCTATACGACGTGGCATGGAATCAAACAGATGTTGAATGTGTGCCTGAGGAAGAGCATTCCAGATTGCTTGTATGCAACCCCAAAGTTCATCTGTAGTAGCTATGGGACGAGGATCACGAGCGAGACGCCGACCAACGAAATCCCACACATGTTCAATCGGCGACATATCCGGCGAATAGGCAGGCCAAGGAAGAAGCTGTATCTGTTGTGATGAAAAGAAGTCTTGAACATTCCTGGCAATATGTGGACGGGCAGTGTCCTGTTGAAATACAGCTCCGGGAATGTCTTGAAGAAAGGGAACAACTTCGGGCTCCAGAACTTCATAGATGTACACATAGAACTAAATCTTAAGGAAGTGCCCTAAAGCGATATTGATGAAGCTATATTGAAAATGGGGTTCTCCATTATCAACTCGAAAAACGTGGACCTCTTCGTAATATCCTATACCTAGGGTCGTAATTTTAAAGGAAAAATCGTTGTTTTCGCTCATTACGCCGGCCTGTGTGGCATTTGGTTGCGTCAACCGATCTGATAAACCAAATCCTGGTGTTACATTTCATATGTAAATTATTAAAATTATTTACTACTTTCTTTCTCTTCGCCCTGAGGTGGAGTAAAGGTAGCTCACTTTTGGCTACCATGCCGAACATCCGAATTTGAGTTCAAATGATATTGAGCGTTTGTCTGCTGAGCTGTAGTCCGGTGTTTGATCTTCTTAGTGGCAAAAGTTCAGATTCCTCGAAAAAAAGTGTTTTGACGCAACACTCCCTTAGTTGGCCTTGTGCCCTTTAATGGACAAAATAATTCAGTCTCCTTTATGCATTACTAACCTTATAAAATAAAAATTCCATTAAAGTTTTATGCAAAGTATCACTCGAAGATTCCATGGAATCTTCATAAGATTTAGTCCCACTTTCAAAAACTTAAAACATCCATAAATTGAATTATTCTGGATAACACTGTGTGATTAAAAAAATATAAATTGAAATTACACAAAGTTTTCAACTATAAAATTCATTTGCTAACGATGTCGTAGTTATAAGCGATAATTATAAGTTATAAGTGATAATAATAATAATAACAATTGGTTTAATTTCTCACATTTGACCTGCAAATAAAAGACGCTGTTTCTCTTTCTCGGTCCTTCAAAAGCAAAGGGTCGATAAAGAATTGAAATTTTACGATAGTCGTAATTTTTTATGTGCTCTATTTCAGTTTATTGTTCTGGTACATTCATGTTTAGTCCATTTGGGATTTCAACCTTCTGAACTCTTTTTCGACTATTCTGTTTCGGCAAATTACTTGATTTCTTGGTTGGTGACTCTACGATCGACATAAGAAACTAAAAGCTGGCAAAACAGTTTTAAATGATGATTATTCGGTTATTACTGTCCGTTCTTCTCATAAATTGACAGGCACTGAATGCGAGATTACATCTGTTAAGTAACAAAATAAAACATGCACATAAATTTAATTCGTGTGTTTTATGTTTATAAGTGTGATTGTCATAATCAAAAATTACAAGAACTGACAAGGATTGTTGTCCATTCTTAAAAAGTCACCGACAACAATAAATTGTTATAAATCACATGCGTTAAATGTACAGAGATAATCTTAAGAAATGCAATTCTTTTAATACAGTAGGAACATCAGAAAAGATCTACTTAAATCGTGTCAATAGCTGGACAGAGAAACAAACCCTCAATTTGGCGAGCGTAGGCGGGAACGCGGGGTAAGACGGAAATGCAACTTCAATACAACATCCAAAAAAGGTTCGCTTGGGAAATCAAAGCTCGGATTACGGATCATTAAACAGGGATGCAAGCTTTCTGTTCCATTGGAAACAAACAAGTGAAAGAAAATCGCCTAAGGTCGATATTTAAATTTAGCGGGTTTCAATTAACATTAATTCGCAACTCTCTAATCCGCAATTCTTTAATTCGTAACTCTCTAACCAGCAACTTTCTAATCCTCAACTCTCTAATTTACAACTCACTGATTCGTAACTCTAATCCGCAACTCTCTAATTCGTAATTCGATTCCCCAACTCTCCAATTCTCAAGTAACTCGGTAGATTTTTAACGTTAACAATAGCCATCATTATTGCATTTACGGAAGACCTTTACCTTGTCCTTTTCATTGCGTATAGACAGGCAGACAGGAAAGCCAAAAGCAATAGCGGGTTCAATATCTATTGAAACCCGCTAATTAACCGCTTATGATCCACAGACTATAATAACGTACGATAATTGAAGTAATTTCATTATGGTATGTCCAATAAAAATTGATCCTAATTTCCTTTGACTGTTAGAAAAGACATGATGAAATCAATATATCTCGTAAACAACGACATGTTTAAAATATTAAAGAAGAGGATGCCTCCAGCCCTGGAAACAGGCATTCCCTATTGTCTCATGCAAATAGGATTTCTGAAAAAAATTGCTTACAAAAATTCAATCCGACGGATTTGTTTGCACTTGAAAGGAGAAAGGTCATATCTTTATGCTTACTCGTATTCCCATTATCCGACGGTCATCTCGAGGGAAAATAGAGTACGAACGGATCAATTATTTGGTACCTTATTATGGAAATGACAAACAACTAAATCATGTTGCCGAAACAGCTATTTGTAGATCAATATCTGGGCACACATGGATGAGGAGCTTTCTCCTTTTCTCTCCTCTCCTTTCCTCTCTCTCTCTCTCCCTCTCTATGAAAAATAATTTCTCTATTTGCATCGTATTTCATCAAATTATGCATCTTCATTATTGAAAAATCTTGGTAATTTCACAAAGTGTTTCGGAAATACGAAGAATGAACGGGGCTTTCCATATTCATCGAAATGTTACAAGAGATTAGTAAATGAGATCCATTTTTATTCAAAACAGCTAATTTCGTTACCCTAAAAACAAGAATAAATTGCTCAGTTATGGTTTAAAAATGATGGGCGCAGATTCTGTCAATAAAAAATCTTTGCAATTGTGTGATATTTGTACCCGTGCTTGAATGTAAGTGTTGTGTTTCCTTTTATAGCATGAAATATCTATAATTATTATATTTCTGTTTATTCACTCATTTCTTAAGATTTTAAATAACACTAGACAACAATAAAATTGCTTCTGAAGGGTATGAAATTATCTTACTGAACATGAATAAACTAATAATAAATAAAACTTCGTTGCCTCTTGTCTCAGACATACAGCTAGTGGAACGTTAGAAATTTATGATTTTTTAGTAAAATAGTAGAGATAACGAGTAATAAATTTTTGCTACCTGTTAATAAATTTATGCTAAGTATAATGAATGTTAGTAAAACTGAAAGACTAAGTTCGCGATTTGAATTTAACCAAAGCCAAAGCAGAAATAATAGCATCAAGGCTTCGTTAATGGAATCTTCCAGAACAAAATGCTCGAGTGATTTACTTCGGTTCGTTTCGTCACCGACAATTCAAGCAATTTTTCATAAAAACTGAAGACTTTGTGTTCTGTTGCAATATATACTGCCTAATGTAAGGACTAGGAATAATACACGCTACGCAGGAATGGCGTCGATTTATAGACGCCTCCAAGTTCAGTCTTAAGATAATTTTTTACTGCATAATGGTAATCATCTACCATCCATTCTAATTGCACATGAAAGAGACCTATACATGAAAAATTGTACATGAAAGAAACCTATGCATGAAAAATTGTACATGAAAGAAACCTATGCATGAAAAATTGTACATGAAAGAAATCTATGCATGAAAAATTGTACATGAAAGAAACCTATACATGAAAAATTGCACATGAAAGAAACCTATAACAACCTTAAACAGCTATTGGACACAGTTAATTACAAGAAGTATGGTTGGCTAATTTGTTCTGAGCTGATGGTAGTGTCTCTGTTGATGGGCCTTCATCAGGGATATACAAAGTACTGCTGTTTTCTTTGTCAATGGGATAGCTGAGATACATGCTTGCACTATATCGAAGAAGACTGGTCTCCTATGGCGTCTTTGGAACCTGGACAAATGAATGTTCAGAACACACCATAGACAGATCCGCATAAAAATTATACTACCCCCATCTACACATAAAACTGGGTCTTGTGAAGCAATTGGTTAAAGCCATGGACAAAACTAAAATAGCCTTCAAGTACTTGCTTGAAAAATTTATTCGACTGAGCGAAACAAAACAAAAGAGAGATTTTTTATGGGTCCGCAGATCAGACAGCTTTTTCAAGATTTTCAGTTTGAGGCCCTGCTTCAGCGTGATGAACGAGAAGTGTGGGTTAACTTTCGTAAAGTATCAACAAACTTCCTTGGGAATTACAGGGCTGAAAATTACGAAGATCTCATTACTGACATGCTGGCTCTGTATTAGACATTTGGCTGTAATATGTCTTTAAAACTCCACTCCCTAGAACCTCACCTAGAATTCTTCCCGGATAAGTGTGACAGTTTTGGTGACGAGCAGGGTGAACGTTTCCATCAAGACATGGCCGTAATGGAGCAAAGATAACAGGGAAAGTGGTTTATTATGATGTTCGCAGACAATTGTTGGACACTCCTCACAGATGCCCCTGTGGTGGCATACAACAAAAAGGCAAGTAGAATTAAAACATCATAAATTGGTAACTGATTTCTATGCATGAAAAATTCATGTACGTATCTCAAAACTAGATTTATTACAAATGTAAAAAAAATAAATAAATTACACTATAATAACACTTACTCTTTCTGATTGTATCAACTTAAAAAGAAGTGTAATGTAATGCAGGCAATATATATACATATATATATACTCTATAACAAAAAAAAATCGACGCACCAAGGAGGAGTTGTCCGATTGCGATAAAAATTGGTGGATGTGAAGAACATACATAGAAAAAGAAAGGATTAAAATTTCAGAACAATTGAATGATTTATTGCAGAGTTTGACCGTTACAAAGGGAGGAAGTCAATAAGGCGTTGGTCCACCTCTGGCCTGGATGCAAGCTGTCACCCGGCGTGGCATAGACTGATAAAGATCCCGGATGGTGTCCTGCGGAATTTCTTGCCAAATTGTCTCCAACTGTCGGGCTAAATCGTCAACATTCCTGGATGGTTGCAATCGCCTTCCCATAGCGTCCCAAATGTGCTCTATGGGAGAGAGATCAGGAGACCTAGCTTGCCAAGGAAGTGTTGGGCAAGCTTGAAGACAATTCATAGCAACACGTGCCGTGTGCGGCCGGGCATTGTCTTGTTGAAACGTAAGTCCAGGGTGTCGCAAAAGGAACGGTAACACAACCGGTCGTAGAATGTCGTCTACGTACCGCTGTGCTGTAAGTGTGCCAGAAATGACCACCAAAGGGGTCCGGCTATCAAAGGAGATGGCACCCCAGACCATAACGCCCTGTTGTGGGCATGTGTGGCGTGCGATAGTAAGGGCAGGATCCCCACGCTGCCCTGGACGTCTCCAGACACGTCTGCGGTTGTCGTCAGGACACAGTTGGAAACGAGACTCGTTACTAAAGACAATACGTTCCCAGTCCACGCAGTTCCAGTTTGATCGCGCCCGGCACCCTGTAATCTTAGAATTAAAATATTTTATAGGAATTTAAATGATTTTAGAGGATTTATTCGTTTTATAAGGATGTTTTAAATATTTATTCTTTACTGTATTAGGAGTTTTTTATTATATCAGTTGTAATTATTTAGGTTTTTTTTAAGAATTATTTTTTTTATTAGAATATTCATTTTAAAATATTTCCTGTTTTGTCGATGGTCTGCGTCTCCCAAATAATTGACAATACTGAAATATGGGTAATATGTTTTAAATCGAAATATAATTATAAAAAGATAATATCAGACGAATTCAAAATGATACCTAAAATATGACAGAGTAAGGGAGTTTGGAAAATTCTTATCACCAATTTATAGGCTTTATTTCAGTTAAAGGCCAAGGCCGTTCTCACCGTGTTAGCCGCCCTGGACGAATCAAATTTTAGCGGCCCTTAAAAATGTTTTGACATAACACAATGATAAAAAGACTGACAAGGGTTTAAAATTACAAAATACAGTTCTTCACTTGTCTAAATGTTGAAGGGGAAGATAAAGAGAATATAATGAAGTTAAATTAAAAATAGGAGATGACAATTAAAATACGAGTTAATGAAAAGCTAACTCAATGAACAAAGCCGCTTTTATTATACTATTAGAACTTACAAAGTAATTTTTTTTTAGCTTTTTGTGCAGGGAAATTATCAAATGTCGGAAATCATGCGTCTCTTCAATGGCCATATGGCCACCACATGAACATGATAATATATATAGGTTACTGATACTAATGCATTCGACTAATAGTACATGTATTGATTTTGACCACCATTTAGAAATTTCATGAGCATTATGGGAAGTATGATGACACATGCAAAATGTCAATTGACCAAATACTCTGTCGAAAGTATAAGGGGCTGCTAAAAACTGATTTCTTGGTACTTACACTACACTTTTTCGGCAGCCCTAAATTTTAAAGACTAGGCGGTCGCCCAGCTCGCACCCCCTGAGTACGGTCCTGTTAAAGGTAAATAAAAATACTTAAATTACGAAAAAGAAAAGAAAAAATAATGTTTAAAAAAAATAATTTGCACTACTATACATATTCAAAATAATTGGGATATTACAGATAAAAATATGCTTAAATTATGAGTGTTGCCGGCAGGAATGCAAAAGGCGACATCGCACCTGGACGACTAACTCCTAGTTCTGCTACAGATCGTTTGTCAAATTATTATATTGTCACGACAAAATCGTGATTTTAGGCAGCCACAATAGAAATTTTCGCCCACACTAATACCTGATAACGGTGTAAAACAATGTATATAGATATATAAGCGAACACCGCTATATCAAATTCTTAATTTAATGATGTTAAACTAATAAGGGCGGCGATATTGTTTTTCTCCTGAATTGCCAACAACTCAGGTATGGCCCTAATGAAACATACTTTAGAACAGGTACTTCATTCCCATGTTGTGGTATGTCTTTTTTTTTTTTAGAAACCAAAAGAAATATTTTGTAAATTTTTTTAATGATATATATGGTTCATATCATACATAATTATTCATCTCTCAAAAAATATTATGTTACAATTCAAAACTATAATAACGTCGATTTGTCAGCAAGCCTTAATTTTGAAAAAATATTTTCGCGAATTAGATTTGCAAATTTTAAATTGCTGCGATTGATTTGAGATTTTAAAATGAGCAATGACTTTACAACTTTTGTTTGCCCCTTATTAGTATTTTATACAATTACAAATAACTTTAATCCGCAATTAATTACAAAAACGTGTGGGGAAATTTCACTTTCCGTTGGTTTATTTTTCATTTAAATAGAATACAGTAATCCCAGTGATCCTAACTACGCTAATCCGAAAATCCTGTTAATTCGATTTTTTTTTCAGTCAGCTGCCATTGCAGCCGACTAACAGGACGTAAACAAACATCGCAGTGTGTGCTGCCAACTAATTGAAATGTCCCATAAAGGAAGATGAAACTTTCCGTCCTCTGTTGCCTATGAGCAGCAGCGTAGCAGGTTAAAAATTATGAATGAACTCAAGTATCTTTAAAGAAGATCGTATGATGCGGCCTTAGAGAAAGTAATGCATTGGCTATAGGGGCTAATAGGGGCCTTGAGCCCGGAGGCCTCCGCCCAGTTCCTGCCGCCTAATTGTTCTACCTGCATTCCGAAACAAATACACATCAAACAATTATAGCTTGCAGTAAATTCTGCAGTAAAGGTGTCAGCTAATCCGAACAGATTTCGGTCGAACTTAGTTTGGATTGATGAGACAATTCTGTATGTAAATAAGTATTTTTCCGAAGAAAGGTTAAAATCATAACATATGTGTCATCATCATCATCATATTCAACGTCACACCATCATCCGTATAATGTTCGTATTGTCACTCTGCTGGTGGATGACTATCTCTTAAGGCGTCCTTTACACGTATTTGAGCATTTCGTTCCTATATTGCTTCTATCGATTGCGATCGAAAGATAATATATCGATTATAACGATTGTTTCGGAGATCTACCTTTTATGGGAATGTTTTGTAGAACATTTTGGTGGTCTTGTTGAATCCGGTTAAAAGCTTCAGTTATCCATCGTTTGTCAGTTGGTAGTGCAATGTATCCATTTTACATTGCCATTTCAGCCTTTTTTCTAACTTGATATACTTGATATTTCACCAGTGGCGTAGTGGATAATCTCGGGGCCCTCCGCAATAATTTTCTGGGCCCCCTTTTTGCGAAAATTAGTTTGTATATGCATATATGAAAAAATATATATATAGATGTAGTACACATTATAACAAAAAATCGACGCACCAAGAAAGAGTTGTCCGATTGTAATGAAATTTCGTATGCAAAGACATTTTGACCGAACATGCAAATGATTAAAATTTGGTGTCCAATGAATGAATAGCGGGAACTCCAGCGCATCGGAACTGCGCATTCAGCAGGTGTATATAAGGAGCGATTCTCAATATGTGGTCAAAATTTCTGTTGCATTTTGACTGCGGATATCTTACGTCGACTGTAACAATGCCTCGCCGAAAGATTCGTGCTCATTACGAGCATATGTCAGAGTTTGAAAGAGGTCGTGCTATCGGATTGAAAGAGGCTGGTTGGACGAATCGAAGAATCGCTGGACATGTGGGTCGAAGCGATGCGGCGATTGGACGGTGCTGGCAAGAGTGGGTCAACAACGGCAGATGTCAGCGTCGGGACGGCAGCGGTCGACCTAGGGCCACAACAGAACGGGAAGACAGAGCGATTGTCAGAGCAGCTGTCACAGCACCGGATTCGTCGTTATCAACTATCCAACGTGTGGCCCGCACACATGTGTCCAACATGACCCTCTGCAGACGACTGAGAGAGCGGAATTTACGCTCGCGCCGACCGTTACGCCGCTTACCTCTCACGCCTTTACACCGTCAAGTCCGATTACAGTGGTGCCGGGCTCGATCAACTTGGAACTGCGCTGACTGGGGACGTATAGTCTTTAGTGACGAGTCCCGTTTCCAACTGTGTCCTGACGACAACCGCAGACGTGTCTGGAGACGTCCAGGGCAGCGTGGGGATCCTGCCCTTACTATCGCACGCCACACATGCCCATAACAGGACGTTCTGTTCTGGGGTGCCATCTCCTTTGATAGAAAGCCCCTTTGGTGGTCATTTCTGGAACGTTTACAGCACAGCGGTACCGGTTGTGTTACCGTTCCTTTTGCGACACCCTGGACTTACGTTTCAACAAGACAATGCCCGGCCGCACACGGCACGTGTTGCTATGAATTGTCTTCAAGCTTGCCCAACACTTCCTTGGAGAGCTAGGTCACCTGGTCTCCCTCTCTCTCTCTCCCATAGAGCACATTTGGGACGCTATGGGAAGGCGATTGCAACCATCCCGGAATGTTGACGATTTAGCCCGACAGTTGGAGACAATTTGGCAAGAAATTCCGCAGGACACCATCCGGGATCTTTATCAGTCTATGCCACGCCGGGTGACAGCTTGCATCCAGGCCAGAGGTGGGCCAACGCCTTATTGACTTCCTCCTTTTGTAACGGTCAAACTCTGCAATAAATCATTCACTTGTTTTGAAATTTTAATCGTTTCTTTTTTTATGTATGTTCTTCACATCCACCAATTTTTATTGCAATCGGACAACTACTTCTTAGTGCGTCGATTTATTTTGTTATAGAGTGTATATATAAAATATTGTTGTGTCTTCTATAAGAAATTAACCGGCGACGCATTCCAATATTTTAAACAGAACACATGTCTATTAGTCACCTTTGTATGAGGTAGCGTTCTGGCGCAAAGCTTGTACTATAGTTTCAAAACGCGTCTAGATTTTATAATTTTCGGATATTGATTTCAGTTTTAAAGGCAATGAAAACAGCTAAAGTAAATCCTTTTAATGAGTTTGCCACAGTTGGAAACCGTTCATTTTATTTAATATTTTACTTGAAAATTAAAAATGTATCCTTGTTAGCTAAAAAATATATTATTTTTTATTTATAAATTTTATGGAAAATAAACGACGAAAAAAGGTGGCCGCCCTTTTTCCTGGTTCCCCACACCTTGCAGGGTTGCGGGGTTTCAGTACGCCACTGTATGTCACTTCCGCTCGATATACAACTGTTCGATTTTTTCATACAATTTTTCGACCTCCACCTCGAAATTATTTGATCCTGGAATACATTGGTTATTGTATAATTTAAGGTTGATATTTCTGGTTTAGTTGAATGCCCGCATATGGGCAAATATAAAATTAAACAGAAAACAGTCGAAAGTGCGTGTACAAATATTGTATAAATGCATAATTTGCTTCACAATAATATTCAGATTATCAAATTAAATTAATTACGATTTATTAATTCAAATTTTTAATTGCAACCATGGAATTTACAACTTAAACCCTTTAACGTTTTATGAAATTTACCACGAGAATGATTGAATTGTTGCAATTTTTTTCTGTTATAAATTGCATCCTAAATAATTTTCAAGTCCTGGAAATGAATGAGGTAGTTTAGTTCCTTCAACTAAAATTTTCATTAATCTATTTGCTGCTACTAATATTCCCTGAAACCAAAACATTTTTTAAGCTTTTCTATGAGAATTCCAATGGTAGTTCTTCACTAGACTCAGATTAAAGGTCCTAAATGGCCATAAACCAATAATTTAAAAGTTCAAATTCGGTTTTGAATTTAAAAAAATTATAACGAAAAATCCTGAAATAGAAAATTACCGTTAAATGATTTACTCCGTTCAATTTCCGAAGATAAATAGGAATTGAAATTGCCCCACTCTCAACTTTCTAAAACGTGACTATGAATTTTATCTGGAGGGAGAATGGGTATTGATGGTCGTTTAATAAGGGGTAAGTTGAGCATTGAATATATGGGGGATAAGTTTTTAGAAAAAGTAGTCGTTAATAGAGAGAGTCGCTTAATGGAGGTGGTCATTCGAAGAGATTTTACTGTATACAGAATTATCATGGGCCAGACAATGATGAAGAGATACGTGGGGATGTCTCTTCCATATAAGGGCTCGAAGCTTGTTGACTCATAGCCCGTACCTCTTCTTGCATCAATCCATGTTTTCAGGATTTTGTTTTCTTGGTGGGAGACCTACTGATGTGATGAAAATTTACATATCCTGGTGTAGAGCTGTGCTAGCTTTCCACGAACGGTAAACAAATAAAGTTACTACAACATTTGGGAATGTACGTTTTTCGAGGACCAAAATGATTTTTTGCGTGCAAAAAATCATGCTTTCTGAAGTATGTGACTTCTAAAACGAAGAGAAATGAATTTGCAACCAAACTCTGCATCGTGTTTTCATGTTTGCTGTAACTGTTTTATATTTTTCATTTGGTATGTAAACCTAAAGGCTATTTGAAAGTCGTTTCTTTAATGTTTTGTAGAATGAAGTACCAAAATGCTTTAGAAACAAAAAATATCGATTTCCAATGATCTATATGGGAAAACGAAATTGCCGAAAGAGGAATCTTAACGGCCGCCTTTTTATAACGTATGTTAGTTACATCCTTAGTTTTACATGGCATATGGTTTTGAGATGTTGGCCTTTTTATCATTTTTCATGAATCCTAATAAAACTAGTTATATTTTGATTTTTAGGGAACAAAACTCTCAGCTAAATATAATGTCTGATGTGTTTCACGTATTTTTGTAACACATTATCCTAAAACGCGCTTAGTTTTTATTATTATTTGTTTGTTTTTTGTTATTTGTTCATTTTTAACTGTTATTTGTTCATTTTTAACTGTTATTTGTTCATTTTTAACTGTTATTTGTTAATTTTTAACTGTTATTTGTTAATTTTTAACTGTTATTTGTTAATTTTTAATTGTTATTTGTTTGCCTTTTGATTGTTATTTGTTCGGTTTTAATTATTATTTGTTATTGTTATTTGTTATTTGAGTATCTATCTACTAGCCTAACATTTCAGCGAATCAATTTTCAAAGACTAATTTTTGCAGTTACGATGTGGAGAACGTAGTAAAAAATTAAATTGCTTTTATATTGTTTAAATCATAATCTTCATTTTAATCATGTAATGTAAATCATCACCAAATTGCAAAATTTAAATCATTATTAAATATTATTGTCCACTGTAGGATTATGGTCTCTCTCTGTCATCACACAGATGCATAGGCGTAGGCAGAAAGTTCATAAGGGGAGGGTTATAGGCTCAATGAGGGGGTTACAGAGCTACAACTCATATATTCCTATGTTAAATATACAAAATTTCATTGCGAAATAGGGGGTTCCCAAAATCATCCCCTGGCTGCGACTATGCACATATGCACTTTATGAGGTAAAGGAAAGGCAGAAAATTTGGCTTTAAACTTATCACGCTGGCATGACCTGTTGGCAAGTTGGTCCTAAACTTACCACGCTGGCTTGATGTGTTGGCAAGTTGGCCCTAAACTTACCACGCTCTCATGATGTGTTGGGAAGTTGGCCCTACTATTCAACGAGAAAGCCCACCTCAGTCTTACAACGAAAGTCCTCTTCTTGTTGGATTCTTCATTTTGATTTCTGGAGTTATTAATTGTTGTCATTATTATATTTGTCAAATAACATGCTCGCGTTCTTCTTTCTAGGATTTATGCTATAATATCGCGTTTCGTTTATAATCAGTTTAATAGTTTTCTTTTTAGTGTTAATAAATATTTTTAATTTCGCATTCCATCATTGCTTTTAATAGCTTTTCTGTCACTACTACGGCAAGATTAATTGTGTCACCCTCTCAAGAAATGACCCTTCGCCTGACTGCTGTTAATTCGGACCCAGTGCAGAAACCGCTGATCCAAGCACATGACGAGCTGTGAAGCATATTATTTAAATTCATATACTTTTATACCCATTTACAAAATTTACCTCTTAGAAGCCTGTTTTAATCTGAACTAAAGAGCTTTAGAAGCTAAAACGTAATATAATAAATTTCTACTGCTTTGCATGCCTTAAAGTACGAATAAATTTATAAAGTTTTATAGAAATAAAGTTTTGCCTGAAAATGGAAAGTCGGCTGTAAAGTATTTGTACATGTTAAAGCAAAATATGTTCTCAGTAACTTCTGGGAATCTGAGGTAAACATCGGCAATTTATCATTTAGTGCAGTATATTAAAGTCATAATATTCTGTTCTACTCGAAACAGGAAGAAACTTTCCTTAAACATACTTCGCAAGATAAGAAATTGAATAAACTGACGAAGAAGGAAGTAATCCTAAAAACGATATATTCCTAAAGAATATTTTTGATATAGAACAACGAAAATGGTACTTCCATAAATATGTTCTATATATATTTTAGTGTACCTCCATATTTTTTAAACATCGCTTTCTTAAATATGTAATATTTTTCCTTCCTACAGAGTACCTGTTTACTGTAAACATCGAATTTTTATCATGAACACAAAAATTTAGAAAATCTGAAGTAACATAAATGCTATAAGAGAATGGCGTTGACCGTTTGTAGTAGCTTAGCGGACATAACTTAGCGAAAAGAGGTCAGAAGTCGTTGGTTCGATTCTAGTCTGAGATACTTCATATTCTTTCTTTCTCTGACTGTTTTGAATGAAAAACAAGTTCAAGTTTGACCCACATGGATGTAGAAGAAGTTAGTCCTTCAATAACCTTCTTTGTCTTATTAGAGAGGGGCTTTCTTATTACAAATGTAAATGATTTACCATATTTCGTTAACACCGTAATGATAATATAAAAACATCACCAAATGCTTATTATAACATTCAAATCACACAGAATTTTAGGTGTACTACATGATTTAGGTAATCTACGTAGCGCTGCGCAAAATAAATTACTACGAATTGTTCAAAGTTTTAAGAGTAGCTGTTGTACGTGCGTTTCAAACTGTTCAAGTTTCAGGTTTGGTAAGAGTGGCTTCTCGTCTCGGCGGAAAACAACAAAACGAATTAAATAAATTAACGGAAGGCAGAGACGTAGCCAGGGGGCGGTTTTGGAGGTTGTAACCCCCATCGTAATGAAATTTTGTATATTTAACATAGGAATATATGAGTTGTAGCTCTGTAACCCCTCCCATTAAGCCTATAACTCTCCTCTTACGGACTTTTTGCCTACGCCAGCGACGGAAGGACCCTGTTAAGGCGAAACTACTGTAAGAATTTTCTATTTCCATGCGAGGTTGAAACTCGGTGTGGATTTTTAATCAGTTACGATACTCTCCGAATGTTTGTATTTGTGAAACACTGCCTGATAAACGGCTGAGGCAGGATGACGTCAGAGCTTCTGAAAGACCTATCGCAATATTATTTCACAAAGCCACATAATCATCAAAAAATTATCACAAACACGGGATTTTGATAAAGATAGCAATACACGTACGGTATTGCGCAACTACACTTAAAACACTAAACAGTTATCAGATACACAGAATTTTGATAAATCAAATGAGGGAATGGTGACAAATTCTCTTAAAGTAGTGCGTTCAAAAAAAAAAAAGAAAAGAAGAAAAAGAATGATTTTGGCCATTTTTAAATTATGAGGGCAAATCTACATTTTATTTAATAGCATTTAGAGTGAATGACGTAGACACCTCTTTAATTATTCTATAGCGGAAAATAGATTCTTAATTTGTTTTTCGAAAAAAGATGTTGAAATAAACACATTATAACAATGCACCAAGTTCTGTAATCGATAACACTCAATCTCTGAAATGCAGTTAATTTACTTCTGAAACGTCGAGTTTCTTTTTAAGGAAATCATCATTATCAATTTAGTTGTTATTTATTTATCTTGTTATTCATCAAAACGCATTATTTTGTATACAAATTAAATTGTCATAGCGAATAGTAATGTGAAGGTGGAAATTTCAATATTATTTACAACTTGACTAGCCCTAACCACAATGAACATGAAGCACCAGAGACAGCACAATCATCATCAGTTCTTTAGAAGAAAATCATCAAATATTGTAAAACAATTATTCCAATTCGGGAATCAGAACCACAAAACAATTCCCACGACACAACCCAACAGAAAAACACAGAACGAGATAGAATACACAGACAGGATTTCCAATGTCCTTCAGGCAAAGGCAAGTAAATAGAACTTTTCAAATCTATTCTGAAAATTGCAAATTCTCAAATGATAAGAGATATTTCACATTTTTTTAAACAATGCTCTGTTAATTTTTGAACGGAGAAGGCAAAAACATGCTATAATTATTATCACATATATATAAAAGTTTTCCTCGCCCATTCTTGGCGGAAACAGGCTTTGGGACGGGCAGAGCGCCATGTTCCCAAGCCTCTTTTTACATCACTTCTTAATGTGCCATGTCTAGAAACTTCCTGACAATGTGACACGTGTTTAGGATTGTGGCTTTTTGTATTTCAATGTAGGTGTTTGGGTCAATGTTGAGTATCTCCAAATTCGTCGCAAGCGTTTTTGGTACTATCCCTGTTGCTGAGATGACTAACGGGATGATGAGGATCTTTTCCATACCCCATATATCTCGTACTTCATGTCTGAGATCTTGGTACTTGGTGATTTTCGTTGTGTAGGTTGTCTGTATGTTATTGGTGTTGGGTACTGCTATGTCGATTAAGTACGTGGTCTTATTCGATTTATCGACGAGGGTTATGTCAGGACGGTTATGTGGGACTGTCTTGTCTGTTATGATTGCTCTATCCCAGTAAAGCTTGTGTGTTTCGTTCTCATGCACGGTCTCTGGCTCATATTTGTAGTACGGGCATTTTTCTGTCAGAAAGCCAGCATTCGCTGCCGCATGACAGTGTCTGCATTTGTCGCTTTCTATGTCTTTTCTCTGGATGAATTTCTGATTGTTCCTTGTTGCGATCACTTGGTCTTGGATGGCTAGCATGAATCCTTCTGTCTCTGGCTGGAGAGTGCCTTTGGCCAGCCAAGAATTTGATGCCTTTTTGTCAACGTGTGGTTGTTGCAGGTCATTGTAGTGCCTGCCATGTAATGGTTTTCCGGCCCAAGTTCTCAGTTTCTGTTCGTTGGCTGTTTCGAGGACACGCTCTTCGGTACTACACAGGTTTAGTGGCGTGTAATTTGCATCTGCTTGTATTATGGCTTGGATGAGTGGCGATCGGGGACTCTTCAACTGGAAGTATTGCCTCATGCTCTGGATCTGCTTGTCATGTAAGTCTTTGAGGTCCGCTTGTCCGCGTCCTCCTTCTTCCCGGGGTAGTGTTTGCCGTTCAATTGCCGTTGCAGGGTGTAGTTGTCCGGCTCTTCTCTGGATGGTTCTCATTTTCCGCTGGAGTTGTTCTAGTTCAGTGTTGGACCATTTGATGATCCCGAAGGAGTAGGTGAGCACTGGTACCGCATATGCGTTAATTGCTTGCGTGGTGTTCTTCCCGCTCAGTTTCGTCTTCACAATGCTTCTAAGTCTTTCTTGGAATGCTTGCGTGAGCTGGACTTTGACTTTCTTGTGCTCCTGCTGCCGTTTTTGCATTATCCCTAGGTATTTGTAGGTTTCGCCCTCGTCCAAGGTCTTCAGTAGTCTCCCGTCTTCGAGTTCGATGCCTGGTAAATCTTCTTTGCTATTCTTCTGTATTTTGCACTTATCGAGGCCGAATTCCATTCCTATGTCCTTGGAGAATGTCTCTGTTATACTGATGAGTTGTCGGAGTTGGGTGATTGTTGGCGCGTATAGCTTGATGTCATCTACGTACATGAGGTGGGAGACTTTATGTAGGTTTCTCTTGTCTTTCTTCAGCATGTATCCGTATTTACTTGTGTTCAGCATCCTTGACAAGGGGTTTAACGCCAAGCAGAACCACTGGGGGCTTAGTGCGTCTCCTTGAAAGATTCCGCGGCGGATGGGGATCTCGGCCGTTTCTATTTTACTGTCTGGCGTGTTTAGCTGTAACCGGGTTCTCCATTGTTTCATGCTGCTCTGTAGGAATCGGATGATTGAGGGATGCACTTTGTATATGCTGAGTATTTCAAGGAGCCACGAGTGCGGAACAGAGTCGAAAGCCTTCTTGTAGTCTATGTATGCGGTGTTGAGTTTTCGCTTTTGTTTTCTTGCTTGTTCCAGGATAACTGAGTCGATGGTAAGCTGCTCTTTACATCCCAGAGTCCCTTTCTGGCATCCCTTTTGTTCTTCCGTCATTAAGTTGTTGCTTTCGCTGTGCCGGCTTATTTTTTCAGAGATGCACCCCGTGAGTATCTTGTACAGGGTGTTAAGGCACGTAATGGGTCGGTATTTCGCTGGGTTACTGGTATCCTGGTCCTTCGGTAGGAGGTAAGTTATTCCCTTGCAGAGGAATTCAGGCATTTTGCTGGGGTCTTCAATTATCGCCGTAAGTTCCTTGGCTAATGGGCCATGGGCGCTGGTAAATTTCTTGTACCAGAAGTTGTGTATGCCGTCAATACCGGGTGCTTTCCAGTTGTGCGTACGTTGGATTACCTGCTGGAGTTCCTCTATCGTGATGCCCGTGTACTCCATCTCCTCTATTCCTCTCGTAGCCTCCATTTCTTGCTGAATCCAGGGGGCGCTTTTGTGCTGTACTTCATTGGACCATAGTGTCTTCCAGAAGGTCTCTATTTCTGCTGGCTTTGGGGCTTCGTACTTGTCTTTGTTCGCTGGGGTCTCTCGAAGCTTCCTGTAGAAGGCCTTCTGGTTTGCTTGGAATTGCATGTTCTGTTGTTTTTTGTTGGTATAGTCTTTGTATCTTCGGAGTCTTCTGGCGTATACACCCAGTTTTTGTTTGAGGGTATCCAGATATTCGCTGATGTGTTTATTGGGCTCTTCGTGTCTTGTATGAATCCTATTTCTCTTAAGGGCCATCTTCACTTTCCTCACTAATTTCTTACCCCTATTTCCCTGCATGTACTGGGTTATTCGCCCTATGCTGCTGCGGAGCTCTTCTATTCTTTTTTGCAGTCTCACTTGCCATGGTGGTTGGGCTTTGTTTCCTCTGTTACTTCGGCCTTCGTTCCTTACTTCGTACCCATTGGCGCGTGATGCCGCTACTGCTGCACAGTATATGGCGGTGTGTATTTCCTGTAGGGAGTTGTGGTTCTGTAGGTGTAGTGGTAGAGTATGTTCATTGAGGATCTTGGTTGCTTTGCAGAGTTTCCAAGATGCCGGTTGGCGTGGTATTCTTGGCCTTGTTGCGGCATCCGAGCCTTCATATTCCGCCAGGGCACATTGGAAACCTTCTTCCATTTTCTCCACGTCCCTCCTCTCTTCTTCTTCTATGCTTGGTTGGAGCGGTTCTCTTGCGCCAATAGCTGGTGCTTCAGGGTTGGCCACACTGGTTGAAGTGTTTGCCAGGTCATTGGCGACTTCATCATCATCATATATATATATATATATATTATATAGAGATTATATTATAATGCTCCAATCTCATACTTCCGGAAAGCAGGGATGAGCATCGATGGTCGACATCGATGTTTTACTTACGATGTTCGATGTTTTTACTATCGATGGTGAATGGTCGATATTTTGAGACCATCGATATTTTTTAGTAACGATTTTTTCTATTAATGCAAGAAATTTGTAATAGCTTTCGATGATTTGAAATCCTAGTTTTAATGAAACTATTCAGAATCACTAATTCGCGATTGCTTATTTTCAGTTTAATATTCAACTGAATAAAGTGTCTGGAATCAGTAAACTTGTTTGTTAATTGGTATTACAGTTAATTGGATACTACATCCTAATTCTCTATAACATAGACAAACCGTACGTATACGTTAAGGCGTTTAACTTATGATAAAATTACGCTTGCGAGTTTTGAATTAAATATTTTATAAAGAAAATCGCTCTGTTCACAAGAACGAGGATTATAATATTATATTTAAATTCGTACAAAAATTTACCGAATATCACAATTATTTGGATCAGTTTGTAAATGGCCAAAGCCTTTTGATTTCGAGCGATGTACACAATATAAATAAAATATAAAATTATCAGTCTCCGCTCGCTTGGACTTTACGAAGTGTAAAATTTAATTTTGACTCCAGATCGCAGTTTCTTTGCTCTTTATCGGATTTCAAAATAGATTTTCTAAATTATTCATTTTCATTAGTATTTGGCTTGTTTACTTGAGTGTCTCGTACTTAAAGCTCGAATTTCAGAAAACAGTTCAAGACTAATTGAATGTAATAGAATTTTGAGTCCATTTAAATGAATCTTGTGAAATTTTCATTTGCGTCACAGCTCGTTTTCTGGAAACTTATTAGCATATTTCGTTGCATAAAAACTCAATTCTTATCTCGCTCCGTGTTTATTAGAGATCTTCCGCTTTCTTTCGTGAAACTGATCAAAAACAATTTCAATTTGAAAGAGCGTATTTGGAACCGGCCCACGTCTCTTTCGTCTGATACCAGTTGGAAGGCAAACTTCCCAAATGAATGAATTTGATTATTTTCGTTGAAGCGGGTTTGTTTATTTCCTTCCCCGAGAATTCTAATCTTCTTAAAACAAACCGGAAGAAAAGAAAGCTTGGTTTCATTTTCTTGCTCAATAAAAGCCCATTTTTAAATGCAGTGCAATCATATTTTGCTTATTGCCAGACGTCCTGCTAAAATATTTAGAACTTATTCGCAATGGATATTATTTACCTGCTCAAATTTAATATATTCGGTACTATATTATCCGATATTACATTCGGTATTTTGTTTCTCTTGCGTGTTCAAATTTGTTTACATCGATATCTCTGCAGTAAACATAAACTTAATAAACATTTATGTGGTTAATATTGTGCACACATTGAATTTCCTGGTTCTTTTATATGATATTGTTATCTTAACTAAAATGGTTATTAAATTAAATTAAACGTTTTAATCTCTACATTAACAAATTTTACGAGACAACTTGCAAAATATGGTACGCCTATTTTTAAAAATACGGTTTATGGATAGAGTTGAATTAAAAACAAAATGAATTATACTAGACAAAAATATTTCACGCGGTCAGCTGTAGAAAAATAAACTTACATAATTTTAAATTAATATAATACACTATAACTCATGTGAATTATGAATCTGAGTTTTGAAAATTAGATTTAAAAAAATCTCTTTTTTTAAAATATAAATGACATTCTGCTCTCACTTGACAATGGGGGAAGTTGACTTCAGAAACGTCGTATTTCTAATTTTACGCCAGTGAAATAACCATTGTTATGGAACGTCCTGATGAGACTTTGCATTGTTTTATTAAACATTAAATGAAGATAACTTACTATAACTCCATTTATCTTGGACTTTAACGAACATATTTTAATTAGCATAACTTTTACTTAATCGCTTTCAAACTATTTTAATTTCATTTAAACGTCTTCTGCGGAGCAAAAGTTTCGAACTTTTCTGATAACTTATATATACACTGCGTGACAGTGAAAATGCAATGCCGAGAAGGAGTAGGCAGAAAGTGATGCAAATCAGCAGCCAAATAGGGAGACAACAACGGACAACAAGTGACGTTTATTGCAACATGATATACCTCTACACTGAGCGACAACATCGTCTGTTCAGTAGGCTGTAGGACAAGGGACGACGATACAGACAGCAACACGCCTAGGTACACACTCAATGAGCGTGCGGATGGTGTCCTGAGGAACGGCTGCCCATTCCTTGTCAACCATTTGCCAAAGTTCCTCTTCTGAAAGCAGCTGGTGGCAGGGAGCGCAAGCAAGCGACGTCCAATAACATCCCAGACGTATTCGACTGGTGAGAACTTCGGAGACTGGGGCCAGGGAACAACTGGGTCCCTTGCAAGTCATATTATGAGATGCATGCCGTGTGCGGTCGGGCGTTATCCTGCTGGTAAATGGCATTGGGCGTTCCTTGAAGGAGGGTAGTGTAAATGGCCGAAGCACGTCATTCACATATCGTTGGGCCGCCATAGTGCCCCAAATACGGACCAGAAGTAACCTACTATCGTAGGCGATGGTGCCCCAAAGCAGGATGCCACGTTGTCGCGCGGCGTGCCGTTTCATAAATGCGGCTGGATTGGACCTGTCACTACATCGGGTCAAAACTCGTACACGGCGACTACCATTGCTAAAACAAATGCGTGACTCATCCGAGAACACGACCCTGTGTTATTCCGCAGTCCACATGGCTGTATCTCGATACCACGGCAAACGGAGGCATCTGTGTTGTTGGGTCAATAGTAGCCTTCTTAACTGGCGTTGTAAATGCAGACCGTTGGCGACCAATCGGCGGATAATTGTCCTAGTCGATGTGGGAGCATCAGGTGTGTCCGGCACATGCTGCAAAAGGGCAACAAAAGTGCCGGTGGAGCCGTCAAAACTTTCCGGCGGAATCGTCAATCCACGCATGCTGACGTCACTCTGGCCGCACCTTCACCCTTTAAGCGTGACCCATTTCCTTGTTCCAACCATCTTCCCCACAGCCGGTGCACAGCGGATTTGTGTAGGCACTATCTCCTAGATAAAAAGCCATCTAACTGGCTCCCAAACCCTACATGAGTCATAGTCAGAAGGTTCAGCCAAAGCCTCAACGGCGACCTCGCTTTTGCTTGTTTCAATGCTAAGCCGTTGCTGTAGTTCAGCTGTGCACGTGTAAATGAAATTCATTCCGTGGATTATCAATCATCATGGTTCATAGTTGCTATGAAACGGACAATAAAGGTATGTCAAATTCATTTTTTATATTCTTTAAGTAATTAAAACCGAAGAAATAATTGTGAAGTTAGTAAATTTTTTAATATCCCCAAAGGTCCAGTATGTGTGATCATCCAGTACGGTAATCAATGGGTAGCCCCCAGCCCCCAATAATCTGAAATAAATTGCAATTTTACATATACTGTAATGTATAAATGTGCATAATATGTGCTTCCCCCGCCCAATAATTTTGAAAACTCTACGTCGATGATTATACCGATAAATTATGGTTTCTCCTAAGGTAGAAATGTTATATTTATGAATAGTGGTGTAGAGGAGGATGCGTATAAAAGCGTGGAATATACATTATAGTGATCAATGGAGGATTGAAGGACTTTGGGGGAGAAGCATCATTGGCAGAAAATATTTCCCGCCCCTTTTTTTTTAAGAAAATTGATAAAATTACATTACATCGATCCTATTGTGGGGGTCATGTTCTCTGCCCCCTCATGAATGCATCCCTGATAGTAATTAAAGGTGGTTTTTTAATTACAGCACTTGGTAGCCCTAATCAGATGAGTTTTGTTTTTTAAACTAAGGCCTCCCGAGTAAATGCAATTTTATATATCAGTAATAGAAACATTATTAGAGAGTGAAAAAAAAATAATCTTAAACCAGTGGGAAGCTGCTAGTTTTGAAATAACTGGTCAGCTTTCAACCAGCATATATACCAGAAAATTACCATTCTTCGTGGAATTTTTGTTGTTTCAATTCAGCTCTGATTAGTATTATTACAAAAACGATATTTACCTCAAGATTTCTCCCAGAAAAATACAGATTTATGACATAAATAATCCCACAAGTAACTAATTCTATACAACAATCAAGGCATACTTACAATAATACTTACATTAATACTTACTTATTATACAAAATATAGCACACTTGTTTGTAAAACAATTGTGAGCCTGTTTATGGATGGGTGTTTAGTTGTTCAGAGGATATGTATAAAAACGTAGGGTTAACATAAAATAACGAGTCAGATTTCCAAATTTGCAAATACATTCAAACGGTAGAATCCGCTTATTGTAATCTTGGATAACGTTATTGGTTTAAGTCACCAAGCATGTTTGCAATTGAAAATACATTTTTTTTTAAATTGATCGTTGTTATTTAGGTTATTATCAAATTTTGGAACACAAATATAATACAAACCAAACTTTTTGCTTACATATATATTGCCTGTTTCTGCATGTCACCATTTTTTTTTTAAATCTTGTTACAGTCATATCATCAGATTTCCTAGAGCAATAAACTTCCCTTACTCACAAGCAATTGCTATCAACAGTACAGAAAAATAGATATAATAAACTTCTTAATGCAATGGCAGTAAGGGGAAACAGAATAATTTAAATTTAAGAAATACATTTTAGAATCTTGCGATAATTATCAGAAAAGAAGGCAGAGCATTGCTTCTGTTCAGTTACAAAGAGGAAAATGAAATTTCGTGATAAGAAAGTTTTGAAGAATACCCACAGGCAATCATGTAGTTGCACGAAGCGCCGGCAACACTTCGCCCAGGTGTGCTACCAGATCTATATAAAACCATGAATATTATGATTGAGTGTTTTATTAATGAACTGTTAAACACACATTGCTGATGATTATCACTGGATGAATTTTTATTATGGGTAAACATTCGTGCAGACATAAAAAAATCATCAGACTAGTTTTACGATTTATCGGTTAACACTACTATTACTCGATTATTGTTATCAAATTCAAGAAGCCCAAAAAAATTACAGTAAGCGGGTTCTATAGTAAAATACATTGGTGTATAAAAGTATTAATATAAACAAAACTTATATAATCTCAATCAATGGAATAATTTTAATTGCAGGCCAGATGCCTTTCAAATGTTGTGTGACAGGTTGCAGTGGCGACTATAAAGGTGAAGAAGTTTCTGTATTCTCATTCCCGAAAGATGAAGGCCTTAATGGGAAATGGATAAAATGCATCACAAGAAAGTATTTCTGCTGGACCAAAAATATCGAATAAGTTTAGTTACATAGTATATATATATATATATGGCCTGCAAAAGGGTTGCTGGTATCTAACTGGAAGGAGACCCACACGCTGAACGTATGTGACGATGTGTGGAACCGGCCAGGCCAGTAACCTAGTGTCCTACCCCGCCTTCAAGTGGTGCAGGCTGGGCTTTCTATTTATGAGGCAAATTAATATTTGCTGCACGGATAGAAAGGCGGAAGGGGAGGGCTAATTCACCAACCCGTCTAGCCAGCGTGGTGAAATTATGGCTAATTCCTCCATTATGTTGACACACCAGAAACCATGGCCCCTAGTCTCCAGGTGCTGGAGTGCTCCTGATCAAGGCAGCGGTCAGTGTGGCATGAAAGCAGGGGGTGCTAAGAATCACTGGAATGGCCCAGGCTGCCGTTTGTTATTGACCTTGGCAACGTATAATGGACGATCCCTTGCTTCTGAAGCAAAACTTCAGGAATTGGAAGAAGAACTTGACAAGATCAAATGGGACATTGTAGGACTCAGTGAAGTTAGAAGAAAAGGTGAAGAGTTGGTGGAACTTAAAAGTGGACATTTGTTTTATTATAGAGGAACGGAAACTGGAAGAACAAGTGGTGTTGGCTTCTTAATCAACAAAAGAATTAAAGACTGTCTTCTGGAAGTTGAAAGTACATCAGATCGAGCAGCGAGGCTTGTTGTTCAACTAACCCAGCGATACCAACTTCAAATAGTACAGGTATATGCACCAACATCAAGCCATACCGACGAAGAGGTTGAGGAATTCTATGAAGAAATCAAACAGCTACATACCAAGGGGAAACAACACATCAAGCTCATCATGGGAGATTTTAATGCAAGAATTGGACAACAGGAACAAGGAGAGACATCGGTTGGTAAATACGGATACGGGGAAAGGAATGAACGTGGCGATCAACTCATAGAATTTGCCGAAGCTGAAAATCTTAGCATCATGAATTCATTTTTTAAGAAGAAACCGCAAAGAAAATGGACATGGAAACACCCAAATGGGGGAACTAGTGAAATTGACTATATCCTGGCAAACAAGAAATCAATTATTGAAGATTGCAGTGTACTGAACAGATTTAATACTGGAAGTGATCATCGAATGGTGAGATGTAAAGTGCACTTAAATACTAAATTAGAACGACAGAAGCTCATTAGGAAACAAGTAAGTAAGAGGGTGGATTTAATGAAACTGAAAGTAAATACCGAGGCATTCAAGTTGGAATTAAAAAATCGCTTTTCTGCACTGGAAGGACTTATTGATGAAAGTGATATCTCAGAAGCAAATGAAAACATTGTTAAGACAATAGTTGAAACTGCTGGGGAAATTGGTGGTGTAACCTGTAAAAAGCACAATAGCAAATTATCTGAGAAGACGAAACAGCTCATGAAAAGGCGAAGAGATATGAAGGTGGACAATCGAAATACCAGTTCCAGGATTGAGTACATAGAACTTTGTAAAACTCTGCGCAAAAGCATGAAAGAAGACATAAGAAAATTCAACTGTGAGCTAGTAAGGAAAGCCATTGAAAATAACAAGAGCCTTAGGGTTGTTAAAGGAAGTTTATCTGTTGGGAAGAAACACATCATTGCATTAAAAGGAGAGGATGGCACCGTAACAAGAAATAGGGAAGAAATACTTAGAAGAGTTGAAGAATTCTACAAAAATCTATACGAAAGTAACAGTGAATTAAACGAAGACATTGAAATAGTCGAAGGAACAGCTCCTAAAATCTTAAAAGAAGAAGTTTCATTTGCAATAAAAAATATGAAGAAAGGAAGAGCCCCTGGTGATGATGGTATTACATTAGATATCGGACAGCGGTAACATACCAAACCAATGTAATTCTGCAACAGTAATTCTTTTGTTAAGGTATTATTACCCTCCGCAGGGATAACACAATTGCCAAATATGGTCAACACAAGAAAGCCTCCGGGGCGAGAATTTTGTGAGTTTTCGTGGGGGAATTTATTATACTATAATTTTTGCCACCCACGTATTAATTACAGCTCAAACTAGAGCTTATGTAATTTTGGAGAAAAAGAGACGCTTTCCCCATCCTGGATTCGAATATTTGACGTCCTTTACCACCCCTTTCAGTTTGTTCCATTAGTTCTGAATCACCCTGTATAAGTTCATGTCGATAACGTATAGGCCTATATATTTATATTGATAAAACGTATATGTTCATTTTGATAACACATATATGTTCATTTTGATAACACATATATGTTCATTTTGATAACACATATATGTTCATTTTGATAACACATACGTTCATTTCGAAAACACAGATATGTTTATTCCGATAACGCATACACATTCATATCCATAGCTCGACAAATCGTGGCGAACTGTATGCTCCAAATAAAAATGGAATCCGTCCACCTTAGAATGAAACCAAGAGATCTATTAGTAAAAGAAGTTTTCTTATTCACCAACATCAATAATTTATTTGCTAATGGCAACCAGATTTGTAGAGCTCCGTTCATATCCATATGGCATATATATATATGTATATATTCTCGTAGATAATAATTGTATGCCCTCATAGATAACTTTACGTATGTCCGATAATACATATATTTCCATATAACATATATGGGTTATCTATATTAACAAACACATATATGCTAATATAGAAAACATCTACATGTTATGGATAACACATATATATCCATATGGGTAACACATATGCATTTCCATATGGGTAACACATATGCATTTCCATATGGGTAACACATATGCATTTCCATATGGATAACATATATATCCATATAGATAACAAAATATATTTCCATGTAGATAACACATATATGTTAATATAGAAAACACCTGCATGTTAATATAGATAACACACACATAAGGTGTGTACCTATCAATAATATTATAGTGTGAAACATAAGCATAATATGGCGGGGGCAAGGGAGCACTTGCCTCCAATTTTTTTGCAAAAGAGGCAAAATCGTACTTTTCCCCATACAATTTTGGGTTTTGGGTTTTTTTTCCACCCCCGGTTTACGCTATATTTAACCACCCCACTTATGGGGAATAAGTGATGCCAGTAGTGTGAAATACCATTCAGCAATGTTATCTTGCTGCTGAAAAATGGGGCTTTATTTGTCAATTTCTGGAAGCTACATTTTCAGACGCTGATTTTGGAAAGGGTTGTCAGGCAAAGAACGCAGAAATTGACTTGAATGCAAGTGGAGAGAGAAATAGAGGAAATAGTCGTTGGCTTTCCGAAATCCAATGTTTTTCGGCCAATTGTAAAACCTGTAAAGTTCAATTCAATTCGTTGACAATAGGAACTGACATCTAAAGCAACGGAAGGAAACATTACGTTTGTTCTGTTCTTAGATGCTTTCTAAAAGTAAAAAAAAATGGATTTCTCTGTAAAAGTAAGAAATGCAAAGCTCAAAAACCAAAATCGTACTTTTCTTGAAGACACTTCCTTCACATTCTTCAGTCCACATTTTTCAATTTCTCTCGCTATAATTTTAATATTCAACTTTAAAAAAGGAAGACTATAACACCACAAAGATCGTATATTTACAGTTTGTACCTTTTGAAGGCTTTCTATAAATTGCTGCATGGTATGCTCCAATGTTATGATATGATTCATGTCATGATACATAACATCATCATCATCATATTCAACCATTATCTATCCACTGCTGGATGAAGGTCTCTCCAAATGCTTTCCACACAAGTCTATCCTGAGCAATTCGTTTCCACGTCACCCCAACCTGTTTTCTTATTTCATCCACCCATCTAGTTTGAGGACGTTTTCTAGGTCTTCGGTGGTCTCTTGGAATCCAGTTCAGAATTTCTGTTGTCCATCGTTGATCAGTTCTTCTTGCAATATGCCCAGCCCATCGCCATTTCAGTCCTTTTACTTTAACAATGATGTCCTCTACTCTAGTTTGCTCTCTCACCCAAGTGTTTCTTTTTCGATCTCTCCTAGTTATTCCAAGCATGCACCTCTCCATGCTCCTTTGCGTTGTCTGTAACTTTCGTATTGCTCCAACTGTTAGACTCCATGTCTCTGATCCATAAGAGAGGACTGGCAATACACACTGGTTGAAGACCTTTCTTTTTAGACACAAAGGCAATTTCCCCTTCAGGATAAAACTGTTTCTTCCAAATGCACTCCAGCCAAGTTTAATACGTCTGTTGAGTTCTTTCATAATGTTGCCATCCATTGAAATCAGCTGGCCAAGGTAAATATATGAATCAGCAATTTCTAGCTCAGTGTTGTCAACTTGTATTTTTGTTTCCTCTACAAAATTATTGAACATGACCTTAGTTTTTTGTAGGTTCAT
>QLNU02003225.1:61423536-61433718 GCA_006491805.2 Dysdera silvatica | reverse complement strand
AAAAACAACGTTTTAGAAGCGTATTTATGTCAAGATTGAGTTCGAGCTACGCGTTTCGGGCGATAGATGTTCGCCCTTCTTCGGGAGTGAACACGTGGAATATCGTCAACAAACGAGGTTGATTCGCGGATGTAACTAGAGTTGAGTTATTAAGTGAAATGTTCACTTCCAAAAGTAGGAAGTCAAGTACTACGTGGTTTTTGTGGTGCGGCCACTCTTCCCAGAAATTACCAAATTGTGGAAAAGTTGGCTGTCTGTTAGTAGAGGTGGCAATTATGGCGGGACTATGGACTAATATCAGAAGGAGTTAGGTGGAGTACATTTCGCCAAGCTGAGCTGAAGGAAGGAGTTGAGCTGTGGTCATTCACAATGGAATCACGAAACATGTTAATGAAGAAAGCTTCGGCGAAGTCCAGTTCAAGTGGTGAATGAGGTTGGTGGATGATACGAGCGTCAAAAAAGTTAAAGCGATGGTTGTGTTCGTGGCTGTGAACAGCAATGGATGATTTGTGCACCTCACCTTTCTCAACGTATCGGCGATGTTCTTTCAACCGATGCATGAGGGCACGTTTTGTCAGTCCTATGTAGGAAAGTCCGAACTGGCAAAAAATTTGATACACGCCCCAGCGTTGGAGTGTGGAAATGTTATCTTTGAGTCTAGAGGGCAAAATCTTGTTAATAGGCGAGAAGGTAACTTTGAATTTGGCTTGCCGAAGGACTTTGGCAATGGCGGAGCTAAGTTTGGGCACGTAAGGGAGTGTTACGGAGCCAATATAATTATCTGAAGATATTCGGCTAAGAGATGAACTGCAAGAACGTTTGGAGAATTTGGAAACGGTAGCGTCGATGATGGTATCGACGCTGCCGATTTGGGTTTCACTTGGAGAGGTAATAAAATTGAAACCTTTCTTAAAATACTAAAATTTCTTTAGATCTTCCCACATATCCCTTGGCGGATTTACCATTTTGCCGCCCCCAACCCAGTCGATGATAGGAACATAAAAATTGTTACATTCAATATATGCCAAAAACTTTTGTATTGATACTAAAAATGTTGAAAATCAGACTCAGATTGAGACATAAACATTAAACAATATTAACTTATATTGAAGTATTATTTCTTTTTGGTATATAATAAATCAAATTCAATTTTATTGAAATAAATTTTAATTTTAGCAAAAAAAAAGACAAAGGAAAAAGAAAAAGCCTGTAAAATACCGGTGTTTAAATGGAAACATCTAGCTTTCTTCTCGGCAAAACATCTGATTATATCATCGTATGGTATTAATTTTGTTATATCAGACTCAATACGTAACATTTTTGCCGCCCTAGGCTATAACCTATTGGGGAAATACGGCACTGATCATATTCACGTGTAAAATCCATCATCAAGTACGTTCAGGAATAACCCCCCAACATTCGAATCATCTGGCAACCTACTTTCGATTTTACTGCTCAACGGTGGAGCAGGGTTGCCACTTCTTTCTTCTTTTCATTATCGTAAACAGTTCTTAATTGGTTTCCTTATAAATGTAAGTATAATTTTTCGAATATGTGAAGTTTAATTGCTCAATACACCCATGCCTAAGAATATTTCACGGCATAGATTTTTGAGTATATAAATGCTCGAAAATTAGTAACTATTTTTGTCTATGATTAAATCTGCGTTAAAAAATCCTAAGGGAGTAATGATTTCGCTCCTGATTTCTACTAACAAGGATAGTACCAAAGATATGGCAACAATTTTTTCTTCCAAACCTGATGGTTAGTACAATAAAAATATTTGAAATTTGATGGCATGGACTTCTAAGATAGGAAATGAGCGCATTGGCCGAAAATGCCATGTTGGCCAAAATTAAACGTAATTAATTGTTAGAGTGAATCAATTTTAATTTTAAAAAATACGCAAAATGGCTTTATTTAGCTATATAAAACCGTAACCATCATGCAACGTGAAATCCAGACCTAAAGGTGTCGGTCGAGTCCTTGCAGATCAGGGTTATTCAAAATATAACGGCGGTTTTCTTTTCAACTGTCAGTCGTAGAAGTATACTTCCTAGTAGAGAAATACTTTTCGACATCTACTTAGTCAAATAAAAAAATAATGTCCGTAAGTAATATATTTGAGCAGATATTAAACCTTAAAACCTGGTTCTTTTTTGGTGAAAAAACTTTTAGCGACAAATAATCCTTTTTTTTAGAAATAAGTAACCCTTTTTTGGAGAATAGTATTACTATTTTAAAGCACAATAACTCCGCAAATATTTCAATTATTTTAAAAGCCTTTTTTTTTTGATTAACAGGACGCAGAAAACTATTTTGTAACAACGGGATGTTTCTTGGTAGAAGGTCTTTATAAAAGCGAAATGTATACAGTATTAGATTACTGTACAATAGTATACTGTATAATATATAGTATATATATTTATTATGGGTAGAGTTCGAAATTGGCTAATCCCAGAATTATCTGAATAAAGCCCGAAGTTACTTTTATTCTCTTGTTTTATCCAAAACGCGTGGATAATGATAGGCTTATATGGATTTCGGGCATTACCCGTAACATATATATGACTAATACTACTATATATTACCAATCCAGAGTAAAAGCTCACAGCTTTATATAGTGGGTTTTCCATTTGGGGCAAATTGGGAATATAAACCCGAAGTAAGTTGTAGTTATCTTACAAAAAAAAAAGGGAATAGCTACTAACTTGATTTTTTTTCTTACTAAATAACCCTAGCGCCTTACTTTATCGGTTACATTCCTTACAAAATCAATGGAAATTTATTCTATGGGATGGAGATGAATTACATCTCCTCCACAAAGTGATCAAAACATAAAAAGTTCCGACAATGCTAACACTGTAGGAAAGCGAATTCATCACATGCACACTTTTGTCCATACACTTAAAAGCATATCTGTGTGACATTTTCAAATGTTTGCTGGTTCTCTTGAACGTCGTAGCCAGCTTTCTTCCAGGCATAGAAAAGCATCGGTCTGAACATTGGCGATTGGAATTGGTTATAAGCAACGCCATGCATTCTGATGATGAAGGATCTATTATTCGGTATAAGGTTGGACAAATTACATAAAAACCGCGTTCTCACGTAATCGATGACTCTTCTAATGAAAATTTTATATTGTCTAAAGAAGTAAACATCAAGAGGTTGACACCACCTCGTTGTTGACTTCGGTAATATTAAAATTGTGATTAATTGATAAAAATGTAGAATATACGCCACTTGCACATCAACTAGCATAATGCTTATTTCACAGACATATGCTATCAAATTGCAGATATTTTTCTTGTACTAACCTTCGAGTTCTACTGATAAAAAAAAAAATTTGCGGAATCCTTAAGAGACGAGTCCCTTTCGCGAAGTTATTGTACATTAAAATAGTAATAATTATTTAAAAAAAAAAGGTTACTTATTTTTAAAAAAAGGATTATTTATCGCTAAAAGAGAGTTTTTTCGCCAAAGAAAGAGCCAGGTTTTAAGGTTTAATAACTCGTCAAACATTTTATTTACGGACATGGTTTTTTTTTTATTTGACTAACTAGATATCAAAAAGTATTTCTCTAATTGGAAGTATGCCTCTGCGACCAAACATATATTTTGAATCACCCTGTATAGCTTGATCTATAAGGGCTCGACACCTTTAGGTCTGGATTTCACGTTGCATAGTGGTTACGGTTTTATATAGCTAAATAAAGCCATTTTACGTATTTTTTAAAACTAAATTTTATTAAATCTAACTATAATTAATTACAGTTCATTTTGGCCAACATGGTATTTTCGGCCAATGTGCTCTCTTATAGACCCATGCCATCAAATTTCAAATTTTTTATTGCACTAACCATCAGTTTTGGAAGGAAAAATTTTTGTTTTATCTTTGATGCTCCCTTTGTCAGTTACGGAGCGCAGTGTAAAAAACACTCATTTTTTCAACTGAATTTAAATTTCCCAGTTCGAATTTCATATTCTTATTCTTCAGCTTGAATTTTGTATTCCTTTCTTTTGACTAGAATTTGATATTCATACTCTTTGGTTATTTTCCAAAGTTTTATGAATACAATTGTTCATATTTTGATCATTCCTAGGTTAAAGTAACACAAAAACTACATTGAAATGGAGAACTTTTGCATTGAGGTGCATTGCCAAGGGAATCCTTAAAACTTCGTTTAATGAACCTATTATTATATAACAGCCCAAGTATCTTTAGGAATTAGACGTACTAAAACTTTCTGTATAGCCAAACACAGTGAATAGCCGTAAATCTGTGTTCACCTTCAGTCAGGTGTCAAAGTACTGATAAAGGTTGTTCGTTATACCTCACCCTTTATTTTTTTAAAGCTCCCTTCTTAATGTACAAAAAATTCCCTCTTTCTCTCTCTCTCTCTCTCTCTCTTCATCTATAGGATTTCCTTTCCATTCCTTCCCCTCTAATTCTTTAATGTATATATAATGTGTGTATATATATGTGTGTGTTAAAATTAATCTCATATTACAGAAATAATTAATCAAAGTTTTAATGAAAATAATTAGTACACAAATTACGCAAATATTAATTGTAAGTTGGTAAAGCATTCAGCATGTAACCTAAAAATCAGGCTTCGTTCATATCGCTGTGGTTTATGGAACTTTTCTCTCTTACGGTTGTTTAATAAAAGCTACATTATATATATATATATATAGGGTGTTTACAAAATGACGGGGAAAAGTTAGCTACGTGATTCCTTGTAGAGAAAGGAATAAAAAATGTCCAGTGCAATTTTTGCTTAAAATCGATATTTAATAAGATAATTAAGGCCAAAGATGAACGAATCACGCGCCAGACACGCACATGATTAGAAAAGCAAACCAAAGAAATTCTTGGAGAGGCACGACTGAATACAAGTGAATCTTATTCGTTAACTTCAATCAGCAAATGTGCAACGATTACCTGAAAATTTAGCTGCGTGTCCAAATACGTCATTGGAATTCCGAAGTATGGCAACCTAGTGAAAGTTTCTTTATAGAAAGTAAGCAGAGAGAAGTACGGCAATAAGGAAGGGGAATAGCCATTTTGAAGCCATCTGCCCCCTCTCACCAGCATTTAATCCTATTGGTGCTGTATTCGTATGTCATATGACAGCAGTGACGTACTGATATCCTCCGTAGTAGGGAATGCCCACGAGGAAAAGGCCCCGATTCTTCATTGTTCACTTTCCACAAAATTTATAGTAAGCAATTTGAAAAAAAAAGTGTACTATTTTACAGTTAATAAGGCAAAAAATTAATCGTATGAAATTTTCTTTAAAAATGAAATAAAAATCATCAGTTTCCAAATAGAAGGAAATAGCCTATGGCAAACTCAGAAGCAGCATGAACCTACTTCAAATGGTGGGAGGGGGGTCATTAACAACTCAGTACCGCCAATAAACTTGATAAACCAAATGATTTTCAATTTTTTAAAGTGTACAGTTGATTTTAACAGAAAGTTGATCTTCTTCAGGGAAGACTTCCCATCTGCCATAACATCTACCTTGTGCAAATCTGTCACAGTTATGAACATCGAGCTAAAATACTACTATTAAAGCCGAATCAACAAGTATCTGCTTTAACTCGTTTCATTTCCTTCGAAACTGAATACCCAAGGATTGTAAATTATGAACTAGTTTCGAAGTTATATGATATGTGATTTGCGCTGGCCCTGCTGTTGGACTCTCCTGTGGAAAACGTTGCTTCATAGATGTACTACGTTCTGTTTAAAATATTGGAATATGTGCCGGCCGCTGGCAGCGGTGGATTATGCATTTCAACGCGTCTGGTGTTCACTGCGCTATACGTGGCAAGATACGTGGCAAAATACGTGACAAAATACGTCGCAAGCCTGCCAGACGGGCACGCGACAGAACATCGCTGGGATGCTTACAAAATAAGAGAAAAATACTATTAATTTTAATATTTTCCCCACAAGGAAGAAGAAAAAAGGTTGAACCTAGTGGCAAACAGCACATTTGATCCGTATACTTCCCGTCAGTGGTATGATTGATTTGGCACGAGAAATCACCAAATTTGGTGTTTGCTGTTATGATGTAAACAACTTAACTTTGGGCAGAGTTTCCATATCCCGAAATTCAAGTAACACGTGACCTAAGCAAGTTTTTAAAAACCAGTGAAATCTTCGTTTCCTATCTCTCTTTGTGGAAAGCGACTCCCATGCGCGAACGCATGTGTCGTTGCATTAAAGCGATGTTAAATGGGCTGGCTTTGCCTTGTTATTGGTTCAACTATGATTTGAAATAACTTATTAAATATTGATTTTCAGCAAAAATTGTACCAAACATTTCATTTATTCCTTTTTCACAAGAAACCATGCAGCGAACTTTTTTCCGCCATTTTGTAAACACCTTGTATATATTTAATTCTGCCTGCCTTCAGGGTCTTTGTTTTCAGTGATGTTCCAATTTTTGCCCAATTCTTTTGGAATGAAAATTAGAAATATGTTATTAAAAACCGTGTTGTACTTTACTTATGTCTGTTTCACGAAATTGAAGTGATATTCATAATTCTCAATCGTTTTAAAAATCTACAATCATTCCGCTTAGCTGCAAGAATTGCTTTATATTTCTTCTCCTCCTTTATTCTTACAACTAATATTGTTAATATGCACAATTTTTCTCAATTTTTCTCAATTTTTCTCAATTTTCCTTATCTTTTTGACTATCCATTAATCATACTGCACTCCTTGCTTCCTTACAGTATTTTATTATTATTCATATTTGAAAAATTATTTCCTTCGTTTTTATTTTTCTCTTAAGTTGCATAAGCGTGGTTCGTTTTTTCCTCTTCCAGTTTTTGTTATTCTCAGTGTCGCTTCAAAAATTTCATTTGTCACAACTCTATCGACAAGCGCCATCTTGAAATTCATCATAAATATGCGCCAAATGACGATATTATCGTGGTTAGTTTGTCTATGGTTTTCACATTGGCGTAATATGGTGTAATTCTATGAACTGAATACTGGATTTTTACCCAAAATTTGAAAACGATTTATTCAAGTTTGCGGCTTTCCGAAATTATGAATCGCTTCCTTCAAAATAAAGTTAAAAATAAAAAAAAAAGTTTAAACTGTGCTCGCAAAATGGAAGAAAATGAATATACTTTTCTAAAATCCATTGATAGATAGGCTTGTCATATTAGCATCCCCAGCTTTAAGTGATGCAGTTATAGTTGGCTTTTGTTAGCACCTTCAATTTAAAGCAAGTCCATGTACAAAATTATAAGACACAAATCCTGGCATTGCTTTTCTGAAGTTTACTTCTCCTTCCTCACGATTTAAATATTAAAACATGCATTCTCCCTAAAACTAAGTGAATGGACTAAACCCGTCAGTCAAGCCAATCTCTCCAGATTAGATGGGAAAACCTTTAGCTCCCATCTTTTCTCTTTGGCTGTTTTGCTCATAAATTTTAAATGCTTTAAAATTCAACTGCGTTGGGTTTGCAGGGATGTGGATACATTGAATTTCACTCCGTTGAAGAGAATACAGGCCTCAAAAGATATTTAAAGTTGTGAGTGACGTAATGAGTTTTGCTATAAATTTGAAAATGTTATAAAATAAGAATTACCTTACTCCGGTCAGGAACCTGGCGAATTCAACACTACACGCGCTAATCGAAGCGTTTTTATATATTGCGCATTATGAGAGAAGTAAGTAATAGGTAGTGACTTTATGCACCCAAATATTGCGTTAAATCTGATCAACGAAGATTGTATAAGCTGGAGAGGGAACTATGTTGTGCATTAATATATTTAAAAATATTTTAAATCTCTGTGAACATTTTTACCATTTTACAAATTAATCTTCGTATTAATACTTTCAATTACATTGTAAATCCTAATGCAACGAGCATATAACTCAAGTGGTTTTTTTTCGGAAATTTCAGATATAAAAGAGGCAGGGACAATATGCAGTCATAATTCTTGATGAAGGACTGCTGCTGATGTGTCCGAAAGTTTGGGTGATTTACTGCTATTTTACCAGTGTTTTACATGTTGTAAGTAAATTTCTTCCTTTGTACATCTTATTTTTATTCCAAAGCTGTGTGTGTGGATATAGCTTACTAAATAAAATCTATGATAATGTAATAAGAAACATTAATGTAATTATCGATCTTTACCTTATAATCGGGGCACAATTTAATTGCATGAAAATACCTAAATTCTAAATGAAGTGACAAATGTGTTTTATAGAGCAGATAGATTTAGTAGCAAACGTAAAAAAATTACATATACAATATAAATACATGCCATACAATACCAATACATACCACACAATACCAATACATACAACACAATACCAATACATACAACACAATACAAACGCATACAACACAATAAATACAAACAATGCAATATATACAGTACAATTCAAATACATAGAATACAATACAAATACATACAATAACTAGTAAAATTTATATTTGTCCAACGTATAAAAAAGATTCCGCAACGTTTCTAGAACTACTTTTTCCTTTATCAAGTGAAGTCAAATTTCGCTTGATAAAGGTAAGCCGTGGTGAGGTTGTAAATTTTACACCTTATTGTTTTGGCCAAATATGACCTCAATAAAGAATGGGTACAAAGGTTTCAGTTATTTAATTTGTGTGGTATTTAAATCCGTCTCTGTGGCGCAAGGTCATTACCAGATAAAACACAAACAATAATGATAAAACAAATAACAAATGTATTAACAAAAGAACCATTAAATCAAAAGTACACTACCAACAGAAGAAGACACGAAGCAACGACAACAGTCAAGTTCAAATACAGATAACATCCAGTGCACACTTCAAGCCTGTAATACCATTCCAGCAAAGAATTCGGAGCCAATGGATACTTCCACACAAAAAGAATATTCATCGTCGTGACTGGTACGAACACTAGGACCAGAGACATATGGAGTCACGGTATTTCGGTAACGACTCGCGTCGCTAACATCGAACTTCGTAGCTCTGTCCACGTGTACCCTGCTCCCAATCAATAAAATGAGGAATTACTCCACGACGTCGACTACTGTTCGAGGAAGTTCAAGCCCATGAGGCTACAGCAGTATACTCTCGAACTTACTCATGCTTCATAACGACCCGTGGACCGGTGATCAACTCACATCGCTTTGCAGTGCGGGACATCTCAGCATTTTTCTAACTACGGCCAACATCATAACAAGAAACAACCACAAAAGACCTGCTAACGTAACAGTGAACAGCTTACAATAATAATGAACAATAACAATGATTAGCAGCCGATGATTAGGTAGGCAACATAAACAAGCAGCAGTCCGAAAGCCGGCAACATTAACAACAAAAGAAGATGCGTGTCAGGAAACATACCCGATTTCATATTTTATTGGAGACATTAACACAACCAAACGTCACCGCCAAATTCTATGGTAAACCCATGTCATAAACACTGTGGCGCAGTTGGTTGGCTCTGTGTTTTAACAATAAAGTTCTGCCTGCCACAACAGTGAAAACTATCCACCACAATGTCTAATTTCCTTTTGTTAATACATATACAGGGTGTTCCGGAACCCTACCGGGAAAAAAAGAGGGATTGTTGGGGACACCAAATAAGGCATATTTGCCCATATCCCCGTGTCCGCAAGGGGGCCGGTTTGGCTGTAGAGCGTAACTACTGTTTATGCCCATCACGTTGCTACGTAGCCAATTGCATGAATTAAATGCAATTTTTGATACATAATTTAAGTGAATGAGCTAATAATACAGTAGAGACAAAGAAATCCGGAATTCCGTTTTCTGATTTTGATCTGTGTTACTGTTTAGTGAAAATAAGCCTAAAAATGCCTTTTTTAACACACTGGAAAAGAGTTGGGAACTGCCAAGTATGTGTAACAGGTGAAGAACATCAAAATAAACATTTTTTGTTCAGTGAATTTTTTTCCAAAAATTAGCCGTTCGGGCACTACAGTGAATTTAGTATTTGCATCCACCACATTCAAGGTTTTCACAAATGGCTACAATGCGCCATTTTAAAAATTTTTCAAATTATTTAATGTGAACAGACATCGGGCTCTCTCCAGCGATTTTTTAAAATCAGTTAAATTCACCGGAATTGTATGTGTAGAATTCGCCGCTTCAGGTGCGAGTGTATGAATTCTACACATTATTATAT
>QLNU02003225.1:61392792-61423436 GCA_006491805.2 Dysdera silvatica | reverse complement strand
CACCTAATAAACTATATCCCTATACTTATAAACTATATCCCTATCCCTATACTTATAAACTATATCCCTATACTTATAAACTATATCCCTATACCTATACTTATAAAATATATCCCTATACCTGTACTTATAAACTATATTCCTATACCTATACCCTAGATACCTATACTTATAAACTATATCCCTATTACTATCCTATAAACTACATCCCTATTACTATCCTATAAACTATATCCCTATTACTATCCTATAAACTATATTCCTCTTACCATCCTATAAACTATTACTATCGTATAAACTATATCCCTACGAAAAATTGCAAAAAAGGATTTCCTGGTGGCTTTGTGTGTTAACTATTTGACAATTATTGTAACCCTGAGAAAGTAATAATATCTTACAAAAAGTATTAAAAATATGAAAATTTGCAAGAAGCGCTCTGGTAAAAATTGTATTATCATGCTTCTTTATTTTAAGAATTACTCCACGCAGATACCGTTTAAATGTAACCCCTATCTTACACTTGTTTGCAAAAGGCAAACGAATTAAATGTCAAACAGAACAACCCGCATAAACATACGCTCTTTCAAACACGCAAGTGTGTGTGGTAGCATATCGTGAATTAGAAATATGAGAGTGCTGTGCATGAGTTGTTTTATCTTAAATTAAATTATTATATTTTTAGCATAATATAAAGAAAATATAAAATATCTGTATACAGTACAAGACCGATTATCTAAATTTCAGTTAATCGAAATGATCTGCTAAAATATTTTTTTAATTATTACTGTCTTTTCTAAATGGGCACTCATTTAATGTTTCTGATTGGACATTTACTGTATTTGTTAAATGTTCTGATTTAACTGGTCCAATTTAACAATATATAGTTTAACTGTTTTTTGCTATTGTTAAAAAAAAAAGTAACGCAAACAAATGATGCAAATGATCCGTTTCTGACTCAAAAACAGGCGGAAAATCATGGAAACAATCCCGTGTGAGATACCAGTAAAGCGTTCTGATATAGTCGAGTTCTGAATTGTTTGCAGCACCACGAAGCTACGGGTAGTCGTTTCCGCTACACTAACTGAGCCCGCTATGTATCACTCTGATATCGCGAATGAGCTATCGAGCCAAAACAAAGAGCTGTAGCTGAAGCCCATGGCCTTCACAGAACTTTAGCGATCAATATCCTTTCAAGGGTTGAGGTTTTAATAACAGCTAGGGATGAAACTTATAAAAATGAAATATATAAATAAAATTACAATTTTTGAAATAAATTATAGCGGATTCTGCAGCTTTTATGAATGAGCCGCTATTGTAATCATGCGTATGGCTGTTTATAAGAAAGTATGATGGATAAATTAGCATCTGGTCAGAGGACAGAATCTGAAACAATATATGTAAAACATAGTGAAGGAAATAGTTGTATGCTCTTATATCGAGAACCCAGAATCTAATAATCTGTATAATAATCACAGGTATCTGTATAATAATCGCAGGTATCTGTATAATAATCACAGGTATCTGTATAATAATCACAGGTATCTGTATAATAACCACAGGTATCTGTATAATAATCACAGGTATCTGTATAATAATCACAGGTATCTGTATAATAATCACAGGTATCTGTGGTAATAATCACAGATATTTGTCCAACAAAAATAAATAGAGTAAAAATCGCTTTTAACGACCTCCAAATGACCATGCAAATTCGGTCGTTATAAACGACATTTTTAACTCATAGTATAATAGTACACTTTAAGGTTTTATACATTATTTTGATGGTGGAAATATTAAACTTGTTGGTTTTAAAATTAAGTAATAAATATATTTATAATGAAGTTAATTTCTGTATTCTTCTAAAATATATTTTCAGCCGCACTTAGACACATAGCTGTGTTCTTTTTAAATTAAAACATTGCATAAAATATTAAATTACATAATATAAAAAACAAATGTTATCAATAACATTTACTCAGTAACATTTACATTATACTTATGACTTCCAAACCAGAACCGTAGCCGAAAAAGGGGCTGAGCTACCCAGGAAATATAGTCAACCCACACCCCTGGAAATATTTTTTTTTCTCAAAATAAATTGTTGCAGAATTTTATTTTAAATTTTTTGTCTTGTATAAAATTGTACATGACAATGCAAATTGTTTTTTGACGCTGAAAATGTACTCAAAATAGCTTTCTACGCTAGACTTCGTGTACATAATGTTTTTAGAGGTTTAAATCTTCATCTGCTTTGTGATGAGGTTTACTAAAATTTGTAAATTTTCGGTGTAAAATTTACTTTAAGAAATGTATTTGTTAACGTTACATATGTTATTATGCTTATATGTATATTTAGTATTATTAAATATATTAATAAAATACATCAAAATATTTACGAATTTTAAGCCCCCTGCAACTTTCATAGCCCCTCTGTAATAAGCGTCTAAGTACAGACTTGTTTCGAACAGCTCCAGTTTAATGTTTATATGGGCCCTAGGATAAAAGGATAGAATGGTCTTCTAAAGAATGTGGCCCTAATGATAGTCACTCCATAAATTATGATGTTCTTCAAAGTTCATCATCTTTAATATTCATGTTTGTCACTAATGAAAATGTTTTGTACATTTGTAAATGAACAAGAATAAAATAATGCTTAAATTTGACTAATGTAAGGCTCCTTCAATGTTCCTGAAGGGACTTCAAAACTGCAAGATCCAAACTTACTTGGCCTATGCGAAAATCCAGCATTGCTTCCGAAAAAATTGGTAATTTTTGTTTCGACATTTTGAATAAAATTTTGCTATGAGGTTGGCAACGCTACATAGTTACTAATGAGTAATCAAACAGTGATTAGTTCTAAGTTGCACATGAATATATATAGAGCTCCTCGCCCTTTGAAGCTTATTTTTATATTTGATATAGCTCATTAGCTTTCTTTATTTGTTAGAAATGGCATTATCATATACGCGCCCATGCTTCTCTTATTTCAGATTTCTGAGTGCAACTACTATCATCAAAGCCGCAGCCAGAACTTAATTTTGAGAATTTCAAAAACTTTTACAAAATGGCGTTAATTGAAGTCGTGTCGGCTTTATCGTAAAGTAGAAATATAAATACATAATACATCATGAAAAAATAAATGAGAAAATACCATTTTTTCCTTCAGACATCACTGTAAATTTTTGCTTGTAGTTTTGCCCTCAAAATATAATTTTTTATAATGTCGCATTTTTAAAGGAAATTTTTCTATTTTTTTCCTCAACATACTCTCAAATTAATGGTTTATAAAACGAGATCTGGTGGTAAGAATTTTGATGATTATTCAAGGTTTGAGTTGTTTTTTTCCTTCCTTTTTTTACAAGTTTGACAAATAAATGCATATACGTATTTTTGCGTTCCTGTTACAAATTTAGTTTTATCGGAGACCTCTCCCTAATACTCTTCATCCCCCCCCCCACTGTATACGGGCATGACTGTCATCTCGCAACCTCCACTAGCTTTTTTAGGGCTGCCGCACTTGGTCAATACTAGAGTCCCTAGAATTATAGGCCGGTGCATCAGCCGCCATTTTCCTGCACACTTCTAGTTTCATTAGCTAGGCGATAAAGGTTTTCAGTTTTGGAGCAATGATCGCTATTTTGGCATAGAAATAATCAACACTCCGCCATTATCCGACTATTGTAAACATTGGCGCAACTTTTAAGATGTCGCCAATAAATACAATTTGCAACCCAGCTTTAGTTTACGATTAATGTAAAATTATAATGTAAATAATCAAAACAAACTTTACGCTGCAAACATTCTATGTTTATTCCTCGAATGATTAGAACAATTCCCAGTGGAACACTCGCCCATTTCACCTTATTTTATTAAAAATAACACACTTGTAAATCACTCAACTTTAACTACAGTGAATGATGTTAAACCATGATGATGATATACTACTTGATGATATATCACTATAATGATGATAACCACGTGAAACGATGGAAGGAAAATGGCGGTTATGCGCCAGCTCTCTTTTCTAGGAGCCTTAATCAATACTGCACTTAGTTAATTCAGAATGGTTTATCATTCCACCGTATACTATATACTTTCATTCATTACACTTCCATATAGATAACCGCATCAGCTCTCCGCGAAGCATAAAATGTAGTATCTACTTACTCTACATAGAGAGTTTAAACACGTTGATTCTTTGCTATGCGTTTAGCATCAGTTGTTTGGCAACAAACGAAATTCATTTTCATTTGACCAAACAGTCTGTCAGATTTTTCTTTTTATTTGAGCGGAAGAGTGTGATTCCAGCTTTGTCTCGAATCCACGTGGTTTTGATTGATGTCAGTAAAGTTGCATCGTTATATCCGATACGGGTTCAGTTCCATAAACTCATGTTTGTAAAAATTGCAACACCATGAAGGAATCACTTGATTGACCTGAAACTTTCAGGAAATGCAAATTAGGGTATGCTATTCAAATGATTAGAATTTCAGAGTCATCACGCATGCGTGGGCTGAGCAGCGCCCTCTGAACTGCTGATGGATCCGTATAAATAGAGGGCTGTAGCGGGGCGTGTATGGTTATCGGTTAGTGGTAAACGTTACATGAGACGTCACTATGCCTCTACGACGAAAGAGGACGACATTTCAGCAAGTTACGGAGTTTGAACGGGGACGAATGATCGGCTTTCGTGAAGGAGGGTTTTCTTATCGTGCAATAGCAGCTCGTATGGGGCGTAACAGCAGCACAGTGATGCGAGTGTGGAAGCAGTGGGTTCAAGAGAACCAGACAACTCGGAAATCCGGGAGTGGACGCCGAAAGGTGACGTCAGCACGGGATGATAGACACCTGGTCCGCATGGCGGTGACGGACCGTTTTGCTTCATCTGGACAGTTGGCAGAACGTTGGTGCACTGCTAAGTGAGTGAGTGAATTATGCAAGAAGTGTAATGGGAAAGGTGGCCGCCGAATGGGGCAGCGCTGTATTCCCAGACAGGCTTTTGTCACATAAAATGACGACCAGTGGACCGAGAAGGGACACTGGGGGGGAGGGGGCATTGCAGGGGATTGTCGATCGAAACAGGCGTACAGAGACGCACAGCTCACATGATTGTCGTCATTCAACGTCGACCGGAGACCACCCACGATCAGTCCGCCCCGAAGAGCGGCCGAAATAGATGGATGGCGCGGAAGAACACCCCGGGCCGGCCGGTACTCCTACAGGAGACCACCGGACACCGTTGAGTGGGTGTGGTGCCGCGAGCGGCAGCGAACAGGCGTAAAACATTCCCCGCAACCAGGGCGCACGAGACCAGAACAATCCGGACAGGCATTACATACCAAATTATCATCCACTGTTTGCGAAAGCTGGCCCCCAAGCGATCGCAGCGGACGAAGACAATGACGAACGCCCGTCATGGACAGAAGGCCAAGCACGGCCCTAGCGACGAAGTCCGAATTACGAGGGAGGGCGGAGTCCGGTCCCAGAATAGCAGAAGCAGGCATCCATCCAACTCCGCCCGGCGGCCAAAGTGAATATCCCAAGCACTCCGTCTTAAGCGAGCTGGAACCAACACCCGCCAGCCCGGACAGACATCCGCACGCCACCAGAGCTGAGACCGAACTCCGTTTTTCGTTGGTGCATTGCTACAAGTGTATCATTGCGTGCTTCATCAATTCGTCGGCGTCTGCTGCACCGTGGACTGCGTGCAAGAGTTCCTTTATACAGGATCCTCCTGACGCAAAACCATCGGCGCCTGCGGCTACAATGGGCTCATGGACATAGAGACTGGCGTGCTGATTGGCAACAAGTGGTGTTTTCTGATGAATCCCGCTTTAATTTGGGGTACAGTGATGGCCGCATCCGTGTTAGACGCTATACCGGTGAACGCCACCTTCCGGAGTGCGTTATCCAACGTCATAGTGGACGATACCCCAGAGTTATAGTCTGGGGTGCGATTGCGTATCATGGACGATCTCAGCTGCTACGAATTGTGGGTAATCTTAACAGCAACCGGTACATCAATGAAGTTCTGGAGCCCGAAGTTGTTCCCTTCCTTCAAGGCATTCCCGGAGCTGTATTTCAACAGGACAATGCCCGCCCACATATTGCCAGGAATGTTCAAGACTTCTTTTCATCACAACAGATACAGCTTCTTCCTTGGCCTGCCTATTCGCCGGATATGTCGCCGATTGAACATGTGTGGGATTTCGTTGGTCGGCGTCTCACTCGCGCTCCTCGTCCCATAGCTACTACAGATAAACTTTGGGGTCGCACACAAGCAAGCTGGAATGCTCTTCCTCAGGCACACATTCGACATCTGTTTGATTCCATGCCGCGTCCTATATTACTTATTCACTTATTTCAGCGAGTGGTGGCTTCACCAAATACTGATTTTCGACATGTAATATTGGTTTTTTTTTTTGCTTTGTATTTGTAATCGTTTATTTGTATCAACACAGGTCGTTTGTACATTAAATTTCATTCAATTCGGACGAGTCCTTCATGGTGTTGCAATTTTTACAAACATGAGTTTAGAACAAAATCGCATTCGTTATAATGGCTTTCATCGTTATATTTTTCCGTCGTATATTTATAACGATAAATTTTTCCGTCATTATATGCGATTATTCGTTATAACCGGTGTCATTATAAATTATTCCCGCTGTAAATAAATAAATGAATGGACATACTGGCATACAGAAAGAATGGCTAACTGAATATATTTCGAAGAAAATAAACTGGTTTCGTAAGGAATAATTGTAGAACTGAAATATAACTTTTTCCCACAGAGTCGTATTATGTCTGAATTTCACAGATTGTAAAAATAAAAATATTATTAAAGCAACAGTTTTTTCATATTAGCCGATGATGTGGCAACAATAGATGTTAAATTACTCGTAAAGAAAAGAATGATTTTCCGGCACCTGGTCGGACCCGAACTCACGACCTCCTGATTGCCAGTCAGGTGCTCTACCTACTAAGCTACAGGCACAACCATCGTAAGGGAGAGAGTGGTTGCGCCTGTAGCTTAGTAGGTAGAGCACCTGACCGGCAATCAGGAGGTCGTGGGTTCGGGTCCCACCAGGCGCCGGAAAATCATTCTTTTTTTTACGAGTAATTTAACATCTAAAAATAAAAATAATTATCGTGTAGTCTTGGTAACCTAAAATTTATAAAAACGCTTACTATTTTCCTGCACATTCGCTACGTTGACAATATATTTATTTATGTTCGAAGATTTCAAATGGTTTTTTAGAGGTTCAAAAATAAAATATCCGCAAACACACTCCAAAACTATTGCTATTCACTAAATAACACTAAATAAGTGAGTTTTATCCAGGATCTTTCGTCGAGGAAAGCTCTTTCGCAGAAAGTATCATACTAAAGCCTTGAAGAATTTCGCCAATAATATAGAGAACAAGAAAGAAATAAAACAAGCCAGAACAGGGAACGACAAAGAAATAAAAGTGGTGCCTTAATTTAGAGGAAAATACTTGAGCAGAGAGGACGGGAAAAATTGGCTAAAAGTAGGACATTTTGAAGATAAAAATCGTTTCTCTGTAGTTTCTTGAAGAAAGAACTAAGTTTTCAAACAAATATTTTAAGTTAACAGAAGCAAGGTGTTGTCTCTAATGATAGTGTATGCGATTGGGAGGGAAAACGACACACAGTTTTAAGACATAACGTAAATGTACGTTATGTCTTGAAACACAGTTTTAAGACATAACGTACATTTACGAGAAGTGGAAAGCTTTTATAACTTCCAGGACGCAAAAGAAATTAATTGGCCCTTTAATTTTGTGCGTGTAAATTAAGGGGGAGGGTAGTTTCGACAAACTAAAATTTAAATTTTCCCACATTTCTTTAACTATTAGTTAGACAACCATAAAATTTTCAAAATTTATAGATTATCTAAATACGAATATCTACACCAAATTTCATTTTCACAAAATAAATATAATTTGAAATATTTGAAGCAAACAACATTTTTCATAACGCAGCAAATAGGTACACTTTTTAAGGAAAGTTAACATAAAATATTTTCTTTTGTAGATAAAATATATTTACTAATGTTATTGGATGTCACTGAACCAAAACAAATAGACCTTTTTTTATTAAAATAAAAAAAAACGTAAACTTTTGCATCATAAAAACGTAAAAATTAAAAATTTCGATGAATGATATCAAATTTTTACAAAAGCATTTTTCCGTTCTGTATGTAGAATTTGAACCGATCTCCACGTAAAAAAGTTAATAAATACTATTTATAGTTCCTGAGAAAAGTGTACTTTTATAATGAAAAAATAGATGCTGAGAAAACGAGGCCGAAAGATAAAAGCTAAAAAAGTTTATCCCCAATGTGCTCCATTTTTATATTCATTGCCTTTTTTCAAAAAATAAATAAAAATATTTCTAGAAGTCGAAAATTTACAAATTATATATTATTATTTTCAGGAGAATATAAATTATTTTTTAGAAACAAAACTGAAAAATCGATATTTTGAACCAATTGGGGTACCCTCCCCCCCTTAATACACATTTCATTATAAATGAATGAATTAGCTAAAATTTTATTAACATGGTGTAAATAATAGTAATGATTGAAACGAATTCTAGTGCTCTTGTCAACGGCCATCCAAGAAGAGAAATACAAATGAAGTTAATATAGTCACCAACACGAATAATGAGAAATACAATGGAATTTCTATTTAACGAAACCGCGTGATTTAACGTGACTTCCAAACCACGATAGAATTGTGTAAGCTGAAACTTACAGGAAGGGGAACCCAGCTCAGGTAGCCCGAAGGCGGTGATCACAACCATCGAGCCACCACACCGATACTGCTTCTATAAGCATGCTTAAAAACTATTGATCACTATAAAATAAATCAGTGATGTATGGTATGAAGATATTATGCTTGGTGCTTTGACCCTAAGCACGAATACAGTTTTTAATGTTGTGATACTATATTGCAAATATGTTCAGATTTTAAAAACTGTATTACATTTAAACATTCAGAATTTATGTTAAAAATAGAAAAAAAAAGTGTGAAGGTTTCAGATTATCCATACTAATCACAAACTAATATCAAGAAAACGAAAGACAGACAGGCCACGCCTCATTGATGTCAGAGGTCAGCGCAGGCCATCTCGTCTTGTCCGTGGCGACAGAAGAGTTACTATCTCTAACGTTACTTACCATATTAATCTTGGTAAACGGCACAATGCGTTCGAAGGCACAGTTCAACCATCTCTTGGATATGTGTCCCTGCAACGACACGCTCATTGTCTTGCCCATGCTAACAGCCGTTGATCATCCTAAACATTTACAGTACGTATGTAGTCATTGTCATTGTACCATCGATGACTGGAAAAGGGTTTAGGATTAGATGGATTCAGTTCTTGTAACACAGCGTGAATGGGTAAGCTCGTGTATGGCATTTGACCAAGGACGCTCACTCACTTGAATGCATCAACGTAGAATTCTCGAAATTATTGGGGCAAGCATATATTATGGCATTTATACACTACAGTATATGTAAAATCGCAATTTATTTCAAATTTTATTTTTAAATAAATCGAACACTACGCAGATTAAATTAAACAACAATATAAATCAACGTTTATTGTGAAAGAGAAAGCGAATTTAAAAATAAATTAAGAATTTGCTTAATAGAAAATCAAAAATGAAGTGGTCATACTAACCATAACGGGAGCTAGAATAATAACACTTGCTTTTGTTTTGCTATGCCTCCTCCGTGCACTAAAATGCAAATTTCTCATGGAAATAAAATTTGCATTGTTTTGTATATCTGGTATATACGAAGATATCAGACTACTTACAAAAGAATTAATATCTTAATTAATGCATACACAAACTCTGTGTGCATTTTTACTAGCAATATAGTTATTTAGTAATATGTAATTGAATGTGTTTTCGGATAAATATGTTAATTCCTTTGCGCCTTTACTCTAAAAATTGAATCTTTAGTTCAGTGGTTCTTAAAATGCAAGCCGCGGCGGCTTAACAAGCGGTCCGCAGGATTATCACAAAATTTCAGAAAACAAAATTAATTAGAAATTTTTAGCGTAGCTAGAATTTAGATTCTGTTGAGGTTCAAAGAATTTCTCATAAATATCACTTGTTACGAATCTTACTTTACGGCGTTTCATGAAAGATTTTAATCCTATCCCATCCATGCTGTCTACATTGCTTATTATTATTTGATTAAATTAATGATGTCATTTTCATTGTAAATTTGACAAAATACGATCGTAGCTGACACTCTTTTCATCAAATAGCATTAGTCTAAAAATTATTTTGTTTCAGGTGGGTTTGGCAACCAACCCATATTTTAAGAACATGGTCGGATATTTTAGAGATTTTTTGCCAAAAGTTAGTGCTTTTTTAAAGTAAAAAACCCAAAAAGCTTAAAAAATTTACCACAAAACGAGCTAAGATTAACTACAAATTATATTTCAATGAATGAATAAGTCTCTTCTGTCGGAGCTCTTAAATACGCATATAGACCTGCCAATAAATCATATAAACGGTGGGTTACTTTAGCTATGTCTTTCCTTTGCAGAGACGGGGGGGGGGAATAAATCAGTATGAGGAAGGTTATGTAGGGTTTAATCTTGTTGACCTTAATTTATTGACAACCTTATTTTCAGGCAATATATTTTTTAATAAGGGAGGAGAAATTTCCCTGGAGGTCCGCGATAAACGAGGAATTAAAACTAGAAGGATGACGAACACTATACGAATTTAATTATGATGAAAAATAACAACGTTTTTTAGCATAGTTGTAATTTTAAAAGATGGTTCGACGCACGTTTCGAGAGAACAAGGTCTCTCCTCGTCTGGAACTAGAATGAAATAAATAACATTGAAATGTTTGCCAACACACAGTGGTTAATACTTTGCAGTAAGCGGTTAGTGCTTTTTACAGGAGTACAGAGTTGTATTCTACAGCCAACATTCAGAACGATAAATCTTGGTCACAAAATTAAGTAGAGGAGGTAGTTGAAGGAGAAGTATTATTAATTTTCATCTTTATTAAATAAAGGAATACTTAAATTGCTCCGTGAGCGACCAAAGTTTGAGAACACTGCTTTAGATCATCCTCACTAAATACTTATTTTATTTTTTGTATTTTTAATATGTTCATTTAAGATAATAAAAATAAAGTAAATAAATAAAATGAACAAAACTACAACTAATTCAATACCAACCATTTTGTAAGTAGTCCAATATCTTTGTATATACCCGATATATAAAACAAATATACATAGGGTAAATCCGGGTTACATGCCTCACTTTTTTTAAAATCGATATTCTGAGACCCATGGCGCACAAACATGAAATTTACTTAGTCATAATAATCGATACACTTTTAAGAAACATATATATTAGTAAAATATAATTTACAAAAAATTCAATAAGCCGCTATAATTTATTTTTTAACACCCTTCGTTGCGGCATCTCTGCCGAGTGTGTCGGGTGTTACGCCGCACCATGAGGCTTGCCGCGCTTCGTATAGTAAATGAATTTACTTCCTATCAAATACGTTTCTTCAACAACTATGTTATGAAAAAATAGAATAACTGAAATTGCGATCTTATAAAACATAAAAATTGAATAAATTTAAAAAACATCTGCTGTTTTTATTTTGAACTCATTTTCAGAATCGGAACAAACATGGACAAAATAATGACATAAATGAATTACTTTTTTTTTCAAATAGGCTGGACTAATTTTTTAATCTATTCTCTCTCTCCCACAGTCGGCACAAAACTCATCGAAAATCGTACATTCTGCATGAAGCCATCGCTTACTTACATATAGCACAACGTAACCATTCGCATCTTTTTGTTGTGCGATAATAATTTTCTTCATATCCCTTGCATCAGTCTAATGTTCTTCATATTCCTTGCATTAGTCTAATGTTCTTCATATTCCTTGCATCAGTCTAATGTTCTTCATATTCCTTGCATCAGTCTAATGTTCTTCATATTCCTTGTATTCACATCAAAAGTTTGCGATGACCCAGCTTCACTTTCCTTTCTTTTACGCATCCCATTAGGATTAACTCTGGCTTTCTCTATTGCAATGGAATCAAACCCAGAAACATCATCTACTTCAGAACTAGTACTATGACTATTTGATTCATAATCTAACCACCTTCTTTAGTTATTTCTATTTCTTTCTTTTCCAACTTTCTTCTCCAATCTTTCTTTTAACGGTCTTCTGTTTTCTGCAATGGTTAAGACAAGTGCCTATTTCTTCATTGCCTTTCCTTTTTTCTTTATTTAGTTTTGAAATTGGAGATATTGCATGCAAATATTTCGATGGAATTGTAATATTCTTTTCAGGCAAACCTTGACTGGTGGATGGCTCTGTATCTGCAAGGTCTTGCGCTTTCAGCTCATGTGCGTGTTTGTTCGATGTTTCCAGTCTCAATAATGACGAAAAAAAAAAGAATTTTGGAGAGCTTTTTATGAATTTGGCGGATTTTTTGAAAACTTTGATGATATTTTTATGGATTTGTAAGTAAAGAAAATTTTAAATATATTGGCGACATTTGGCTAGGATTTGCGATTATATTTAACGGCATTTGGCGCAAAATAACAAAAAATTCTAAAAATTAAAATTAACATCCGAAAGAATACGCGCGGCATATGTCCCTGATTTTAACTGCGGCATGTATATCAACTTGCAAGGTATAGATGCCTCACCCCACGCCTTCCTGATCTTGAATTCAAACATGGCGAAATAACAATGAAACCTCTCTATACTAAGACTATGCTTCGCTCAAACAGGGGATCCACTGACATCGTTAAAGTCTTAGCTGTAATATACAAAATACGATAGCACACGAAAATATTTCATAATAAACTCTATAACTCACCTTATATATTTGTTAATTTAAAAACAAAAAGGCACAGGAACACGATGTTTTTACCGAACACGCTTCAAATACTAAATGGCGCACATTTGGTATTTTTTGCAGTGTCATCCCACAGCCCGTTTCAGAACTAGGGAGAGTGCGAAATCCATACGGATTGCGGCATCTAACCAGGATTTACCCTATATTTGTTTATACGTTCAATATCTACAATCTGTATTGGTTTCTTTCTTAAGTCCGGGAAAGCGAATATGAACATTTTTGTAGAAATTATTGAACGAGTATCCAATAAAATAATAATAAGTACATTTGGCTATTTCGGTTGAACGGAGTTGAAACAATCGGGGGTTCTGCTATATATCCAATCAGGGGCCTAGGAAACGGCTCAAGTCCCCCCATTGGGTAGAAAAATACGTTATTCCGTTTAAAGCCAAATCACATCATCTACTAAAAAATTTCTTGAGCCTCCCTTGTAATTTTTAAATTTCTGCGCCCCTGTATCTAATTAAAATATGTTGAATGCAGCCTTCTTCGCTTATAATTAATTTGCGATCTTTCAACATGAAAAGATCACCCACCCTCCGATGTAGCTCAACAATTTTCATTTCAACCAACGATGGTATGTCAAGAAAATTTTTAAAACATGAAATACTCGACCATTTAATCACAAGCACTGAGAACCATTTAATTGAACACCATTTAATCAACTGAGATTTTCTTTAATTACTAAGACCCGGATATTTACAACCTAAATACTCTTAGAAATATCTATAAAAATATGAAAAATAGCTTTGAAAAATCGATAAACTATCCTTAAAATTCAAAAGAAAATTCCTCTGTGAAAGAATTTGTACAATATTTTTTAAAAATTATAAATTAAATAATTTCAATCTTAGACGGCTCATAGAAATTTTGTCTTTTATGTTTAAAATGCTCTATACAATCTCCGAAGAAAAGATAAGTCTCGTAAATACGTGTTACAAATGAATTTTAACCACTTGCGGGCATATGAAAATTGCACGGAATAATTAGAATATTTGACGTTGTCAAAAGTGAAGGACTATCTATTGTCTGCTTTTTAAAAACTGCATACTGTCATATATTTAAAATGCCACTTTGGAGCAAAAAAAGGCATAAAATTACTGCTTCTTAATAATAGCTTATGGGTCAATCAAAATTATACCTATTTTTATTTATTTGTTGTTATTTACCTTTTTTTTTATCAGATCAGCGGAAAATGTGTTTTTCGGAGAGTCATAGCATTTTATAATTAGTGTTGAAGTTTCGCAAGATGAAAAAGAATAAAAATCACTGATTCAGATACTATTTTCTTAGGGGACACTTTATTCTATTATTCCTTCAAAACAAACTCTGACAGCTGACACTTACTTAGACACTATGATTGACCAAGTACACTCTTTTTTTTTTACTGTGTCCTCTGGTAAAGGTGGTGTCTTTCAACAAGACAGTATTCCGTGTCAAACTGAGAAGCAGTCCAAGAAAATGGCGAAGAATTACCTTTTGTGCCATGGCCTTGAAATTCACTGGACATAAGTCCAATCTAACATTTGTGGTTTGACTTAGAAAAGCGGATACTAGCAGAAGCAACATCCAAATCCTGGAATTTATGGAACTATAGATAAGGAATTTTCAGCCACAATAGCAAATACGAAAATACAACTACCTAGCAATAACTTATTGAATCTGTGGCTTATTGAGCGAGAGATACCTTGTCGGTGTGTGTGTGGGGGGGGGGAGGAATCTACATCATATTATGCTGATAGGTGGTTTTAACTTACTTCTTTGTTCCCTATGAGTTTATGTGTTAGCTGATCAATTAATAAACACTTAGGAAACAACAGCAAAATGCAGATGCATATTAGGAAAAAATTGAAAAGAAATATTCGTTTATTTACGTATGGTAATATTCATTATCCTAATTATGTCAGTGCAGGCCAATTCGAGCATTTTTGTCCCATGAATGAAAGGAGCCCACTGTTCTGCTGCTTAATAAAAAAAATGAATTAATAAAAATGTAAGTTTCCATTTTGAAAATGAATCAGCAAAATGTAAGTTTTTATTTTGAAAAAGATTGAGTAAAAATATAAGTTTTTATTTTGAAATGATTCAATAAACTATAAGTAAGCAAATTCAAATCGGAAGTAAGTGATTCATTAAACAGGAAGTAAATTACTTCAGCAAAAAAATATTAGTTTTTATTTATGTTTGCGATAGGGTGTATTATGTTATGGTCAATAAATTTTCTCATATGTAAAATGTTTAAATTATGCATTAATATAATTTATATTATATATGAGTAATTATAATTAAATAACAAAATTATATTACATGCATGTAGTGTAGTGTATTTTAAAATAGCTAAACATCACTTGTGAAACTAAAGTAAATTAAGGGAAATAGCACAAAAGGGCACAGTTGTTGCTTCAGCATGTGCGTTGGCATTTACATATTGAAATATGTAACACCTCCATATTGAAGCATTTGACATTGTGCATTAAAATATTTGACACTTGAATGTTGAAGTATTTGGCTCTTGCATGTTGAAGTATTTAGCACTTGCATGTTGAAGTCTCAACTTGCACTTCAGACTCAATTTCGTTTCTTAAGAATTTTATTCTAGTTTCAGCGGGCACATCAATCTTTGCATTGAGACCCACATTTTCTAGTTCCACCACCAGTTGGTTGATTGAATTATTCTGACGCAAGTTCAGATAAGCCTATTCTGCGCCAAAAAGATAAATACACCATTGATATAATAATGTTTGGGCTGTTAACTTAATGGCTTTGTTATTGCTTTACATTTGACTCATTTTCTGGGATAGCTTTTAGCCATGTCCAGTAACGAAAGAATCTGTTATCATCAGAACATAAAGCCTCAATGATTATTACTGTTACATTGTTTAGGAGGAGAAGTATTTGATAATTGTCAATCTTATTCGTCTATGTTTCTGGCAAACAATTTAATTTATAGTGATTAAAGTTTTCTCTTTCATTTTGCTAATGGAAAAACACAGCCTATTCCCTCCCCCGTACAATCAATTATCCCCTTTTAATAAGAATTCGCGTGTTTTCGATTAAATTAATTTTAATAAATAGTTCAACGACTTACAAATATTAAAACAGTAAACATTTCTACGTTATTAAAAATTTTAATTAGACTGAATAATTAACTGTTATGTTAAATTTAATTAAATTTACTCAAGATTTTTTTTTCCAATTTGACGTAAACTGTTTTTTCAAGGTTTTAGAAGGAATTATAACTGAAAATAAATATGTAAAACTCTAATTTTTTCAACTGTTTCAAATTTATCTTCAGTTTTTCTTCTTCTTTATTAATTAAATGTTAATTGCTGCTTCTTAAATAAGCGGAATTAATTAATAACTAAGTAACTAACTAACCCGAAAAGCTGACTTTTTAAATATTAGCAGTTTACGCTTGACACTACGAAAGCAATTTTGAATTTTTCCTTTTAGGCCAAACAAATTCGAGTTCCATCAGAAATCCTACCGCACAGACAATTCTTTGAGAAAATATTGGTCAGGTTTTCGATTTTTGTAAAGTCGAATTTTGCCTCTTCTTTATTTTTCCCCCCCCTCAAGATTTTCGAGACATTTCGAGATGAAAAGTTCGTTTACGCAGAATTTTTACAGTATAGGGTTAACATAAAAATATATAGGAAACGTGGAGTTTTTAGCAATTTTAGCATCCTTACCAATAGTGTATTAATATTTAGCATAATTTTTCATAATTAGCAATTACTTCACTTATTTATCAATTGGATTTTCTAAATTATTAATTCCATTTTGTCACCTAGTAATCAATTATCAATTTATTTAATAATCCTTTATTAAATTTATTTAACAATAAAATTTACCGGTTCATTTAGTAATTATTTATAGATTCACATATCAATCTTTTATCTATTTTATTAGTAATCGTTTATAAATTGAATTAGTAATTTGCCACTTTTCACAGACTTATTATTAACATACGTGGTTTTGCCAAAATTTATGCAATTGTAGAAATATACATGCGTTTGATGATCTATTTAGAAAGGTTAATATAGTTGGATTCGTGCTTATAACTATTTATTATAATTATATAATTATTTAAAATCTGCCTCGAAAATGTTCAATACGTCCATGCCGACTGATTAGCATTACGATATTCAAGGGGCATGTAAATCTTCGACATATCCAAGTTTGATATATTCAGGTGCGACTGTATTTCAACTTGTAATTAATAATTATTTAATTATACTTTTTATGATGAGTCTAAACCACAATAGCTTCTTGGCATTGTACACTAGTTTTGCCTAAAATTCTACTGAAACCAATCTCGTCAACGCAAACCGATCTCATCATCACAATAAAATCTCAATTTGAAATGAGACGATTCATGGGAGATAATGTGACACGTAGACAGATTAGATTTATAAATGTCAATTACAAGCGTTTATAACGCTGATATCTATGTAAAAATGAGGCAGTTTGTCAACATCGCTCCCTTATCTCTATATCTTTATCATCCACATTATTCCCGTGACATATTATTATTATTATTATTATATGATAAAGGCATAAATGATATTTTCCATCGTCTCCCATTGTTTGTTCAGGGTCTGATACTTCCCAGAAATATTAATTTCCTTTCTGAGAAAAAGTGGTTTGAAGAGGGCATTTTTTATATTTCTGTATAATATATAAACTATGGTATTTTTCAAGTGGATATACGAGGACAGGGAAACCTGCTTAGTAAAATGGCGCCAAAAATGTTATAAATGTCAGCATTTGCGTGCGCGAATGGCTGAACTGCGTCATAGGTTCTCCCGCGCTTGTGCGAATAGAGGTTTTACGTATGATATTGATCAGCTGTTCAGAGATAAGAAGGCTGCTTCCGTTGTTCAAACAAAATCAACAAAGCGGCGAAAAGGACATTTTTTGACACATAGAGCATCAAGTCTTGTCACGATGTAACTGAAGTGACGTAGAAAGCACTGGCTGTCATTATCTGGCTGTCATTATCTCTGTCTCATCATTGCCTGGAGACAATTTGAAAAGGAATTTATGACATCGATTTTATCGGAAGACGATATCAGCAGTTGTTAACATGAATAGCACGCATTTTTAAAATAAAATACAGTCAAACTTCATTAATTACTCTCGACCGAAGATGTGATCTAAATCTCTATCTAGTTGAGTGACTTGGTAACACGCCCCCCAGCTTTTCCATATAACGCGAGCTACGCTTAACACGAACAATAGTTTTATAACCATGAGAATTTGTGCTAACGAGGTTCAACTGCATTTCGTAATTCTTTATAGTTTATTCAACGCCTGTCCTTTATGCACTGCAGTGATGTCTAGTGGTAGGTCTACCTCCTTCACATCCGTTGGGCTTGGGTTCGATACCCAAGTAAGCATGAGTAGTTGCGAGTGTATCTATGGGACCAGTCGTATATCAAGGTGTATCTATGCCATTATTGGGCAGTTAAAGAACTGTCAACCATTAAAATGGCTAGTAGAGATAAAAAATTATGAACATCTGTAAAAAATCTTTTGTTGTACATTTGGTTTCATCGTTTAAAATAAGGATTAGTTGGAATTTTATTGACTTAATGCAAACGGTAAACATTTAAATGTAACATTGCTCTTATGAGTTGCTTTTAGTATTAAATATTGGTATCAACGACATATCGCGCAGTATTTAACGTTGAGTCAAACCTATCGACGAGTTTCCGACGGATACCATCAACTCTAGTCACGAAGTTGTTTTTATTGTAATTCACACACATACACGCACGCACATTACATTTGAATTGTTTTAGTTTTATTTATATTAACTTAAATTTAATTAAAACAAAATTGTCTAATTTAAAATCGATTCAAATAAAGTCAGTTAATATAGAAATGAAATATATGTAAGTTACATATTAAATCAATTTTGGTCATTCCAGTGTCATTCAAATGAAGCAAAATCAAAGCAAACTATTTAAGCTAATTTTATTCCATTTAATATGGTTTGATGCTAAAACGGTTAATTTGGCAATTGTGAAACTATCCTACTGATAAGACTGTTTTTTGTAATTGTTATTCACTGCAAAGGTATGCAAATTCTTTAGAAAGCCAATGAGCGTATTAATCTCTTCTTAAAAAAATATATGTGTAACCAGCTTAGGTGGGTTCTCTATTTGTAAAAAGGGCGAGTGAGGTAAGGCGAGCCTATCTAGGCAACGTGTGTAGAGTTTCTTTAAGGGAATCTAACTTCTCATTTAGCGAACGTAAATATACGAGTTTTTATACAAGTGTTTTTCTATTCAGTTCACTGAGATATTCAAACAAATTTCAAGTACGACCTCTTACAAATATTATCCGTTATAAATTGATTTGATGTTATTTATTATGAATTTATTTCATGCAATTGATTAATGATATATATTTTATTTGTATTGGGTAGATTTGATTTTACTTAATAGTGATGAAATTAAATTTTAATTTAAGAGTAAATTATTTTATTTTAATTAGATTTATGTTTCTATAATCGATTTAAATTTAATTATAATTTGGTGGACCCTGCGTTATTCCAGTGATATCACGTTCGATAAGCGTCCGGTTTTGATTTTCAACGTTGCCCCCCAAAAAATTGACGAACTGCTCAATGCAGTCCTAGAACTGGTTTCCTAGGTCTTGAAAAATTCATAAGGCTTTATAACCCGGTGCAGCATTACCCTTACTATTATTATTAGTTTAGTAAAACGAACATGTACATTGGGAATAATAGTCGCTGGAGTAACTCTGTTTTCCCAGAAAATGATTATATAATTTTGTGGAAAAAGACGCCGATTTCTCCATTATAAACAATAAGATGGAGAACGCATAGCGCTACTATCTACATTTGCTACCTTTCGGCCCTGAAACACAAACCAACAATATGATTGGATACATTTGAAAGATGCTTTATTAATGATTTCAGGTGAATTTCATGAAAGCCATAGAACACAATATGCGATTTGATGTGTAGACTTCAGTTTCTTTGATAGACCAAGTTTTAGGATATATGCTATATTTTTAATTATAATATATATATATAACCAAACATAAGTGTTAAAAATAATTACCTTGTATGTTGTTTGGATTATCGTAGGCAAAAAGTTCATAAAAGGGGTTACAGAGTTCTGAAAGGGATTATAAAACTGTAACTCCATAGTGTATAATCAAAATTTTATCGTAATTTTATTGTAACACCCGACAACACCCATTCATACGTCAGGGGTTGCTTGAATTCGTAAAATGCATGACATTCATTGTTTAGTGTTGCTTAGAGAACAAATAATTTTTTTATCATTTAGTTTCCGAAAACCTCATTGCAATGATGATTATTTATGATATTCGTAATTATTCTTTGGGGAAACAAATTGAGTTTCCGTTGAAGCAAAGTCATTAAATACGGAATGAAATTTAACGCTTTATATGCTGCAAAATACACAACATTTTAATCAACAATGTATGAAATTACATTATAAATTTCACGTATTCAATTCCATCTGAGCAATATTGGACGACGTTTAAGTTGATAATAAATTAATAAATTAATTCTAAATCTAATTAGTGCAAAAATTACTGTGAAATAAAAAACGGGAATGCTTGAGATAATATTTAATTTTCAAATGGAGTAATTTGTTATTATTACGAGCTGTATATTATTTAAATATTATATTCTGTGATAATTCAATTCTCTCTCTCTCTCGAAAGAGGTTCATTTAAATTCCCACAGAAATTCCAATAAACCTCAGTTGATCCGTAAACTGTTGAGATAAAATTCCATTTCTATACTACGTGACAAGAATCTGATAATTTTAAAACAGTTTCAATTATAGGTGCCTCTCTTTTATAGCGGCTTTGGCGAGAAGGGGAATCGGTGATTTCCACCTTAGTGAGAAACGAACACTTACCGCTTTGCATTATTAGCAGCTATTGCTGAACTGGGACCACCAAGAAATTTTCGGTTAAAAATTAATTATCGGGTTTGTTTATATATGTTGTTTATTTTAAATAATTTACTTCTAAAAGTGTATTAAATGAAATTATAAATACAAATTTATATTAAATTTCTGTTGTACGTATTTGTTAAATAAATTGTGAAGAATACATATTGAAAGAATTTCTTATGTTTGTTAACCGTTTGTTTCTGGCCAAGGCGGAAACTCACCAATTCCTCTTTTTCGCCAGGGTTTGTATAAAGAGGAAGTACCCAATTATTAGAAGCAAATAAAATACAATTTTTATGGTGCAGTTATTTAAAATCGTTAAAACGATAACATTGCTGATAGCTCTTTCGATAACTTTGTTTGTTTGTTTTTTGGTTTTACGGCTCAAAGACTACAGTGGTCATGCTGCGCCGGGACCTACTGTTTTCCGAGGAATCCGAACCTCTTAAGGCCTAGGGAACCAAACCCCGGACTACAGTGAGCAGTGCGATCTTTATGAGATCTCTGAGTAAGCGTTCTTTTTGCACTGCTGGGAGTCGAACCCGGATTAACCGATAGCGTTAAACAGCTTTCGTCGTCAGAGCAAATGGCGGTTTCTGTTTATGTCCGTGCTGTTGGTCGGTGTTGCCATCACATCGGTTGGAAACTTGATTAGTCGGAGGAGTAAAGCGTATTTGTGGAGACGCCTTTAGCCGTGAGACACAAAAGATTTTTCCAAGTGGGTGAGATAGAGTTACTAAGGAGTTCATCATTAACTGAAACGTTGATGTTTGATAGAATGTGAAATACCTCAAAGAAACTGAGATCAATTGTTGAGTTGACTTTTTATTAATACGTGCATTGGAGAATAGAAACTGATGTCCGAATTCCCATGAATGTTTTGCCAGAGCCGATTTATGTAATTCTTGCTTTCTGATATAAGATTCGTGTTATTTTAATCTGTGGCGCAGTGCTATTCGTATTTGACTGACATAAATTTGTCCACACTGGTACGGAATGGAGTATATTCCCCAGCTGTCAGAATCCGGGGATTAATTAATTGGAATGAAGGTAACGCGAAAGTTGAATTTGTGCAAGATGACAGCAATTTTGGTAGAAATTTTCGGAACATAAGGAATGCAGACAATGTCCCTAGGAGCTGAAGAATCACTGGAGAGAGAAGAGGCCGGTTTAGGTTTAGTGAGTTTCTTAAAAATATTATCAATAATTGTTGGATTGTAGCCCCGGTATGAGGCAATTTTTCAAATGTAGCGGATTTTCTTAGTCAATGCGTCACTTGTAGAAGAGAATTTGATGGCTTCTAGCTTTGTGGATGAGCCGATAGAGCGTGAGGAAGAAGACTAACTGAATTGTGTTTTCGGTAGACACTGGTTTGGAAGGAACCTGCCTGGAACCAACTTATCCAGGATGGCCCATATGCAATGGTAAAGAAAAACCCTTCCACTGCTCACCTTTCCAATGTCAAGAAAACGGTTCAGGACTGTTTCTTCATAGATGAGAAGATTAAAAAGTTAATTGTACCGTCAGTTGCTAATGTTGCCCGACTTTATGCCCTGCCAAAGGTCCATAAACCGGGAATGCCATTCCGACCAATTGTTTCAAATATTGGTACAGCCACCCATCCACTGTCCAAATATCTTGTCCGGAAATTTTCACCTCTACTAACTAATAATATTTTTACAGTCAAAAACTCTTCCAATTTCATTGAAAAATTGAAGCTACTCGATCCTAATTCCTTTAAAATGGTCTCATTTGATGTGAAGAGTCTATTTACAAACGTACCCATCCAAAGCTCACTTGATTCACTTACTCGGAGATTGAAGGAGTTCCATTATACAGATCATGAAATTAACGAACTGATTCTCCTTACCAAACTATGTATCAACCAAACTTGTTTCTTGTTTGAAAATAACTTATACAAACAAACCAGTGGTCTTGCAATGGGAAATCTACTTTCGCCAATCCTATGTGATATATTCATGCACTATATAGAAGATAAAATACTGTCGCTCATCCCATTCAAATTCTGGATAAGATATGTGGATGATACTTTCACTCTAATTTCTAGCAATATGAATCCTTCACAGATCATCAACCTCCTAAACACCATTGATCTTAACATCCAATTTACTTTCGAAGAAGAAAAGGACTGTACACTGCCTTTCCTCGACGTTTTAGTTCATAGAACACCTACTAGCGTCCAAATCAGTGTCTACCGAAAACTTAATTCCGTTAGCCTTCTTCCTCACGCTCTATCGGCTCATCCACAAAGCCAGAAAATGAGCTCGTTTTATTGGTTGGTGTTTCATGTCATCAAATTCTCTTCTACAAGTGACGCATTGACTAAGAAAATCAGCTACATTCGAAAAATTGCCTCATACCGTGGCTACAATCCAACAATTATTGATCATATTTTTAAAGAACTCACTAAACCTAAACCGGCCTCTTCTCTCTCCAGTGATTCTTCAGCTCCTACGAACATTGTCTGCATTCCTTATGTTCCGAAAATTTCTACTAGGATCGCTGCTGTCCTGCACAAATTCAACTTTCGCGTTACCTTCACTCCGATCAACAAAATAGGCTTTTCTCATCTTAAGGATAACATCCCGGATTCTGACAGCTGCGGCATATATTCCATTCCGTGCCAGTGTGGCCAAATTTATATCGGTCAAACACGGAGAGCACTGCGCCTCAGACTAAATGAACACGAAGCTTATGTCAGAAAGCAAGAATTTCATAAATCGGCTCTGGCAAAACACTCATGGGAATTCGAACACAAGTTCTTATTCTCTAATGCACATATTATTAAAAAAGTCAACTCAACACTTGATCTCAGTTTCTTTGAGGCATTTCACATCCTAGCAAACATCAATATTGCAGTTAATGATCAACTCCTTAGTAACTCTATATCATCCACTTGGAAAAACCTTTTGGGTCTCACGGCTGAAGACGTCTCCACAAATACGCTTTACTCCTCCGCCCAATCAAGTTTCCAACCGACGTGATGGCAACACCGACCAACAGCACGGACATAAACAGAAGCCGCCATTCGCTCTGACGACGGTAGCTGGTTAACGCTATCGAAATAGCTATCAGCAGTATTATCGTATTGATAATGTTATCTAACTGCACCACTAAAATTGTGTTGCTTTTATTTCTATGTACATGGGATTAACTTCGGCGTAACGGAAAAGATTACAAAGAGCGCTTGTTTTGGTAACCATAATATAAGCGTTATGGAAAAATATTACGAATATGCGTGACGAATCTTATAAAATTCGAGCTCAATAATATAGGTGATGGTGAAATGTTACTGCAAAAGGCAATCAGTTTTATAGCTTTTTTTTAAACCGGTTGATAACCGGTTTCCGAAAATCCGCTTTAAATACATTCGTAAGTTATTGAGTGTTTGTCATCTGTAGCTCAGTTGGTAAGACCACCTGCCCGAATTGTGGAAGGTCGTGTGAACTTTCCCTACCAGACGCAAAATACATTTCTTTACGAACGTTTCACCATCTAATCATGCCATAACATCGGCGTTACTATTACCACGCCTAAAAAACATTGATAAAAATTGTCTCCTTATTCAATTTTATAGCCTCCAGTATAAAATTATTCATGGTGCAGTAATAAATTGCTTATTTAAAGTTGAATTTAATTAGAATAAAAAGTTAACTACTGAATTAAATTAAAAATATGTTAAGCTTGAAACGTTTCTGACAAGCTTTTATTTACATAAAACACCTTGATTTTGATGTGACGGAAAATCATGATGAATTTTAAATGCTAAGTCTCATTAAAACCGTTTCATGCGTTAAAAATAATAAAATAGACTTAAAGAGAGTTTACGATTAATATATATTTTTGGTCTTAATGCCTGCACTTTCCCTCTCCGCGTAAAGCATGTTTTTTCTTTTACTTTAGACAACTTATATCGGATTTAGCCACTATATAAATCTTCCCAGACGTGCTAAATGTACCGAGACAAAAAGAACAAACGTTAATAATACTGCCCCTCTTAAACCATAATAGAATTTCTGTGTTGTGGAGGAAGATTAGTACTAGAGCGGTTATATTTTAAGATGCCTTAGTGGAGCAAAACATTATCGGCAAAGGAACCAACTCTTCTTATACCATCAAAATTGCTTTATCACGGTTGAAAAGATTTATTTTATTTATCTCGTAGAATTAATCTCGTGGAAGGAGAAATCGATGAAACCAAGTGCAAAGGGAGCCAGCTTGAACCATATATATAAGTTATTTCTTTAAAAATTTCACTGTGGTAGAGAGATTGGAATGAAAGTATTAAACATTTGAAATATAGACATATCTTTAACTAATATTATATAACATGCTTCACATGCATGTTATTGCACAGAATTTTATAATTAGGAATTGTTCTACGATAATCTGGCATTGAATGCTCATGTAATCTGCAAATGAATAATTCCGTCCAGGTCGTCCTGCAATGAACGTTCCTGTGGTAATCTGTGAGAGTGGTTTGACATATGAACTTAGAGGTACAATGCACTCCAACAAACGTTTATATTATCTAAGATCTGAACTTAATTTCAGTAGTGGAACTTTTAAATTAGCCATATCTAATCAGAAGAAGATAATCAAATAAAACTAATCTTAATGAGAATCAATGGATGCTGTTTATTCGTTGTCCGACGAACGTCTTGCTTTCGATTTGTATACTTCTCTTTAGCCACACATACAGTGATGGACCAAAATTGCTTATGGCGGAAACCATTTGAAAGGATTTATTTAGAGTTTGATAGCTATACTTACTTTTGGCATACCATTCACCATCATTAGTAGTTGTAGGGTGTGACCGCATTTGTTCAATTCTCTATTCTATCGAGATTACCAGCCGATAACAGAAAAAAGCACAACTTGCTTGTTGAAGTAGCTTTCCTTCATTTGAATGTGGCCAATGAGCATGAGTGTTTACGACTAATCAAATTATCATCTTAAACAATGACTGATATGCTTTCTCTTGTTTGGCAGTAGAGCCAACGAGTTGCAGACATTTATCAGTATTCCTGCTGGTGCTTCTATCAAGTTAAGTTGTTTTGATTTAGTGTGCTTGTAAAACGTAATAAAATTAAAGAAATGGCGCAAAGAGTTGACTGGTCACCTAGGAAGCGATGTAAAATAGTAATATTAAGTGAACAAGGCTACAGTTATGAAGAAATTAGAAGAAATATTGGGGGAAACTTAACTAAAGGTGGCATTTCTAAATTTTTGAAGAAGTATAAGGAGACTCAGTCATTACAAAACCAGACTGGTAAAGGCAGAAAAAGGTGCACAACAGCAAGTGATGATAGAAGAATTAAAAGACAGTGCCTAGGTGACAGGAAAAAATCATCTCTGTGTATACAAGGTGAAATGGCGCAATGCAATGTGAAGTTAAGTGCAAGGACTGTTCGGCGCAGACTGCATGAATGTGGTCTAAATGCAAGAATTCCACGAAAAAAGCCATTTTTGTCTGTCAAACAGAGGTTGAAAAGATTAAACTGGGCTAAAACCCATGTTAACTGGACAACGGAACAATGGGACAGTGTAATTTGGAGTGATGAGACCAAAATCTCACTGTTTGGTAGTGATGGCGTAAAATACGTATGGAGAAGAATTGGAGAAGATTTCCATCCTGAGTGCATTACACCTACCGTGAAACACCCAGTTAGTGTTATGATTTGGGGTTGTATAACATCAAGAGGTGTGGGCAGAATTTGCGTGATCAATGGGAATATAAATGCCCAAAGATACATAAATGAAATACTTGAGCCCAAGCTGCAGCCTTCTGCATGTGATCTTTTCCAAGATAATGAAGCATTTATATTTCAACAGGATTCAGCTCCATGTCATGTTGCTCGTGTGTGCAAAAAATGGTTTCAAGATCATCATATTCAACTGCTGGAATGGCCTGGAAATAGCCCAGACCTTAACCCCATCGAAAATCTATGGAGCCGGCTAAAGAAGCTTGTTAGTCGGAAGCAACCCAGCAATAAAACACAATTAACAGAAGCAATAATTCAATCTTGGTTTCATATTATAACAGCTGCAGAACTAAAGAACTTGGTTCACTCCATGGGAAAGCGTTGTAAGGCCGTAATTAAGGCTAAAGGTTACCCAACTAAGTATTAACTGGTATGGTGAACATTTTTGTATATCTCATTTTTTCTATGTATATCACCTTTCTTCTTTATGAATGCTGTTCTATTAAAACCGGTCATAATCTTATTTTCTGATCTTGGAATTAAATTACTTTTAATGATATACGTGCTGGTACAAAAAAGAGAGGTATTCAACCATCAAACCATAAATGTCTTTCAAGTTTTTAATTTATCCTGCTGTGCGTACGCCGCAATACCTGTTCTCGTTATTATATTAAGTATTATTTTTACCATAATTGCCTTATAAATCGCAATAATGAATAATTTATTCAAATTGTGCCATTTGTGTGAATAAATGTAAACGATGATAGAGGAGTAATGTACTTGGCGATGATTATCAACATTTTTGTAGCAATTAGTAAGAAATTAGAATCAAATAACAACATATATTGACAGTATGATTCGCGATTATAGAAATAGGTTGAATTTTAATCGTATGTATGTAAGAAATAACGTTATTTGCTTTTCATGCAATGGGTCTTCCTTAAATTTCAGTAGCCAAGAGTGTGATAGTTTTTACATATTATGAAATTAATTTACATTAAAATAGTAAAATGATTTTAAGTGATGGAAGTACTGGATTGATTTAAAACCCACACACAAATTTACTCCTATTAACATAAGCATGTATCAAAAAATGAATAAATACTAAGCAAAATATTTGGCCATTTAGTTATTTTCCGGTTTTAAAAACATTTTTTGCTATCTTTCATATAAAAAATCACATCAATTTATGCGTACGGTTAAACAAAATGGCACAGAAATAGAAGTGCCTAACGCTTAACTCTATCTGGACAGAATTGTGGATTACCACTTGTAAGGTGTCATAACTATGAAAGCTGACATCATAGGCATGTTAAAGATTTATAAATTTTTAAAATTAGCATGTTAGAAATGTTAACTATAAACATATGAAAATGCATAATTCAGGAACTTAAGAAATATTTTATAGATCATGTTTTACAGATTGAAAAGAAACTTGATTATACATCAAGAACTTGAAAATATTTCCACTGAGAAACAACAGATGTCATTAGAAAGCGTTGTTTCTGCAATTAACTTTTAAATCGCAGCCTTATTTGACTACTTTATTGTTTCTAAATTTTTTACGCTTTATCTACAACTCTGCCATCAAAATTTCATTCAATTCTCGTTTTAAATTTGTATGCGGAGTGAAACAAAGAATTTGTACTTTTACCACAGAATTTGTACAGGGAATTGCAGGTTTATTGAAGTTGCCAAGTCCAGATTCCATGTCGTCATTGGCCTTTTTGTCTGACACCAGGGCGAAATTTCGAGTTGCTCCCATTTGTTATTGTGAGTAATGATCTAGGATCTTGCAAAAACTATGTCTGTCCAGTCTCCTGCAAACCAGGTCGCTGACTCGACAGGAGGCCCCCTTCCCACCTTTCATCAGAAATTAATGTCTTTTCAAGGAATTGATAAAAATAAAAGGAAGCAACATTTGAGCTATTGAGCAACTGTCATTTGTAATGTTATTTCTTCTTATTACCAGGCGAGAAGAAGTCATGCTCTTACCGATTGTTTCATTTTAGCAAAATGACATGCTCACATTCCATTACCGAAAAAGGATATATATGTATATATATAATAAGATTTTCCTCCACAGTTTACAATTATATTTCCTCCATTTTCAACGTCATATTTTTTACTCATGGAACGTCAATACAATGACTATTGTTAGCAATCATTTTTATATTTTAAAGCAACATAATAATATAAGTTGTAAAAGTCAACTATATCTCACAAATATTTATTTTGCTTATAATTCAAAGATATAATACTGGAACCTAAACCCACAAACCGGCTCATCTTTTCTCGAGATGCAAATTTAATCACTCATTGAACCAATTACTTTTGTATTAAATATGTATGTTAGTGTCAAAAGATAAGTAAGAAGATTAAAATAAAATGTTTTAACTCATGCAAACATAAGCACACATGTATATATTCTTACATTTATATAGATTATCTTAAATTTGATAATGTTTTAAGAATTTTACATTATGAATTTTATATTTAATTCCACTCTCTTGAAGAGAGTTTCACAACTAGTTGTGGTTTCACTCCCATCCTAAATGTACATTTTAGAATTGAAAGTATAAGTGTATTTATTTAATATTCACAGTTTATCAACTGTTTGTTTTATGCAACCATGCATCACATACACTGCATTTAACTGAAATATTATTATTACTTATTATTAATAATATAAATGTCAGGATATTAAAGAAGAAACTACGTCTAAAAGTGATATTTATGCGTACAGTGAAAATCGGTTATAACGACCTTCAAGGGACCGTGCAAATTCGGTCGTTATAAACGATATCTTTTAAAGACCATTGTATAGTAATAGATTTTAGAGTTTTATGAATGGTTTTGACAGTAAAAGTATTAAACTGTTTGGTTTCGAAATTAAATAAAAATGAATTTAAATACTGTATATAACGAGTTCCATTTAAACTCATGTTTGTAAAAATTGCAACACCATGAAGGACTCGTCCGAATTGAATGAAATTTAATGTACAAACGACCTGTGTTGATACAAATAAACGATTAAAATTACAAAGCAAAAAACAATATTACATGTCGAAAATCAGTATTTGGTGAAGCCACCACGCGCTGCAATAAGTGATGCTATACGACGTGGCATGGAATCAAACAGATGTTGAATGTGTGCCTGAGGAAGAGCATTCCAGATTGCTTGTATGCAACCCCAAAGTTCATCTGTAGTAGCTATGGGACGAGGATCACGAGCGAGACGCCGACCAACGAAATCCCACACATGTTCAATCGGCGACATATCCGGCGAATAGGCAGGCCAAGGAAGAAGCTGTATCTGTTGTGATGAAAAGAAGTCTTGAACATTCCTGGCAATATGTGGGCGGGCATTGTCCTGTTGAAATACAGCTCCGGGAATGCCTTGAAGGAAGGGAACAACTTCGGGCTCCAGAACTTCATTGATGTACCGGTTGCTGTTAAGATTACCCACAATTCGTAGCAGCTGAGATCGTCCATGATACGCAATCGCACCCCAGACCATAACGCTGGGGGTTCGTCCACTATGACGTTGGATAACGCACTCCGGAAGGTGGCGTTCACCGGTATAGCGTCTAACACAGATGCGGCCATCACTGTACCCCAAATTAAAGCGGGATTCATCAGAAAACACCACTTGTTGCCAATCAGCACGCCAGTCTCTATGTCCATGAGCCCATTGTAGCCGCAGGCGCCGATGGTTTTGCGTCAGGAGGATCCTGTATAAAGGAACTCTTGCACGCAGTCCACGGTGCAGTAGACGCCGACGAATTGATGAAGCACACAATGATACACCTGTAGCAGTGCACCAACATTCTGCCAACTGTCCAGATGAAGCAAAACGGTCCGTCACCGCCATGCGGACCAGGTGTCTATCATCCCGTGCTGACGTCACCTTTCGGCGTCCACTCCCGGATTTCCAAGTTGTCTGGTTCTCTTGAACCCACTGCTTCCACACTCGCATCACTGTGCTGCTGTTACGC
>QLNU02003225.1:61367798-61384627 GCA_006491805.2 Dysdera silvatica | reverse complement strand
AGCCGTTGACCGAGGTAAACATATGCATCTATATTGTTTTTAGCTTAAGCTTATCAATATGAATTATTTCATCGTAATGAAAATATTGAGCACGATTTTATTGTAGATTCATTAGAGATACTAATTTTTTGAATTCAACTGCTTTACTTAAAATCGGTAGATCAATGAATTTTCAGATTCCATCACAATAATGAAGTTATCATCAACAAAATTCTTCAATATATTCCATGTTACTTTCTATGTTATCCTCCATATTACTTTCCATATTGTCCCCTACATTGTCTCTTACCACTCTGCCGTTCTAATTCACCATCTGGCAAATTATGTAAAGGATACCTTCAATATGTCATATGGATATGGTATTTCCATGGCTCATTCCTTTTCCAAATCTGATTCCTTTGGTATCGAGTAGCAGTCGGCACTTAGCACTTACGATTTCATATAAAAATAAATTAAATTTCTGTAGAAATCGGAAAAAATGGCAGTCAGCACTTGTACACCATTTAGACCTCTTTCAAAGATCACAGGTCAAAGAAACAAAGGTGTTATGAAATTGTCATTACATAACATCCATGCTTTTTCTGGAACTTTTTCTCCAAAACCAATTAGAGACAGAAATTTTCAATTGCTTCTAACTATTTTTTGCTTTATTTTTAATTAGTTATTCAAATTTACAATGCATTTTTGGAAAAAAATCAGATACCAACAAATGAATCATTTATTTGAACAATTCTTCACATCTTATCTCGCTAATGGAAGTTCTCATTTCTCTATTGTGTCAAATTTAATGAAAACCAATTTCTCTAGTGCGACGAAACTATCATTTCTCACGATTTGATGGTTTGGGAAAAAATCTTTCCTATGCGAATGGCATTTTCTCTGTTTTCAATTATTCTTGGGATTGCTTTACGACGTTCGTCGCACTTTGCCTGAAGGCTTCCAGCGAGCAACATTTCAAGAACTTTGGAAGTTTTTATGCCAGATTCTGCTCGAGTACTTATAAAAGTGTGTGTGTTTTTTTTTTATAAAAGAATGGAAAATAATGTCATATATGATAATTTCTGACTTTAATCTTGACTTGAAAACCATTAAAGGGTTTAATGGCGACACACTGCACTAATCAATAGAAACAAAAATTATACAAATTTGCATGGTTCAGTTATTTCATTAAATGTTACAATAAGGAGGTTGTTTATAGCTATTTCGACAGCACTAAATGGCTATTATCGTCAGAGCAATGTCAGTTTCTGTTTATGTCCATCATATTGATCGGTGTTGCCATCACCGGTTTGAAACTTGATTGGATGGCGGAGTTAATTGTATTTGTGGTGTCGTCTCTAACTATGAGACACAAAAGATTTTTCAAGCGGGTGAGATAGAGTTACTAAGGAGATGATCATTAACTGAAACGTTGATATTTGATAGAATGTGAGGAAAATAACTGAGATAAAGTGTTGAGTTGACTTTTTTAACAATATTTGCTTTGTCCTCACCAAATTTTAACATTAAATTCTGGAAAAGATACGTCGAAGACACGTTTGTTGTACTTAAAACTAATATACTGCAAAGCTTCTTCCATTATCTTAATAACTTAAACCCACATATAAAATTCACATACGAAACAGAACAGAACAATAAACTCCCTTTCCTAGACGTTCTTGTACACAGATCTCACGATAACTCTATCTTCACCTCAGTTTACCGTAAACCCACACATACAGACAGATATCTCGATTTTAAATCTCATCATCCAACATGCCATAAAGCTTCCGTTGTTAAAGCATTAAGTCTTAGAGCAAATTCTCACTGCAGTAATGAGGCACTTTTAAACACGGAAACCGAACATATACACACGGCACTTAAAAATAATGGATACCCTAAACGATTCGTTCTCAGAAACTGTAGGCCTAATAGCACATCTTTAAACGATACCTCTCACACCTGTATATCCATTCCATATATTCACGGCATTTCCGAAACAATTTTTCGCATCCTCAAGGAAGCAAATATCAAAACATTCTATTCCCCTGTCACAACACTTCGCAAACAACTTACAAAAGTTAAAGACCCAGTTCCACCAGAAGATCTCACAGGCGCCATATACCAAATACCATGCAAAGACTGCAACAAACATTACATAGGACAAACAAAAAGAATGATCAAAACAAGAAGAAAAGAACACAAACAAGCACTCGCGAAAGGAGACATAGCCTCACGTCTGGCAGAACACGCTTTACAACACGGACACGAACCCGACTGGGACTCAACAAAAATACTACACCGGCACATCACAAACAAGAATAGTAGACTCTTCTTAGAATCTTGGGAAACTTACAAACTACATGGGAAAGCCATTAATACATCACAACCACTTCCAGAAACTTACAAACAACTCTTACTCTGAAATGTATGGGACTTCCCCAACATTAGGTGCCCCGCAATATAGGTTTCTCATTGGTTCCCATTGGGTTTTTCCATGATTTCTATTGGAGGCCTCCCATTGGTTCCCACTAGGTTTTTCCATTCTGCGGAACTACTCTGATGAAGGGTTTTTCCAGAAATTTCAAGTATAAAAAGAGACAGAAACGTTACATCGTCATTACTCCTGATGAAGAACTGCTGCTGACGCGTCCGAAAGCTTAAATGATCTTTCTAATTGCTGTTTTACTAGTGTTTAACCTTTTGTATGAAAATAATATTTGCATTGTAAAATAAAAAATCGTGTCTGAATTTTCATGAGTGTTTCGACAGAACCGATTTGTGAAATTCTTGTTTTCTGACATGAGCCCCATGTTCTTTTAATATAAGACACAGTGCTCTTCGCGTTTGGCCAATGTAAATTTGGCCACACTGTAATATAATAATGTTTGCTGGCATCGCATTGTATCAATTGTGTTTTTGGTGATTTAATGTCAATAAGGGTTGTAACTAAGGTAAGTTGGTAACCCTATGAAAATATTGATAAATTTTAAATAAGAAATAAGAAAAATTTTAAAAGAAGAAAGGTTTTCTTAAAACATTTTCAAAAATGTAAAAATAAATAAATGAATGAATGAATGAATGAATAAAATTTTCTTTTGGAGTTATATTTCATTCCATACGTTTTGTAATCACCATATCTGTTAGCTTCTGCTTCGATTTGATGTTAGATAAAAGAAAACACAAGCGTTTTCCTTTAGAAGATGCGACTTGCATACATTTGTAAAATTATCCTTCAATAAGAATTTAATTCAGCTTTGATTATTTCCGCTTTAATTAATCCGGCTTAAGTTATTTCGGCTTTAATTAATTCGTACTTAATAATGCTTTAGCGGATATATTTTATCCTGTATATAAAGCATCAGGTTGACAACATTGAGCTAGAAATTGCTGATTCATATATTTACCTTGGCCAGCTGATTTCAATGGATGGCAACATTATGAAAGAACTCAACAGACGTATTAAACTTGGCTGGAGTGCATTTGGAAGAAACAGTTTTATCCTGAAGGGGAAATTGCCTTTGTGTCTAAAAAGAAAGGTCTTCAACCAGTGTGTATTGCCAGTCCTCTCTTATGGATCAGAGACATGGAGTCTAACAGTTGGAGCAATACGAAAGTTACAGACAACGCAAAGGAGCATGGAGAGGTGCATGCTTGGAATAACTAGGAGAGATCGAAAAAGAAACACTTGGGTGAGAGAGCAAACTAGAGTAGAGGACATCATTGTTAAAGTAAAAGGGCTGAAATGGCGATGGGCTGGGCATATTGCAAGAAGAACTGATCAACGATGGACAACAGAAATTCTGAACTGGATTCCAAGAGACCACCGAAGACCTAGAAAACGTCCTCAAACTAGATGGGTGGATGAAATAAGAAAACAGGTTGGGGTGACGTGGAAGCGAATTGCTCAGGATAGACTTGTGTGGAAAGCATTTGGAGAGACCTTCATCCAGCAGTGGATAGATAATGGTTGAATATGATGATGATGATGATATAAAACATCAAAAGAAAAATTTATTTGTTACACCTTGCTTAAATATTCGATTATTCGACAGGGACCCAGTAACTCCAGCAGTTCGAAATTCGGCTATTACAGTGAGAGTGACTCTAATTCTACGGTCCCTTCAACTTTTCGGTTCCATCTGCCTAAGGGAGTAGGATTCGGCAAATCACTGCGAATTGTAGACTCAATAAGATCGCATAAGATCCTAATAGGAAAAATATTTCTTACTGATTAACTGCAAAAATCTAGTAGCCAATGGCGACTTGGCGACCGGATTCACCGAGCCTTGGCGATGAGTAAGCTTAGACTGCGCAAAAGCGAAAGAATGCAGTTCTTGCTTCATTCAATACATCAATAACAATTCCAAGTCAAGCTTGAAGTCGAGAGTTTCAACATACACGCTATTATTTTTCATTCTTTTACAAAACATGATTTTATAAGCGTTCAACGAAGATCTGAATTGAAAACTTTGAAAATTTCTGAACTGTGGCTTGGCGAAAACCTTCAGGCATGATGTGAGGATCTCAGCATACTAATCTTAAAAATAACTGGAATAGAGATAACGTCATTCGTATCTAAATGTTTTCTCCTCAAATAGTCAAATCGCGAAAAGCGGCGACATTCTTGCCCTAGGGAAATTGGTTCTGATTAAATTTGGCAGAGTTAGCGACACAGAAATGAGGATTGCTTTTAATGAGATAAAACGGGGAGGAGTACTGGTGCCTAATAAAAGAATTGCTGATACCTGCCCTTTTCCTCTGAAATGAAGAGGATTTGTAAATACATAAACACAGAGAAAACTGTTAATTACAAACCATGGGAAATATTTGCTTCCGGCATACAAAAAAGAATTGTGAAGTAAATTTATGGACATCATATGATGAAAACTTCTTGGCACATTTTGGCAATGGGTGGAGAAAACGGCAAACAAAATATGTTACCCACTCTTCTTTAAATGTTTCAGAAATGTTTTCTTTTGTATAAAGGAGAAACCCTTAAGTTCTAGCTGCATTACAATACCAAAGGCATCAGAGTTGATAAAGAAGAAAGGCATGGAACTGTCATATGCTCAAAACTTGTTACATCTCTCCTATAGAATATTTTTCAAATGATAAATGGCGCAGAGAGGATATAAGTATACATGAAAAATATGTAAATCTGCCTTTTTGCTGATGACAGCTTTCTTACAACAGCGAGCCGTTCTGAAATACCAGACGTAGCAAAGATCCCAGATTTATAGATTGAGGAGCTGTACTCACAAAAATTTAACCGTTGAAAGACTGAAAAGATATTCAACGATTTTACGCAGACGTAAAAATGCAGGTTAAGAACTGAGTTGGATATTATTAAGTGGTATTGCGTTCTCGGCCAAAGTATAAAATGTGTGTGTTTGTGATCATATATGAATACTCGAAAATTTGGCTGTACTAGCGGTACTGTACTTCTACATAAAGTTGGATCTCTGTCTAATGACCTAGAATAAATATCAGATTTACGGGTAAATTATTACTGGTACAGAAATTTAATAAATATATTTATTTAACAAAATTAAGTTATATTTAAAGTTGAAAATGAGATACAGTAATCATTAATTATTGAAACTTTGGCGATATATTTGGTTATAAAAAGTTCTCCTCAAAGCACACAGAAGTACTAAACGAATTTGTTACCCATTTGTACTGACTTTCATTTAGAAGTATCGAAAATTTGTAAGATATAAAACATATATTCTTCATTACTGAATAACTGAGAAATCGACCACATAAATTTCTAGAAAAAAGTTATAAGAAAACACAATACTTTTTTTTAGAAAATTGGAAGAAAATTTCGAAAATTAAAAATTCTTGATCTTTAAGTAAAATGGTAACACACTGCGCTAAACTAAAAAACAAAATAAAAACACAAATTATCATATGTTAATTTTTAAAACATTGATAGCTGTTTCAATAGCACATGCTTATATTCATAGGAATGATAGAACTAATACGTTGGTTAACATTTTTTGTCAAACGATGCCATATCTTAGAACAGAAACCGTAGAAAGTGAAAATTTTTAAATAGTACGCAACCGTACTTTCTACGGTTTTTGTTCTACGATATGGCATCGTTTAACTAGCAACGTTAACGAATATATTAGTTATATCACTGTGAGGTAAATAGCCACGTAGTATTGAAACAGTTCTCAAAGTTTTTAAAATTAAACTGTAAAACCTTGTGCTTTCATTTTGTTTATTATTTCTTGATCTATTCCTCAGTACATTTCCTTCCACCTCTGTACATTTAATAAGCCTAATAATAAGATTATTATATCATTATGTTGATTGAATGTTTTTTCCTCGAATGCTAGATTCGCTGAAGTGTTTCTTTTCAAAAAAATTTTCAAAATTCTATGTCTTCCTAATACATCCTTTTATGTTTTCCTTCCTATATTCTTCGTTGCTTTCATAAAATGTTCTGTAATAGTTATCCACTGTTTTTACTATCTCTTCCTAATATTTTGTTAAGCGGGCCGCTTGCTATGCTGCAAATATTTTCCCAACCTCTAAGCAGCGTGTGAGATTAGAAGGCTTTTAGTTTTACTGAATTTCATTTCTGACACAGAAAAAATATATGTATATATATATACTTTTAATAAATAAAATAAATATATTCTTTATAAAAACTAAAAGATTTAACTCTTAAAAATCGGTAAGTATATATCTGTTTTATAGTGTTCTATTTTTTAACTCATGTTTTGTACATTATTACAGTTATGCTCAAATTTTATATTAAAATATTTAGTATTACTTTGATACATAGTTCAGATTTTTGGAATATAGTTATATTGTGTATATGGAAAAAATAATAACCGAAATATAGCTAAATAGTTCATTTAATACTTTATATATATGATTTTTATTAAATTTGTTTTACTTTTCATGATGGTTTGAATATCATAATGATCAATATCTTAAGCTTAATAATAACGAACGATTTGTAGGTAGGATAATATAACTTAATGTATATGACAATAACTTGAAGGTAAATATCACAAAAGACGGTTAGATAATGATAATCGATGAATAGAAGAACATAGTTATGAATGGTTTGAAGGAGATGACAAGGAAATACATAAAAGTAACGATAATCTATTTACCATAATAAATTATTTATAATCTATTGCAGCGGTTCTTTAACTTCAGTTCGTGGACCCCGGGGTCCGCAATACACACCCCGTGTTCCACAAAGGTTTGGAAAAATACTGAAACAAGAGCATTTACTCTTTAATACTAACAAGGGAACCATCCCACATGAAAGTCAAACCCAGGGTAGTGACTGAGCGCAACAGAAAGATCTGTCGATGCATAACAAACATCCGTTATTATTTTTTGGATATTCATAAAAAAGAATTTTTTCAGCTACTTGAAAATTTGTAAATTATGGAATTTTACTCCTGCATTTCAGCTTCCGTACATCAGGGAAATATCAAAAATAAAACTAGAAATATACGTGAACAAACTGACAGCGTACATGAAAAATTAATATTTATAAACAGTATCATGACAACTAGTGTAAAGAAATGCTATATATATATGTACAGTATGAATAATATGAGTGTTACTTACATTAAAAGTAAATAGTAAATGCGTTTATGAAGGTGCGATATGATGCAAAAGCGATGAAAGAAATATGTGAAATACACAATATGCACAATTTTGCGGAAATCGTAATTTATGAAGTCAGTTTCGCGCAAACTGTGTTCAACTAATGTAAAGCATTACGAAAATAATGAAATATATAATTAATGCAAAGTGAAAGTGCATCATATTTATAAAAATTATGAAAGTGATAATTGATATAAAAATGTGCAAAGCATGGCATTGTGTGCATGTTATAAATACTATACTCTGACAGTCCGTAGCAGAACATGTGTCCTGTGTAAAAATGAATGAAACTTCTATAACGTTTCCAAAAGTTAAGTTTTCATGAGCGACAACGTAATTACATTTTATCCATGGATAGCGTAGTATTGGCTTATATTGTGGAGAGTTTGGTTGATTAAAAACTAAAGAGTGCAATTTTATTATTTCGTTTCTAGACGTTGTATTTACGTGTCGTTCGTCTGTAGAAATGTAGTCTAAGAAATTTGTAATAAATAACTTATATTGACGAACAAAATAGACGTCCAGAAGTTGAATCATAGCGGTTTTACCAGGAGGAATTTGAAATCTGGTGCAATTATTTGGCATATTGTTATAGGTTTGTGGGTCCACTGCCCCTGTCCATCAATCTAGTATGACACACGGAGGTTGTAATATTGCATTTAGACATTTTGTCACCCATTCCTTCATCTCTATTTCACCATTTTTCCACTCTTGAAACCTGTGACGTGCACATCGGAAGTCTGAGACATGTTGTCTTTAACACTAGGTCCAAACTTCCCAGATCGTTTGCGTAAATATAAAAAACTTCCCTTTAATTTCCCCAGACATGGATAAAATCGGCATGATAGTATAGGAGTGCTTTAAGGTAAACTTTGATTCCACTAAAACTGCAATAACTTTTCCGACTTTGTGAGATAACGTCCTCTCGTTTGCAATGAAATAAGGAAAGCTGCTTTGCTCGGCATTTTAAATTTAAATGGAATCACAATTTGAAAAAATGTCCCGTGCCTAATAAATGCAATTGCATTATTTTCAATATATTTTACATTATGTTCACGATACGTTGTAGTATATTGTGCAATTTTTCGTGAAACGATATTACTATAGTTTTTTAATCCCCTGACAAAATGGGCTGATAATTTTAATGACAACATACCTAATTCCCTTGCTTTACTGTGCCCCTATCTTTTGAAATCTACATGTGGACTGGCAGAAGAGTTTGAGCTCTCGCGTTTTTGAATGTTTTTAATAGTTACATTTTGATTTCGTTAATTTTTTGTTTTTTGGTTCCGCTTTGTGATATGCACTTTTTAAAACGTAAAATTTGACTGCAGTTGGTAACACGTTTAAATTTCCTTTGCGTTCCTTTGAATTTGTTTTTCACGCACCGATCATAAAAATTAACAACAGTCTTCATTTTTGATAAACTAATATTTGTAGGTGTTGACTGTTTGTGCAAAGTCAGTTCGTCACTAATGCTCCTCTGTAGAACGCAGATCATTGCATGTTAAAGTAATACAAAAACAGATATAAAACAATAAGATAAGATGACAACGGATTTACAATTAAAACACATTTATTCTAGATCTAGCACATAGTTACTAGTATTTCCTAATTTAACCTTGACTCTCGCTGCTAAACCTTCTCCCCAGCTTACTTCCTTCCGAGTAGTAATCCTACCTTAACATGGCATTAGGTGCTGATTATATATTAGTATCTAGTTTTGCATGACAAATGACGGAAGACAATCAAAGGGACTTACGGCTTGCGGAAATGTGTGTCGTCCAGGCTAGTCCGAAACATACCACCAGACTGTCGGCGTAGGGAGGATGATTGTAGAAGAAGGTTGACGTTCGTAGTCAGATGCAGACACTCTTACAACAAATAATAGTTATAATTAGAATAATAATTATAGCATTAAAACTTATGTCGACGGATTATGAGAAGACAGCGGATGCCACGGATCCAAATCTGTGATCGGATCATCCTCATCAGAGAAAAAAAAACTGCTAGCTTCTTTCTCACAAGACACTCAGAGGTCTCACGCTCACGGCGAAGTTCCAACTCTCGCTCAACCAGAGTGAACATCTCTCCCAGCTCTTGCAATGTACCGATTCTCTCTTTGTCCTCAAGAACGTTCTGGAGAAAGCTTTGTATTCCCGACAATTTCCAGAACCATCTAATGACCCTTTTTGGGTGGTCGCTCGTTATGTATTCAGCTGCGAAATCCTCTCTCCTTTCTTATGGCCGGACGCAGATTTTCAGCATTCTTTGTGTCATGATCGTTCCGTTCCGCGGCAAAATCTTGGATGTGTATTCCCCACGGGTTACGTATGGCCGATACCGCAGTCAGCGTGTCACCGACATCAAATCTCTTCGTGGGAAGCCAAAATGGTACTTCGTCTTTGTCTACATATTTCCATCGAAAAATCTAGAAATGATAATGTTATGGAACCGTAGTTCGCGGTGATCATAACACTAACGTCGGAATCAGCAAAATGTTGGCCATTATCTATGTCCAAAGAAACTTGTTCCTCGACGTTTTCGTTCAGAAGTAATTCTTCGATTTTGACAAACAGCCATTCACTTTCGCATATTTCCTGACTTGTGAAATAACGGACGGTTCATTTTTATATTTTGCAGTGGCTAGATTCAGTGTTCCATGAATGATATTCACTATATTTTTCATGTCTAAATCTTATGCTATACGATGGCAAAAAACATCACATAACAATGAAAAGATACAAAATTAAATATTTTTGTTAACGAGCGCAATCTTTTCTCAACCGCGAACTACGCAACAATAAATTCCTGCATTTCCACTGCTGATTATATAAGGCTTTTGTGCTGCATTCCCCGGAAGCTGCAATGCAGGGGCAAAATTCCATAATTTACAAATTTCCAAACAGCTGTAAAAAATTCCGTTTTTTGAATATCCAAAAAAAACCAACGGATATTTATTACGCATCGACAGATTTTTCTGTCGTGCTTAGTCATTACCCTGGGTTTAACTTTCATGTGGGGCGGTTCCCTTATAAGAATAAATGATGAGGGGACGAAAGATTTCCCCTTAAATAGTGAACACCAACAATGAAGCACTAGAAATAAATATGTATGATGAAAATTCCGGGCTTTAAATTTTGAGTTAATTCTTGGGGGGTCGCGAGGATGACTAACCTCTGAAAGGTCCGCGGTCTAGGAAAGTTAAAGAACCGCTGATCTATTTCATTAAGTGATTCAAAATCTATCGTAATAAATAGTTCATGATCTATTATATTAAGTGATTCGTAATATATTGTAATAAGTGTTTCATAATCTATGGTAATAGGTGGTTTGTAATCTGTTATAAGCGTTTCGTAATCCGTTATGGTAAGTGAGACGTAATCTATTATAAGTGATTTTTTAACCTATTATAATAAATCATTCGTAATGTATTAAAATAAATGTTTCGCAATCTATTATAATGAATGTTTTGTAATTCACCATGATAAACGACTTGAACATGATAATGATGAATAAACTGAAAATTACTAATAATCAATGAAGTGGAGGTAGCCATAATAATTGAATATAAGTAAACAAACTCACTAATCAAAGCCCATATTATATCAATCAATAATCAGAGTTAATAATAGCAACGATAACATGAAAAATCTACTTAATTAATTATTACAGTTTAATAGTGAAAGCTAATTACAATTGATATTACATCGCTTAAGCAATCTACACCGTGATTTTGCCAAAAATAAAACCTTCTAAATTCAATACCTTATTTTTCTGGTTTATTTGTACTCCTATGATGAAAAATGTTTCCTCTTAAATATTTCACCAATTATTCCTTTCTTATTTCTCTCTCTCTCTCTCTCTCTCAAGGCACAGTTCTCTTCTAAATATCTTAAACCTTATTTATGAAGAAAAAGGCATTGACAGTGGTAAATGCCAAGGAAAAGAAACCTGAGACATATTACAATGATTCCATTACCTTTGCTTCGGTATCGTAAAAATATGTGGACTCTCCACCGAAATTCCTCATCAGTGGCTAAGTGTTAAAAGGTTTAATAGCTAATTTCAACCTAAGTTAAACGTATTGCATTCGGTACTGGCATGGGGGGGTGAGAAAAAGAATGAGTAAGTGACCCCACAAAAGAAACTCCAGATATCGTGACCATAACGCCTTTTTTTGAATATTTTTTCTGTGTACCCTTAAAACTGAAAATTGAATTTCCGAAATGTCCAAAATAGACTATACCCTCCTTTATTTTGGTTAATCAAAGTTCTGAGCGTTTTTGCTAAAAACATTGAAGGAGAGTCCGTTTAAAAAATAATAATAATTAAAAATTAATACAGTGGATCATTTCGGTTAATTCGAATTTAATTAATAGAAGTTCGAATCATCGGGGTGGAGTGGTATATATGTAAGTTTTAAAAGAAATGTCTGCTATACATGACATTTCATCCGAAACTGAATTGACTTTTCTTGTTCTGTTTTGCAAAATTATTCCTTTTTTAGTTTCGGAAGATATTTTTAAAACTATGGAACAACTTTCACAATTCAAAATATTCTAATTTCCATACTGTTTCAAAATGCAAAGCTTTTTAAAAATTTATTCAGCGGACTGAAGAAACAAAAGAGAGGCTAACGGAAACAGAACAAATAAAGCTTAAGATATACAGTGCGAGTAAAATTATGCAAAAGTTACTTTCCCTCTGTAAAAACGAAAATATAGGGAATGAGACTTATTCGTAAATAATGGAACGAAAATATTATTTCTCAGCGCATTCGAATATATTTTGCATGAACTATATTAATAAAAGTCTCAAGGACTTGGAATATAAAAATATTAATGCTATGATGCTATTTCGCTATAAACAAATAAAGTTATTCTGGATAAAATGCATTTATTTACCACTGTCGAATTCAGCATATATGCCCAGTCATTTTGAAAATTTGTTAATGCATTTTATTTAAATATCTGTATAATTTCAAGACATTTTCGTAATTTTTATCGTTAAAATATTTTACAGAGGTTTTGATTTAAATTATAAAAAGTAGAATACCTGTTACCTTAATATGAGAAATAATTTTTCTGTGGAAGACCCATAGTTCTATTAAAACCCTCACTGTACAAATACATAATGATAATTACATAAAAAGGTTAAACACTGGTAAAATAGCAATGAAAAAGATCACTCAAGCTTTCGGACGCATCAGCAGCAGTCCTTCATCAGGAGTAATGACGATGTTATGTTTCTGTCTCTTTTTTATACTTGAAATTTCTGGAAAACCCTTCATCAGAGTAGTCCCGCAGAATGGGAAAACCCAATGAGAACCAATGGGAGGCCTCCAATAGAATCATGGAAGAACCCCAATAGGGACCAATGAGAAACCCACACTGCGGGTTACCTAATTTGGGGATGTCTCATACATTTCAGAGTAAGAGTTGTTTATAAGTTTCTGGAAGTGGTTGTGATGTATTAATGGCTTTCCCGTGTAGTTTGTAAGTTTCCCAAGATTCTAAGAAGAGTCTACTATTCTCGTTTGTGATGTGACGGTGTAGTATTTTTGTTGAGTCCCAGTCGGGTTCGTGTCCGTGTTGTAAAGCGTGTTCTGCAGACGTGATGATGTGATTTAAAATCGAGATATCTGTCTGTATGTGTGGGTTTACGGTAAACTGAGGTGAAGATTGAGTTATCGTGAGATCTGTGTACAAGAACGTCTAGGAAAGGGAGTTTATTGTTCTGTTCTGTTTCGTATGTGAATTTTATATGTGAGTTTAAGTTATTAAGGTAATGGAAGAAGCTTTGGAGTGTATTAGTTTTAAGTATAACAAACGTGTCGTCGACGTATCTTTTCCAGAATTTAATGTTAAAATTCGGTGAAGACAAGGCAGTTTCCTCAAATGACTCCATAACCAAGTTAGCTACAACACTTGAGACCGGAGATCCCATGGCAGTGCGAAAAACTTGTCTATGGATAGAACCATGTGAGGAGAACACAGCAGAGTCCAGACAAAATTTCAACAATGTGCAGATGTCGTGAGGTGTTAGTGAAGTGCGTTCATGTAGTGTTGTGTCATTTTGAAGGCGTGTAAGTGCTGTGTCGATTGCAAGTGATGTGGGTACACAAACAATTCAATCCAAAATGAACTCTCTCCTTCTAAAACTCTATAAATCTAAAAAACTTACATTTAATCTCTACGACTCTTTAAAATGCACTTCCGGCCGCTTACCATCCTTCTACGGATTACCTAAAATTCATAAACAAAATATTCCTCTTAAAACTATAGTTAGTTTTTGCAGCTCTCCTACATATAACCTATCAAAATATATTGCACGTCTACTCTCTCCTATAATCGGTAATAACGACTACACTGTTTCTACTAGCCAATCCTTCTGCACCTCTTTAAATAACCTACAACTTGACGACGACGACCTTATGGTCTCATTCGATGTAATTTCTCTCTTCACTTGCATTCCCACATCACTTGCAATCGACACCGCACTTACACGCCTCCAAAATGACACAACACTACATGAACGCACTTCACTAACACCTCACGACATCTGCACATTGTTGAAATTTTGTCTGGACTCTGCTGTGTTCACCTCAAATGGTTCTATCTATAGACAAGTTTTTGGCACTGCCATGGGATCTCCGGTCTCAAGTGTTGTAGCTAACTTGGTTATGGAGTCATTTGAGGAAACTGCTTTGTCTTCACTGAATTTTAACATTAAATTCTGGAAAAGATACGTCGACGACACATTTGTTGTACTTAAAACTAATACACTCCAAAGCTTCTTACATTAACTTAATAACCTAAACTCACATACGAAACAGAACAGAACAATAAACTCCCTTTCCTAGACGTTCTTGTACACAGATCTCACGATAACTCAATCTTCACCTCAGTTTACCGTAAACCCACACATACAGACAGATATCTCGATTTTAAATCGCATCATCCAACATGCCACAAAGCTTCCGTTGTTAAAACATTAAGTCTTAGAGCGAATTCTCACTGCAGTAATGAAACACTTTCAAACACAGAAACAAAACACATACACACGGCACTTAAAAATAATGGATACCCTAAACGATTCATTCTCAGAAACTGTAGACCCAATAGTACATCTTTAAACAATACATCTCACACCCGCATATCTATTCCATATATTCACGGCATTTCCGAAACAATCTCTCGCATCCTTAAAGAGGCAAATATCCAAACATTCTATTCCCCTGTCACAACACTTCGCAAACAACTTACAAAAGTTAAAGACCCAGTTCCACCAGAAGATCTCACAGGCGCCATATACCAAATACCATGCAAAGACTGCAACAAACATTACATAGGACAAACAAAAAGAATGATCAAAACAAGAAAAAAAGAACACAAACAAGCACTCGCGAAAGGAGACATAGCCTCACGTCTGGCAGAACACGCTTTACAACACGGACACGAACCCGACTGGGACTCAACAAAAATACTACACCGTCACATCACAAACAAGAATAGTAGACTCTTCTTAGAATCTTGGGAAACTTACAAACTACACGGGAAAGCCATTAATACATCACAACCACTTCCAGAAACTTATAAACAACTCTTACTCTGAAATGTATGGGACACCTCCAAATTAGATAGCCCGCGGTGTGGGTTTCTCATTGGTCCCTATTGGGGTTCTTCCATGATTCCTATTGGAGGCCTCTCATTAGTTCCCACTGGGTTTTCCCATTCTGCGGGACTACTCTGATGAAGGGTTTTCCAGAAATTTCAAGTATAAAAAGAGACAGAAACATAACATCGTCATTACTCCTGATGAAGGACTGCTGCTGATGCGTCCGAAAGCTTGAGTGATCTTTTTCATTGCTATTTTACCAGTGTTTAACCTTTTATGAACTTATACCCCTGTATTTTTATTTCATAATAATAATAATATAAAATACACAATAATATAAGTAATAATAATAATAATATAAGCACAATAATAATAGTAATAATAATAATAATAATAATAATAATATGAAATAATAATAATAATAATATAAATAATAATAATAATAATAATAATATAATAATAATAATAATAATAATAATAATAATAATATAATGACATATTAATAATATATAATTTCATAGTATATTAATAATAATAATATAAATAACATATTAATAATATAATTAAATAATAATAAACAAAATAATTTGACAAGTAAAGAAAGGTGTGAGTGCGAAGATTAAAATCGACCGAGTTAACACATCGCAGATAATGATAATCATAATGACCATGAGATCACAGCTAATGATACCATAAAATTTCTATATCAGATTCACGTTGTAATATAATCTATATAATCCTTTTTTATTTCATTTTACCTATCATCATCTAAGGTAAAGTACACCAAATATAAATCTATTAATTTTATGTTCCACGAATGATTTTATGAAATTAATAATTATTTCGTATTATTACATGTAGGGTATAATGTTAAGTAATATTAAATATTATCAATTTACAGTTAATAAATATGTAGTATTATATATATGTATATATAAAATTTTAAATTATATTATAAAATAAATTTATAAAATATAGATAATTTTATAAAATATATATAAAAATAAAAATTATAAAATATGTTATAAATATGTAATATTGCAGTTATCTTTAAGTTATTGACCGCTTTGATGATTATTCCGAATTAGGATGGGATAATTATAGCACTATATTTGCTAAACGTATTATAGTTATCTCATCCTCTCTATAGTTAACACAGGCCAGCACGCTTTTCGCTGACTTACAGCTGAGAGTTGATTTTAAGGTATTTTGATGTGCTGAAATCAAAAATCGTATTAATTTTTGTCTATCACGCATTTTTTCCCTAACGTATTTTAAATGTCCAAATATGTGCAAAAAGTGGGCACTTTGTGTATGGTTTGAGGTATACAACTAGTATATTCAGAATAGTATAATAGCGTGGCAAGCCAGTTTGAGCAAGTATATGTGCGATAACATGCACATAAATATAGCAACACGAATCTGGACTGTTTAAACACGTTTGTCTGCCAGACATGATGCCAAGTTCAACAAACACATGGCTATTTGCTCCAATGTCGCAGTGCCTGGTCGTAATCCAAATATATCAATCATAAAACACGATTTTTGACACAATTTTCATAATATAAGGATCATGCAGTGCA
>QLNU02003225.1:61330195-61362235 GCA_006491805.2 Dysdera silvatica | reverse complement strand
TTATATAAAAATAAGTTGTAAAAGCCTATTGAGTTTAGCCTCCTATACAGAGTGATTCAAAACTAATGGAACAAACTGAAAGGGGTGGTAAAGGACGCCAAATAAGCCATATTTGGCGAAATCAGGTCCGCAAAGGATCCGATTTGGCTGTACAGTGAAAGTATTATTTACATCCACATCGTCGCTATGTAGGCAATTACATGAACAAAAATTTGTTTTATACATAATTTAAGTGATTGACCTAGTAATGCAGCAGAGAAAAAAAAATCAGAAATTCCCTACCCAGGCCCTGAGCAGTGTTGCCATTTAGTCATCAAAGGTATGGAAAATGATTGTTTTACCATACTGGAGGCAATTGGGAATTGTCAAGCATGTGTAATAGGTGAAGGAGATCAAAAGAAACAACTTTGGTCCAGTGAAACAATGTCCGAAAATGAGCCGTTCTGGAACTATAGGGCTGCTATTATTTGCATCCACATTAGTTAATCATGTAACAAAATTTGGAAAATTTGCCGTTTTAGCCTAAAACCATATTGGAAAAGGTTTCACTACTTACTATAGTCCAAAATAATTTCCCATGGCCAAATTTATGCAGTTCAGGAATTTATGGCCTAAATGTGAGCCCTACATTTGGGCCATGAATTTTCCGATTTTCTAAGAGCCTCAGTTAATTTTATCCATTTGCAAAATCCACCGTTTACAAACTTCTCATTTTGCTCACGTGTGCCTGCTATCGAGAATTACCAGCATATAAATGTAATAGATTGAGTTTTCATTTATGCTGTATTCAATCCAGTTGTACGTATCGTAATATTTAGCTGGAAAGGATCGCTATCTCTCAACTGACTCTTTGGATAATTGATTCGAGGCCGAGATGGACCATTCTGAAGAGTACCTAAATCTAGGAGTCCTGCTCCTTCAGTGTCTTTAGTTTGGACATCATCACTCAAGCCATTAACAATCTCCCTTGAACCAATCTTTGATTTCTTATTCATCTTTTTAAGAACTCTCTAGCATGACACCGATCGTTAACCCCATTCGTCCACCAACTCCCGAGTTCGATTCCCCGTGTAGGCACAAGACACCTTTTTTTTCAAATTTCACCAGTTTTCCAAGCCGTAAATTGCATTAAATAGATCGTATTTTTCTGAATGCAATGCATATTTATTCACATTTTTAAAACCGGTATTTTATTTTTAAATCCATTTTTAAAAGTAACTGAAATTCACGACTTAAGTACCTATTCTCCTCTAATAACTTTAAAAAAAATGCCATCTCTCATCAATTAACGTTAAGAAATAAAACATTTTATAGACCCTGTGAATATTTAATTAAAGTTTTAAATCGAACGACAACTATACTAACATCTTGAAAAGGGGCTTTCTTAATAACCTTTCAAATCCGTTTTTCCCCTCTTAAGAAATTTCACTTCAAACTGTCTTTTATTTCGCTTGCGTAAATTAAAGCACATTTTTATACAGCCTACACATCAGAAACAATCTCTCTTAAATCAATCTCATTTCTCATTCACCTGTTCAAGAAATCTGTAGCATTGAACGAGCTTTAACCCCATTGGGAACACCAGGCTTAAGTTTAGGATCATCTGATAGTTGGTTGGCCTTTCTGGAATTTTAACCAGAACGAAAACACGCTTGAGAAAGTGAGTTGCCTTAAACAAACAGGGAAGAAATCAATAAAATCTTTGTCCTTTTCATTATGAAGTAACAAATATATTCGTGGTATAAAATAAATAATTAACAACAAAAGAAAGAAAATCGTTATCGAAATTTGCACTTGTAGCTTGGGAGTTGAGCAATCCTCTGAAATTACCATTACCTATAACGTTAGCTTTAAGTTACCCAGACAGCCGTTCCCGTTTCGAATAAATTAATTAATAAACGGAATAATAAATAAATTGAATAAATTAATGAATAACTCTCCGAGTTAATTTTTATTTGAAAAGTGAGTCAGACTCTCAAAAAGAAGGAATTTCGCTTTTCTTTTTGCAGGAAAATAAAAAATAATCACAAAATAAATCTATGTAAGATATTATTACCCTTCTTTAGGGAGGGGTGGCATCTCTTCTTCTCTTATACTTAAAAAATTCTAGCTTGAGCTCATAGGTGTGTGTGTGTCGAAAATTATTAAGATTGTAAATCTATTTTATGCAAGTGAAACACTACGCAGATTAAATTAAGAAACAATTTTTATCAACTTTTTTAGGCGTTGTAATAGTAACGCCGATGTTATGTGCCATGATGGTGAAACGTTCGTAAAGAAAAAAAAATGGTTTTTTTCCCTCTGGTGGGGCACGATCCCACGACCTTCTACAATCCGGGCAGGTGCTCTTACTAACCAAGTTACAGACGACAAAAGCTCAATCCCTTACGAAATTATTTAAAGTGCATTTTCCGAAACCGGATATTTCGCCGAATGAGGCAGTACATGGACTGCTTTTTAAACCTAATTGCGAAGAGATCGGTATTAAATTCATCGAAACGCCCTTGCAGCAGATGTATTTATACAAATCGGACACTACGCAGATTAAATTAAGAAACAATTTTTATCAACATTTTTTAGGCGTAGTAATAGTAACGCCGATGTTATTCATGGTATGGTTAGGTGATGAAATGTTTATAAAAAAAAAGAAATGTTTTTGTATATGGTGGGGCACGATTCCAAAACATTCTACAATCCGGACAGGTGCGTTACTATTAATTCGCCTAAAAAACGTTGATAAAAATTGTGCTTAATATGTGAATCTATATGAGACCTTATTTATAATTCTTTATTAAAACTTTTATTAATATTTTATTAAAATCATTTTATACATAATTGGGATAAAGTAACAGATTTGTCAAAAAAAATGGTATTTCTTACATTTAATTATGAGGTAAGAAAAATTAAATACGCAAAAATTGAACAAATTCACTATGATTTTATTGAAATACATCTGTGTGTGAAACTCTGATTTTCGGAAATTCCACAAGAAGATATAAAGTGACATAGTTCATACTGAAACGATAGGACTTCAGAAGAAAGGAGGCAAACTACTTGACGTTAAGGAAAACCGAAACCGAGCCAATATTTTCTTGGGAAATGCAATGAAAGATAAGATTTCAGATAGAATAGAAATTGATTTCCTTTTATGTAAAGGACAAAACCCGAAACAGATTTTATACAAAAAAAAATGTGATATTTAGTAAGTTTCTTTTTATGGTTAGCGCTATTCAATCTATTATCAATTAATTTCATATATTTACGGAAGAGCCGTTAGGATTTAATTAATATTTAAACTCGTAAGATATTATTACCCTTCACAGGGATAACACAATTGCCAAATAATGGTCAACACAGAAAAGCCTCCGGGGCGAGATTTTTGTGAGTTTTTCGTGGGGGAATTTATTATACAATAATTTTTGCCACCCACGTACAGGTTATAGCTCAAACTAGAGCTTTATTCATTTTTGGAGAAAAAGAGACGCAGCACGGAGGGACCCTGGTTCGAATCCAGGATGGGGAAAGCGTCTCTTTTTCTCCAAAACGAAAAAAGCTCTAGTTTGAGCTATAATCTATACGTGGGTGGCAGAAATTATTGTATAATATTTAAAATTATAAAATAAATTAAAAAAAAACAAAAACGAAATTGGAGTTCACATTTTTCCTTTCCGTTGGGTCATTATTATTATATATGTAATCTTTTCTGAAATATTAATAAACAATTTTCATCAACTTAAAAAGAAGAAAAAGTTTTCAGTAAATTTTTTCGGTAGTTATTTTCAAAGAAATAAAATATTTAATAATGAGGAGGTTTAAAAGGTTTTATTGAGTTCATATTTCAAAATATTCATTTTTATTACAATTCTTTTAATTAAAAACATAAATTGCTTCATAAATTCGACAATGAAGTGTAGAACGGAGGCGAGGAGCTATATGCGCTTTGCAGAAATTGAAAACAAACACTTCCGTCACTGCAAACCCGAATTGCTCATTTGCAAGAGAGAGAGATAGCTGAAGACACCAGCAATCTATGTCTTACCATTCCGACTTTATATTTCCATGACAACGAGGCCTTTCGTTTGACCGTGGGTGTTACGGAAAGTAATCTCAGAAAATGAGTTGCAATGTTAGACAACAACAATCAGTAAGTTAACTAAATACAATGTAATTTAATACGATTAATTATACCGACAATGCAATTATACCGACAATGCAATTATACCACTGGTAATATAAACATACCAATAGAAATGTAGTTACACCAAGGACATACCCAGCAAAAGTAGACCTGGATGCAAATTTTAATGTGTCCACCCACCGAATATACTAACAATATGACAATTGTCGAAACGTAGTACTGAAACAGATTAAATGCTAATGCTATTTCATCTTCACTCACTACAATTGCGCATGCGCTGTATAGCCGGCTAAATTTAAACTTTTACTTGTAAAAATTATCAATAATAATAAAATAATAATTATCAATCACTTGTATGAAATATTACATCGTGATTAACAAAATTGGTGAGCCCATGAAGATGAAAAAGAAAGTAGAAAATATCCATGTTATACCATTGAGGAATTTTTGGATCCATACTAAACAGCTTCCACACAATCCAGGCTCGTAGCTAAATTCTTGTTACAGAGGGCTCTAGAAGTTACAGGGAGGCTCAAAAAGCTAAAGGTACAGAGAGAGTAGAAAAGAAAGAAGAAAGGTACAGAGGTAGAGGCTCTAGAAAGTTACGGGGAGGCTCAAAAAGCTAAAGGTACAGAGAAAGTGAAAGAAAGAAGGTACAGAGGTGAGAGGCTCTAGAAGTTACAGGGAGGCTCAAAAGCTAAAGGTACAGAGAAAGTAGAAAAGAAAGAAGAAAGGTACAGAGGTAGAGGCCTAGAAGTTACAGGGAAACAAAAGCTACGGGGAGGGCATTCGTAAATATTTTGATGTATTTTATTAATATATTTAATAATACTAAATATATAAGTAGACTAATATATTTAAAATTAATAAATAAATTTCTTAAAATAAATTTTGCATTAAAAACTTATAAATTTTAGTATACCTCTCTATAATTTCTCTTATCCTTGTTATTAAATGTATAAAGGCTAAGCCCTCTGTAAAAAACATTATGTACACAAAATCTACGGTAGAAAGCTATTTTGAATACATTTTTAACGTCAAAGAACAATTTCCATTGTCATGTACAATTTCGTACAAAATAAAAAATTTAAAATAAAATTCTACAATATTTGATTTTTGAAAAAAAAAATATTTTACCAGGGGGAAGTTCTGACCACATTTACAGGGATGACTAAGCACCCTATAGCACCAGTCTGGCTACGGCTCTGATAAAATCTATCTTATTAAATAGTGGTTGTAAAGGAGAAAGCGAGGGATTACAATGATGTTAGGTATACAATACCCGCAGAGACGGGGTTTACGATTTTGTAATCTGTAGGTTGATAAATTTTGTCGCCAAAAGGTTAATATACTATTATGGCGCCTGTAGGCTAATATATTTTTCCGCCTTGGCTTGTTCAATAAGAAGCGTGACTAAGTACGTATATTATTATAACGAATATGATATTATATATACGAATTATGATATTATAACGAAATGGATCAAACCTATTCAATAATTACAAATCATGATAAAATCCTAGTACACGATGTAATTGGTAATTTTATGCGTTCGTTATTTTATTGCTTGTTATTTTCTTGTGGCGAAAATCTTATTTTCAATTTCTTGACTTTTAGGAACCAGAAGCAATAATTTGTTTTTATTCGGTTTGTAACCACTCGTGAAAAAAACAGGCACAAAACAGTGATTGTTTCAGGCGTTTTCTCTACTATTCATTCTGAATAATTGAAAAAAATCTTAATGATTTAATGGTCTTAAAAAATCTTTTAATTAAATTTAATACAAAAAAATACTATGGAGAATTTAACAAATCGGAAAACAAATTAAACGTACCAATACGAAATGCAAAGTAATAACAAATAAACGTGTTCCTCAAAGGTGGCGCCCACATGTGATGAGCATGAAATTTTGCAACGAAATATTTATTATCTTTATATACTAAACGGCACACTATCCCTAATAGTCACTATCAGGGTCGGACTAAGCTTTTCGGGGACCCTGTGTTACTGAAAATTTTGGGGCCCCTATTTGCACCTTCCACAAAAAAAAAACGCATACTGCAACACCCTGCATTTAGGGTTGACATTTAAAATTAGTTTTAATCTTATTTCTGCGTAGGCTTGACGAAAAGCATTGAATTATCAATTTTTAACATTTATTGTTCAAGAACCATAAATTTGTATTACACTAATAACCACAAAAATGAACTGGTTGCCCTCTTGAAACATATTAGTGAAATACATACACACGTGTAAGACATTTTAAATGATGACTATTTATGACCTTATAATTATGTTTTTAAGTAATTGTATAATAGCATAGTAATCGTGTAGTAATTGTGTAGTTAAGTAATTGTATAATAGTACAGTAATTGTGTAGTTAAATAATTGTATAATAATATGGTAATATGTCTATTTTTATGTTTTTAATTAAAAGTTATTGAGGTTTGATATTTGTGTAATGCATCTCATTGAAATCTACATTCTGTGGAACATATACAACAGCTGTATTTAAGTATATAATAGAGTACAATAGGATCCCGGTAATCCGACTTCTGATGGTCCAACTCCCCGCTTGGTCCGACAATTCGCGGGCGATTTAATCCGTAGTCCGCACGACGCCTCAACTGGGATTTGTTTGTTTTGTTCTTTGTCAAACAAGTCGTGTAGACCCCGTTTGCTGAAATTGCTGTATTGTAAATTAGTTTCTAGTGCTTTAGGCTCAGTTTATATTAGGCATGGTATGTATGATTTCGTTATGGAAACAACAAAACGTAAACACGTTACGCTATCTTTATCGGAGAAATTAAAAGTGCTTGAATGGTTAGACAAAGATGAATCCCTTCGAAACATTGCGCGTGAATTAAGAGTGGGTATAACTGCAGTTACAGACTGGAGAAAAAGTACAAAATAACTAGAAACTCACACAATGAATATTGACTATGAAAAAGTCAAATTCGTAAAACTTTGAAAAAGCCAAAATGTGAGCTTTTAGACAATGCTTTATAGTTGTGGTTTGAGCGGGAAAGAAGAAAAGGAACTCCATTGTCTGGACCAATCGTTAAAGAAAAAGCCCTTATTTTGCACCAAATTTTCACGGAAATGAAGGCATCGAAAAGTTTACAGCAAATGAAGGCTGGCTACATCGCTGGAAAAGATGACATGGAATTCGAAATATAGTAATTTTGGGTAAGAATCTCTCTGCTGATGAAGCAGCTGCAAGTGAATTTATTTCAGAATTTGAAAATCTGATTAAAAAAAATAGATTAACTTCTGACCATTTGTATAACATCGACGAAACAAGTTTAAACTATAAGATGCTCCCAAAAAGAATTCTGGCTGCACCAGACGAAACCATAAAAGGTAACAAACTTAATAAAGATAGGTTGACTATTACTACCTGTAACAATGCTAATGGCAGTCACAAATTGCCATTGTTTGTAATAAGGAAATCCAAGAATCCAAGAACATTTAGGAACGTAAATGCATCATCACTACCTGTGTATTAACGAAAGCAAAAATCAGCATGGATGGGCTGCAATCTTTTTAAGGAATCGTTTCTTGACCAGTTTGTTCCTTCAGTGAAGAAGAATCTGAAATTATAAAAATTGCCTCTACGTGCCATACTGTTATTGGATAATGCATCGTCTCATCCATCTGAAGAGGAACTAGTAAAGGGAGAAATAAAAGATGTATTTCTTCCTGCTAATGTAACTTCTCTTATCCAGCCCATGGACCAGGGGGTGATGGAGTGGTTAAAGAGAAGATATCGTCGAAAATATATTGGATCCATTCTAGAAAATACAGAAAAAATGTAGCGGCCTGTTTGAGGCGATGAAAGCTCATAATATTAAGGATATTAACACAATTGCCGAGGCTTGAGCAGAGATGAAAGCATCAACATTTGAAAAACCTTGGCGTAAACTATGGCCGAAAATGGTAGTTGAAAGTAATCAAAATGAAGATTGAATTCAAGGTGAACACACACCAGCAATTGTCAGTGACGTACAAGCTTTACATCCTGATGTTTAGCTCAGTGACGTGAGTGGATCAATCAAGCTGATGCTGACTGAACTACAAAAGAATTAAATGATGACTAGATCATTGCTGCTGTAACCCAGACTACAGACGATAGCAAGAAAGACGACGACAATGAGAGCTATGAACTTACTGCCCAAGTATCGCCTGCAAATGCTAAGCAGTCATTAAACACAGCTTTTCAGTACATTGAACAAAACTCCCTTTATTCACCAACGGATATTTTGTGGATACGAAAATGGAGGAACATCGCAGCAAAATCAAGATGGTCGTCTGCTAAGAAGATGCGCATTACAGATTTTTTCGTCCTGCTTAAATAATAAAAGTACAGTAGAAGCACATATATGTTACTATAACTGTACTACCTATTGACTTCAATATTTCTTGATAAATGTTATTTCCTATTTACACTGTCAAACTTAAAATGTGTCAACATAATATAATACTATAAAGTAATAGTATGGTAAGTAATATTCTTAATTGAAAACTATACGTAGTATACATTGTTTTCAAATTGTATCGCATTTAACCTAAATGAAGTGTTCCTCTGATAATCCGAACTTTTCTGCGTTCCGATCATGCTCCCGGTCCCCTAGGTGACGGATTAGCGGGGTTCTACTATATAACAAAAATCAGGAATGAATACTTAAAAGCAGAAGTTCACACGTAATTTAGGAATTTCAGTTTAAAGTCTTTAAAATTTCTGTTTCCTTACTTTGAGCTTCACAAAATTTTGCGCGTCATCGTCAAACGATAATTCTTTAACAATACTACGCTCTAATGACATGTTGGCAAAACCATTGAGTCTTTGTTGCAGTATTGTCGATCGCAATTTATTATTAAATCTATTTTTTAAAAAGAACGCACTGCTTAAGAATTGGTTATTCGTATTACCAAATATAGTTTTAGGACGGCAAATGTGTTTGGGAAAGCATCGATCAAATCATAATCATACACATATTTTGCGATGTCTTATTTTATGCTGTATCTATACATCTTATTATGTATCTATATTATTATTATGTAACTTATATTATATATCTTATTATTTGTATCTTATATATTATATATCTTATTATTATGTATCTTACTATTATATATCTTATTATTATGTATCTTATATTATATATCTTATTATGTATCTTATATTATGCTATCTTATTGTGTATACATATTATATATCTTATTATTGTGTATCTTATATTATATATCTTATATTATATATCTTATTATTATGTATCTTATTATATATCTTGTATTATATATCTTATTATTATGTCTTATATTATATATCTTATTATTATGTATCTATACATCATACTAATATGTATCTATTTATATTCTTTATAATATAACATTAAATCTGAAATAGAAATTCCTTTCCTACCACAAGAATAGAGTCGTTTCCACAATATTAAAATATTAATCACAAAAATTATTTTTTCCAATTTAGTTTTTCGAATTCTTTTACCCATGTGAATTTTTGGACTTTTAAACCATATGTCCCTTTGCCAATGTGGTGGGAATTTGGTATGATAACTGGGTTGGGCCCCCGAGCCCATCTGGGGCCCCTGGAAGGTAGCCCCTTTAGCCCCTTAATCCTGCTATAACCAGTATATTTGGGGTATCGAACCGAACGACAGCTTAAATGAACGCGTCACAACAGCGCCACCGTAGAGGAGAAGGGAAAAGCATACTCATGAAAACAAAGAGGGCGCTGCAGTGATTAACGAAAGCTCATTACGAAAAATAATCGCCATGCGGTAGCCAAAAGAGGCCAACTGCAACACTTACTACATTTAAACCCACTTCTATGTGTCCATGTATATATAAAATTAAAAATAATTCATATGTTGAACTTATACTGCTCATTTCTTAAATGCACGTGTTTTGCATTTTAATAAACGTATTAAAAATTTCTGAACTTCGAAACCTTCACCCAACGAACGTAATCCTGTTTTCAAGACCGTGCATTTTCATGCGATAAGGTCAATAACGTTACTGCAGATTTGGATTTAAATTTGTTTTCATACATTATTTAAATTTTCACAGCAAGGAATACTCTTTCAATCTCTCTGCTATTACCATATTTTAAACTTTTCGAGAGGTAGTTCTCCTTTTTTAAAGAAAATTCGTGGATAATATATTCCTTTAGTAGCTTAGTGAGGCTTAGGATGAATGATAAAATGTTGTTTGTACCGAAATTTAAATTCAAAAGAAAAGTTAATTTTGAGAATTCGAAACACTGCACACAAACTTCACTTTTTTTCAAATAAGAAAATAAAAATGCAAACTAGTTCGAATGGTTTACTTGAAAAATATTTCCTTCGCTCAGAAGGAAGTTTTAAGAAAATTTAGCTATTAGAATTTATGCAGGCACCATATTGGCTTAAAATATAAGTATGAAAATGTAATAAATCTAGATTAAAGCATATGCACGTTCAAATACAAAAAGAGCATGAATTACAGCCTAAAAATTACTTCTTATTGTTTGTGTTGAGTAGGTAACACCGCTTGACATAAATATAATAAAAGCAATCAGACAACTTTGAGCGGTTTGTTAGATTATTGGTACATGAGCCGGCTTTCGGCTGCGCTAAAGGGCAGCCTTCATCAGATGTATATGGAGCGAATCGAACATACAGCAGATAATATAATTAAGGAATACAAATGGGGAAAAAAAAAAATTATTTATTTATTTATTTTTTTTCCCCATTTATATTCATGATTATATTATCTGCTGTATCATTCGATTCGCTCAATACATCTGATGAAAACTGCTTCAATAGCTCATCATCTTCAATAATCGCGCAAACCACTCAAAAGTGTTGATGCTGTCTCATTATTATATTTATTATATTCTTATTGTTTATTACTTTCTTACCTTGTTTTTATTACTTTATTGTCTAGTTTATTACTTTCTGGACTTGTTTATTACCTACTAAGTCGGTGAATAATTAAAAGTTAAAGTTAAGTAAACTATATTATATTTTGTATTTCGGAGAAAAGATAATCTTTGCGTCTCTCTTTCTCACAAACACATTCTGCTCTAATTTTATGTATTCTTCTTTTATTTATTTTCTCCCGCTGAACGCATAGTCCTTTGGTTTTGTTTATCATTATATATTTTAGTCATCATGTGCACATATTTCTTTCAATGTTCATTTCATAAATATTATAAATATTGAATATATGATACAATACCTAATATTGACATACGGGACGACTAAGTTGCTTGTTTCTCTTTACGAATGTTCAGTGAGGTTCAAAATGCTATTAATACAGAAAATTTAAAACTCTTTTTCTGAACTAAAATTTAAGAAGTACGAAAATAAACATCGAACTAAGTATAATATAAGTATTATAGTTAATCAAATGTCATAGCGTAGCTTCGGATATTTTTTAAAAGCGCATGAATGGTATTACAGAGAAACATTGTTATTTTTTTCAGAAATTGTCGTCCGGAGTACGATTTATATGAAAGGAATTTTGCCATTTCACCCTTCCGTTGGATGTGGGGCACACATGCCATCAATCGCAGAAAATATTTTTGAAACCGAGAAATCAGGGACATATAAAAGAGTCTGTGTGTTCGAGAAGAAGGCACGGGGTTGAATCTAGGAAATAACGGTCTGTTACTCGTTACGTTTACCATTTTATATAAATGGAAACACTTTTTAGCACAGCTAAATTTAAAGATGGTCTATTTTGGCAAATCACAGTGGATTTATTAAACTTTTAATATAATTTTAGCAATGTACTGCGATGGTAGATTTTTGGAATTTGGCCTTTTAGATGTGCTTTGTGGATTGTCTTATCCTGGATGTCTGAGAATATTTAGTCTGGCCGAGATATGACAGACTGCATTCACAAGTAATTTGGTAAATTCCTAAGTATTAAGAATGTAAATATTCTTTTTGAATTTTGAAATATTAATTTTGTGGAAATGGGAAAAGTAAATGGATAAAATATTATTTTCCTTAGAATTTAATGCGATTGCAATGCCAATTTTAGGAAAAAATAGGAGAAAGACCATTCCCTAGGATTTTCATTCAGTATATTTTAAAAAATTATGTATTAATGAAAACTTTCAAAAACTTCTCAACTACCATAGCCACATTTTATACTCACGTTTACCCATAAGATGCAAATTTATTCACCTTGTAATAATATTTTACCACTATCATGGTAAACACAAATCCAACTGGGACATTTGAACTTAGCTGAAAATTATACAAATAAACTATAGAGGGCAGTGCGTGCTCCCGGGAAGTCTCATTGCGGTAATGACGTAATAGAAGTGTATAAAAATGTTCATAATTTTGTAGGGGGGGAACTGAAGTTAGGAACTATGACGTCGATTGTAGCTATAATAGTAGCTCTGTAAGCAATGGAACAACAGGTAGGAATTTTGGAATAACGATAGCGTAAATGTAGGTAAAGCTATTTTTCTTGCGATGATATTCAAGAGGTCAAGAGGCAAACTAGAAATTAAGTATTTCCTGCATTTATTCGCCTTCATCACTACCTCCGAGGAATTAGCTTATTGGTGTGGTTGTCATCGTTTTCCGTTTTGGAACTAATTAGTTATTAATATTAATTGAATATGGATGTTGATTAACTGAAGGGTCCTAATATCAGTTTTAGGTGTATTGCAGTGTTTATTGTTGTCGAAGATTTCAAATAACTGCTAGGTACTAATTTAATGTTTGTTTATAATTAATTTAGTTGAACTAATACTGTATTTTTTCGTAATTAATTGGGTTTAAACTTTTATTGTTATTGTTAAGCGAGGACACATTAAGTTGAAATAGAATTATAGTATTGTAAAAGTCTGCTGAACCTAGGCATATTCACTTTGTAATTTCAGATATTTAAATGCCTGATACGGGAAATGGAATTGGTTTGACTGGGTATTAGAAGTGATCGTAAGCTTATAGTGACGTCTACTTCTTTCAAGAATAAGCGATAGGCCGTTGATCCCAGGTTAGGAAATTTTGAATAATATTTAAAGTTCTTACCTACATCTGTTCAGTTACTTATCTTGCTGAAGTTCTAAGTATATTTACAATTGTTTTAGTGCCGATGCTAAGTGGGAAGCTGACCTCGGATTCATCGTGAAACGGATGCGGGCTTAACATTAAGTTATTCCGGAACGAATCCTTGACTTGTGTAAGTAATTTGAATGCACTGAATAAATATATTATTGTGTCAAAGAATATTCGGTTGTTATTTGTGTCCGATGGCCTTTGCGCTTGATATTTGATAATATTTGTGATGTTTTATGGCTTAACTTGAAGTCTAGGTCGAGGGTGAAAAACATTACATATAAGTTGGCACCCAACGTCGGGCCAGACGATCGTTTTGACACAAATATGAAAGGGGTATTGTGACCTTGGGCCACAAGTTGAATGTGACTAAAAATCTAATTTTATTATGCTGTTCATGTTTAGAAATCTACTGTTCAACCGGAGATAGTACTTTGGATTTCGGCCTCAAGGGGTGGGAGGGTTGCCTAAAACTGTTTAGTGGAAACCTACTGGAAGCCCTTGAATATTAATACTCTAACTTCGCACAGGTCGAATTAATAGAAGTAAATTTAATTTAAAATAGTATTCAACGTTACTTATCAACACTAATGAATGGCTTTGGTTTAGAAGCTAATAGTAATAGATCACGCGCGTGATTTAGTGACGGTATCTATTTCTCAACACCTTGCTCCAGAAATACCTTGGTGGGTTTAGAAATAGTGCTATGTCGGGTAATATACAGGTCGAGTGAGGTACTGAATGTAATCATAGTACAAGTGTTTTGGGTATTTCACTAATGGATAAAGAAATAAAAAAATAGTAGAGATATTACTTGACCGATTAGGTAATGACCGCCGTGAGTTCTTGCGATCAAAGACCATAGGTAGTTGAGTCATGGATATGTGTCCATCAAATTGAAATGAACCAAGAAAGTGGAGCCAAACTGGGAACTGCGAGATTTAAGTCCACGCTGTTTTGGATGCCATGTTGTAGGGCATATTGCTAAACAGTGTAACCACGTAGTGGACTCAAGGACTTGGAAGAAAATCCCTTGAAAAATGGAAGTAGATATATTGGTGATAGGAAGAAAACTGTTCAATATACTTTCGGGAATGTGCCAGTTTGGAGTAATGCTATCGGACATTCCGCGCGACTTCGACATTTCTGGGGATGTAATGTATGATGTTCAAAGAATTGATTATTGGATTAGTGTTGCATGGATTATTGGATTAGTGTCACATGTGAGTTCTGAGTGTATTTACAATTGTTTTAGTGCCTATGATAAATGGAAAGTTGCGCTGCCGACCTTGAGTTCATCGTGAAACAGATACAAGCTTAACCTAAGTTATCTGGGAAAGAGTCCTTGACTTGTGTAAATATTTTAAGTGCACTGAATAAATGTGTTAATTTGTCAAAGGCTATTCTGTTGTTATTTGTACCTGATCTTCTTTACTCTCGATATTGGATAATATTTGATGATATTTGATGATTTATGATTTAACTTGAATTCTAAGTCGAGGGTGAAAAACATCACGACATCCATTATTTTCTCAAATCATCGTGTGTTTGGAAATTCATTGCCATTAATTGCTATTAATTGATGAATAGGCGTTTTCGAACATCTACTAGTCTTTTGAATTTTACATTATCTCTTCCGCAACAAATGTTTTCCTTGAAAAATTCAATCATTAATGATATAAGAACAATCTAATATGTTTTCATGAAAAATAATTGTTATTTCTTTACAATTTACATTAAATATGTAAAATGTTTCAGTATTTTGTATCAAATGATGCAATTTTATTATTATAAAAATATCAATTTCGTTCTTATTTACATTAAATATATAAAATTCTCCAGTATTTTTGTATAAAATGATACAATTTTATTTTTCGAAAAATAATAAAATGTACAAATTGAAAAGAATACAAATCATACAAATACTTTTGGAGATTTCGACAACTATTTTTTGCTTTCAGAAATCACTAACGGTTTCAGATTTTCTAATATAAAACAGATTAGAAAAGACAGTTCTGCCCTGAATACCGAAAAGAACTGCCTTTGGTTTAATTATTGATGTAAGAAATTTTGAAAGGGAAAATACTGAAATATCAATTATTAAATATGAAATTTGAATTTAGAATATTTTCTCAATTTTTTTTTGTTTTTTTTTCTATATTTCTTTAGCAATTTATATCTTCGTTTGAAAGTGAGATCCTTAGATTTAAAGTCCCCTCACAAATACAAAATATTGTAAATATTCGGCAAGTACTTCCATCTGAATGAATTAAAAACATATATTTCAACTCCAAACTAACATTGACAGTCATATTTTCTATTAAACATAATTAGATTCTATCGTTTCAAAGCAAAATGCAGCGAGATTTCTTTAACTAAAGGAAGTGAAAGACGAATTGACAAAGAAGTTCCTTTTCAGCTGCCTAAATTTATTATTTCATTTCTTTTACGTCAAAACCAATGAATTTCAAATACTCCCACATGCTTAGAAAATAATCAAAATTTTCAAACCTTAAATATATTGTTGTGCATAGCAAACAAGTGATGTTGACGTTAAAAATAAAGAATTTCTTCCTTATGAATATATCTAAAACAAATTATTTCGTGAAAAAATAACTTCTTGGAAAAGTATTAAGAAATAATACAATATGTAAATTTGAATTTACTTAAAGCGTAGTATTTTTTATAAAAAATAAGGCCATAGATTTTGTATACAAATGTTTATTTCTTTTAATGGTCTCCAAGAATGAATAGATAAAGAGAAAAAATTCATTTGCAAATGAATTATTGTGTATAGAGGATAATTAAAACCCCTGTAACATAAATCATTTTCGTTATTTCCCACAAAAAACTTAATTAGCCTGAAAAATTATAATTCAGAAAAGCTTTTGAAAATGTGCGAATCGCCTACTGTAAACAATTTTCACTTACAAAGATTATGATGGAGTTCCTTTTATTTTCATGCATTTTCATTAAAACGAAATTTCGCAAACGTTCATTTCAAAGTCTCTTAGTTAAGAGACTGAGACAAGAATGAATATAGAATGAAATAGATTAATCTATCTCAGTCTTTATCTAAAAAATACATTCAGCTAGTTTTTATGCCATTTGTCTTCTTACACATGAAAACCTATAAAATTCTATAATTTAAATTTCTCAGCAGGGCAAACACAGTAAGTTTGCCCAAGCATTTCTTTCTGTGAAAGTCGTGGTGAAACATTTTGTCATCCATGGGCTTGATGTGGAAACAGGCCTGTATCCAAGACGGGGCCATTAGGGGCCTGGCGCCAGTTGCCCCATGCTTGTGCCTCGGTTGCCCCGTCGAGCTATATTGTATATAGAACAATCCTCGTGTTCCTTTTGCCACATATGCCCTTTACATTTTTCCAGTTGCCCTTTCATCCCAACTACAGGCCTATGTAGAAGCATGCTATCAATTTAAACATGTCCGTTAAATCAGTATGAATTCGTTCTACTTCCCTAATGCCGCAAATTGTTCAAATTTATGTTTAATATTTGCAGTTTCACAAGTTAGTAAAATAAAGTAATTTACTGTTTATAACTGTATTTGTTATTACAACTTTAAGTGTGTCATTCTGCGTCAGTTGTTGAAATAATTATACTTACAGTATTTAAATGGCGATTTGAAGTGAAGAGAGAGAGAGGAAGAGGGAGTGTCGACCAATCGTTTCTGCATAATGCAACCTAATGAAATTACGCAATAAATGCATTGCTGACCGTTATACAGGGTCTAAAGTCTGAAATCAGAGCGATGTCTATAAATTAAGATAGGTAGATATACAGGGTGTTCCGAAAACACACTATCAAAAGTATATAGCGGTGATCCTTGTGAAATATGGACCATAATGGCCCTTTACAAGAGAGTCGGAAATGAATAACCACGGAGTTATGGCTATAAACAAATAACAAAGCGTGATTGGACAAAAAAGGAAAGTTAAGCCTATAATGAATGTATTTATCCAATACACTGCATCTGGGCTGTATTATAAAAAAAAAGGATAGCTTATTCGCTGTGCATATGTGGCATGTGGAAGTTAACAATTTCGAGCCAATGAAAATTGTGATTGAAAGTTTGGCTCGCCCCTTGAATTTAGTTTCCTAAGTTTTGCCGTCGCCAATTTTTGGCGCGAATGGCGAATTTTTGGCAAGCTATTTAAGAATCAAACCATTGACTTTTTGGCCATTTTATTCCCCCCCCCAGGTAAGCAAAAATTAGCAAAATTAACATTGGAAATAAACTAACATAGGAAAATAAGCACAACAGCAACACCCGCCCCGCCCCCTGAAGGCGCTTACATAATACTTGAACTCTCCCTATTAAATTTTTCCATGGTAAAGAGAAATAGAACCCCTACGACCCGGCTACTATGCCAGCGCCCATAGTCATTATTCAGAATCGATCAAGACATAAGCGTACGGGAGAGGGATTCATGTGGGCCATAATCTCCCGCAATTGGGAGAATATTAACACTAGGTGCAGGGGCGGACTGGGTTCTCTCAAAGGGCGCATAGCTTGGATTATAGGAGGGCACGAGTCCTATAGCACATGCGGGCTCACCGGACCGGGCGCTGGTTGGCCGGCGGCCCAGTCCGCCCCTGAATAGGTCTATGGGAAGCTATGATGTAGAGCTTAACCTTCTTATTCGAGAATATATTTTTAAGAATTTATAGAATTTAAGAATATATATTTTTAGGAATTTTCTGCGTACGCTACTGGATCAAGGGTAATTTTTCGATACTAACTTTTATTATCAAGCTATTTATTATTTACCTGCAGGACAGACTTTTGAATTCTTGGACGGTAAAACATGAACGAAAAGAAAAGAATCTTTGGAGCATAAAAGTTTATGATTGGCAGGTGGAGGGCATTGACGGATCCGGTACGAATCCCAGAGGTGGGGAGGGTGCAGTGGCGTAAACAGAAAGTTCATAAGAGGAGGGTTATAGGCTTAATGGAACAGTTTGAAATAACGTGAGGTGACGTCACAACCGGCGTAGCCGATTACAGTAGAGTAGGACGTCATTTCAGAACTGGTTTTTGGCGCAGACAAACGTTCGCTAAAAAACAGTTCTGAAATGACACCCTTCCCTCTGCTGTAATCGGCTAGGCCCTTTGTGACGTCAGCTCCCCTTATTTTCTAACGGCACCATCGGACAACTTTTCGTGAATGCACAATATGTGCAGCGGTTATTTTGGGTATCACCCTAAATAAACATCACGCCATATGCAAATACTGATGTTTATGATTCCAAGACATTTTCCGTGCAGAGGATATGACGTCATATTTTTATTTTATATGTTTATTTTTTTGCATTTTGCATTTTTCTCGAAAACTATAAGTCGTAGGTGTATGGATCATAGGTAATTTTTTATATACTCCAGGCGAGAATTCTCGGTGTACAGAGCATTTGCGGCCTTAACGAGACACCCTGTGTACACAACATGTACCGTATCTGTGCAGTATGCAAAAGTATTTATTGGAAAGGGTATTAGTGTCAGTAACTCAGTGGTGTTTTCGTTGGATATTTCATCGAAGACTTTCATTTCTATTTACCTTAGCCGCATTCATTACCGTAGCCAGAGAGCCCAATTGGAGGGACTTAGACTACGCCCCCGTCAGAAAAATAAAAACGACAAATGTTAATGCTATGTACGGAGCACTGGGTTGGAGGATACAGCCCACTCCTGGCCGTAGATCTCGAGGCCAATTGCATTTTAGTATTATTCCGGCAAAAATACGCCTTTTTGTTTTTCTTCTTCCTACACGTTTTCCGTAGAATAAGGATCGCTTAGGGTAAAATGACTTGTAGACAGGTTTTAAGGGTTGGTCGATGTTTTGCATTAACAATGGACAGTAATTGCTTTTCCAGTAACGTTCTACGTTTTCTAAATTAAATACCTGGATTAGGTTTTTGAAAAAAAAAACACGTTTGAGAAGTTAATTAAAATGTCTAACAAAGCTTATTTCCTTTCTTTCCTTTTTTTTTTTCTTTGAGGATAAATGGTTGTGAGGTATTATCAACCTGCTTGGGGCTAACACAACTGTCAAATAATGATCAACACACAATGACACAGGGGATTTTTGTGGGGGGGGGATTTTATTGTGGTTAATGAGTTTGGCATCCACGTTTTAAGCTCAGTCTAGAGTTTTTTTAGCATAGGAGAGAAAAAGAGGCATCGTCCCCGTCCTAGAATCGAACTAGAGAAGGGGTACTCAACCTTTTCTCTAGCGTACCTTTGTGTCCTACCCGAGTATGTTGGCGTAATCTCGAGAAGAATATGTTGTAAAATGTATGGATGCCATAGAATATTTAACAGACAAGTAATATTTCTTTATAATCTTAGTCAATGCATACTGCAGTTACATATTTAATGAGATGGATGAGCTTGGCTCTTTCCAATAAGTAAATCAATTTTGGGAACCCTTTCAGAGAGACACACGCATGTGTATTGTATATCGCATAGTATATGTATATAGTATATAGATGTGCATGTATATAGTATATGTATATAGTATATAGATGTGCATGTATATAGTATATGTATATAGTATATAGATGTGCATGTATATAGTATATGTATATAGTATATAGATGTGCATGTATATAGTATATAGATGTGCATGTATATAGTATATAGATGTGCATGTATATAGTATATGTATATAGTATATAGATGTGCATGTATATAATATATCATTTTCTATTGACAATTTTACGCGGTATTTGCTTTTGCTCATACACGTTGTTGGAAAATCTTGTTCACAACGGTGAGTTAATGGGAACAGCAAAAGAGAGTATAGGTGGAGTGAGACGAGGGGGAACAAATTTAGAAAGCAAATTGCCTCTTTCTTCTTTGTGAAAGGGACAGAAGGACTATGAACTTAAAATCATAAAGAGGGATAAAATGCTAACTCATTTGGGCACCCCTTGATTTTCTCTCGCGTACTCCAGGGTAGGCTTACTCTAGTTTGAGAACCCCTGAACTAGAAGAACAGGAGCGTTGTTTCTGTCCTCATTGGCCTAGAGGTTTAGGCACTCAACGGACGGACCCTAAATCGACCCTAGGACGGAGATGATGCCAATTTTTTTTTTCTCCTATTCTAAAAAAGCTTGAGCTTACAATGTGGATGTCAGAATTACTAACCAGAATTGAGAATAAATGGTTGTATGCATTATATATTTTTTATTATGTATTTATACATGATTACATATTATGCGGTGCCACGCGTAGGCACATCATTTACATCAGAGGTCCCCAAATTGTAGGAAGTGACGACCAAGGGAGGCGCAGCAATTGTTCAAAGCGTGACGCAATACGTTTTTCATATATGAAATTTTAATATTTAACTCGAGCTAAATTAGATCCTGAAAAAAAACATTTACATCTGTTATAGCGGTCAATCCATTTATACTCAATATGATCTTTTTATTAAATGTATATTTTAATTTAAATATATTTTCTTATACAGTGAAACATCTCTTAACGGATACCCTTCAGATACGGTCACCCCGCTTTTGCGTTTAAGTAAAAATTCCACGGAAGGAACTGATTTACAATAACGTATTTGTATTTCAAACCCCTGCTTAACGGCCACCCCCAGATACTGACACAGAGACTGTTTTCATGATCCATTCCATTAGACGAACCATTATACCAGTGGTTCTCAAACTTTTTGAAGACGTGGCACACTGTCCTACAAAAAAGCTTAGTCTCACTATACAAAAAATACTAATAACTAAGATGAAAAATTGTTTTATTTATATTAATATTAATTTTATTTTTATTAATAATAATTTGTATACGTGCGTATATTTCCCACAGGTGCGTCAATTTCTATATAGCCCTGTATTTCATTATACGACTAAAAAATCATTTTAATAATAACCCCCCACACATATCTATCTGAGATTTTCTAGGGTGCACCTAGGAATGCCACCGAGAACACTGGTGCGACAGGTGCACCCCCTTTGAGAACCACTGTCCTGTACGAACAAAATACGTTTGGACTTCGTCCTTCACGACGTTTCTCACAACAGAAACTTAAGGATAAACAAAATAAGGGCTAAAGAGAATCCCCATTAATAAAGAGTGGCAATAGACTCGTATAGTTGGATTCGCCGATTCAAATGAATAATTCTTAACAAATAATATTATAATAAATTATATATACCGTGATGCATTGCGCGAAACTAATAAGCAATCACCAACACAAAAATGTATTGTTATCATTTATTCGACTACTGCACTGGTCCTGTAAACGCAACGACGGAAAAGCGGTGGATTTAATTTCGCAATTAAAAATACATTTTTAGAGACGATGATTAATGAGTAAAACTCACCAAAAAGCAATTGATTGATTTTTTTCCAAGACAAATAAATTTTAATATTTAACGTTTTGTTGTAAATTTGCTTACTATATTGAATAAATGATTACGTTCGTTACCTTAAACTCGTCTATTTCGCTCAAAAATGCGTAGGTTTCGAAATGAAGTATTTAAATTAATGAAATATAATGTTTTATCTACTTCAAAATGGCCCCCCTTCTCATGCGGCCACCTCTCTTTTACAGCCAAATTTTCTATCCGGCGAGTGACCGTAAAGGGTTTCACTGTTTCTACAAAACTACGTTCAATACACAAACAAAATGTTTTAGCCATATACTAAGTCAAGCGGGAGGGAGAAGCAAGATGTCTGAATCGCAGGTCTATTAAATCGTTCACTGAACGAGTGGACCCGTTCACTCATTCGGTCACTAAAAGAGTGGACCCGTTCAGTTATTCACTTATTGAATTATTTGACACACTGCTAGTCTGAATGCAGTTGCAGAAGGGGCGTAGGGGTAAAAGTTTGTGAATTACTGTGTTAAAAAAAGAAACAAGCAGCATTGGAGTTGTTAATTACAAAACTGTCCTTTACACAGATTTGTCCCTTATTCGAGAGGATCCGTTAAGATACTGTAAGGTGATAGTTATCAAGGAGAAGATTGCCTTTCCTAGACATGGAGCCTAGATTTGGGAATTTTTTTGTTTAACCATTAAAATTTGGTTTGCTGTATCAGATAAAACCATTCGGGAAAATGGCAGTAGTTAAATGTTTCATCACTTTTTTAGCGTGCCTCTTCATGTTTCAAACAAAACTGCCATTAAAAAATTCGCCTCACTTCCGAATATCGAACGCTGAACCATGTGCAGAGAGGAAAAGCCCTTTTCTTCTTTTATGGCCATCAAATTGTTTACTATAACGTCTTGTTCCCATATTTCAGTTCCTCAAATGATTCTCGATTACCATTTAAAACAAAAATTTGAAAATTACAAATTTTCGAAATTACTATTGTCCCTTACGTTCTCATTAAACATTTTTTATAATTTTATTTTTAAATACATGTTGAAATAAAGATAATAAACTCTTAATTCAGGGGAACCTCTGAATAGCGGACACTTCGTGGTTTGATTATTGTTTCGCTATTTGTGAATGTTAAATCAAAAGTTCTCAAACTGTAAGCGGCGTCCACCAGACGGGAAAGCGAGACATTAGGCTTACATGAAATTCTAATTTTTAATTTCGTCTTAATCAGTTCCAGAAAAAAAAACCATCACGCTAGCTGTATGAAACAACCCATTTACATTAAATACATTTTTATTAGATCTACGTTTTAATTTCATTATTTTGTTCTACGTGTAAAACGTGTATATCAAGAAACGAAAAAAATTTATTCCTGCTATATCGGGAGGTAAAGTAAGGAGTGTTACCTCCTTTAAATATAAAGTAAGGGCCACAGGAGTAAAAATTTGAATACCATTTACATTTATAATATACAAATAATAATATGTAATATGCAAAACATACTACATGTCAAAAATAAAAATTTCCGAAGAGAAAATTGCCCAAAATTCAAAACAATTGACTGTAGATGTTTAATATCCTTGAATATTTAGAACTAATACTACATAGAAACTTATTATTAAACCTTATACGTATTATACATATTAATTTATTATATATGATACAGTGTAAGTTATTATGCATTATACATATTTATTTAATGCAGATAATACATAGAAATTTAATTTACATAAGACAGAGCAATTTATCATACATCATGAACATCAATTTATCATACATCATGAACATCAATTTATTATACATAGTTTCTTATACATAATACATAATAGTTTCTTATACATATTACATAGTAATTTAATACATATTGTACATGGAAATTCATATGCACAGTGAGATGTAGTGAATTTGATTCACACCTGCTTATACGTAAAACTAATATATTTATGAATTTTTTTTCAATATATCAAAAATATTTTTATGGCTTAGCAATAATTTATATAATTTCTAATAAGAAATTTGCTTAGTACTTTGATAAAATTATAAATTGAGAGTTCAATTACTTTTCACGAAAAATGATATCCAATAAAACATTATTGTTAAAATCTAATTTTCGATGGCCCATTATGATCCCCTAGTAGCAGAATTAGTTTCACACTTTCTTCCAAGATTTTCTAAAAATGGCCAAACTAGATATCTAATTTAAAATTCAAAATATTTACTATAAAAATTTAGACGCAGCACGTACATTAAATAAACGGTGCAAGAAATTTTGATGTAATTATAAAATATAGTAAAAATGCATTACATAATTCCAATCTCAACTTGTTACGAAATCTTAATAATAATGTTAATTTTATAAGCCTAGTTTTTAATGCTCAAAATCATTTTAACATTTCTTTCAGAATGTAATTAGTGAACCAGTTGGTTCGTGAAATTTAATCAAGATTAATTATACCATAAATAATTGAAAATTTCTTTTCAAATTCTTCAGGCACTTTACTAAAACCGCTAAAGAATGGCTTTTATTGCTTGTTCACACAGAAAACGATGGGAGTGAGATTATTTGAATTTAAATGTGAATTGATTAAATATTTTTTTTTCTGTAGTGATGAAAATGTAGTTAAATATTTTTATTTTCCTTTATAAATTAATTATGTAAATTTTCTGTTATTCTGCAGAAATATATTCCATTTACCCTCACGTCCAAATTAAAGTTACACTCAGGACGGAGGGACCCTGGTTCGAATCCAGGATGGGGAAAGCGTCTCTTTTTCTCCAAAATTACATAAGCTCTAGTTTGAGCTGTAATTAATACGTGGGTGGCAAAAATTATAGTATAATAAATTTCCCCCACGAAAACTCACAAAATTCTCGCCCCGGAGGCTTTCTTGTGTTGACCATATTTGGCAATTGTGTTATCCCTGCGGAGGGTAATAATACCTTAACACCTTTACATACGGAGAAAGAGAGCGTTGTTTCCTGTCCTCATTCGTCTAGCGGTCCAAGACACTCCGGGCTAAACGGAGGGACCCTGGTTCGAATCCAGGATGGGGAAAGCGTCTCTTTTTCTCCAAAATTACACAAGCTCTAGTTTGAGCTGTAATTAAAACGTGGGTGGCAAAAATTATAGTATAACACTCAGTGTTAATTCAATAGCAGGGTTATATATTTTGCTTCTTAATTCTCGATGTGCTTCATTTATAGAATATAATTTTATAGAAAATTAAAGAGTTATAAACTCTTAACAGAAATACAACAAATCAAATTTGTTCATACATCCTGTGATAGAGAATCCATCATCAAATTTGGTACAAAAATTGAAGGTGGAAAACAAAAATTCGTTAAACAGATTTGGGGTAAGGAATTTCGTACGTAAACATCAACAATAATTTTCTAATAATTTTGTATATTAGTGTGAGAAAATTTTTTATTCTAAATCAGTTTTTATAACTTTTTATTTTTCACCTTCGATTTTTGTATCATTTTTTATTGTAGATTCTCCTTCATAAGGTACCTAAATTTTTTTTTATTTATTATGATTTATTAAGTGTTTATAGCTCTTTAATTTTCTGTAAAATGATTTTTTATAAATAAAGCACGTCGAGAGTTATAGGGCAAAATATGCACCTCTCCCGTTGAAATAACATTGGATGTAACCTTAATTTTGAACATACCTGAAGGACATATCTAAAGAAACATATCTAAATAAAAATTTTGAACATATCTAAAGGACTCATTGTTGATTCTGATTCCATGCAGACTCAAGTACGAATCCAAGATTTTTACTTAAATAATTCTTATCTTCTAAAATCAGTTCTACTTAGTTTTAGCTAGTTCGCTGAACTACTAACTATATAATACTAATGTAAGTAAAACCTAGTAACATAGAAAACCCAACTACAGATTAGTCCCTTATGTCTAGGAAAAGGCTTATTGCAGGCTTATTGAAGATTCGCATGGGAGCCTGAAATAATGATCATATTAAAAACAAAAAACCAAAGTGGTTAAAAGTAAATTTATTGTTAATAAAATAAAATTCTCTCCTAGGGCGCATTGCATTCATGGAAATCCAAGCTCGGAAACAGACGTTTTCTCGCTAATGGCCTATCCTTAAAATTATTCGTTTCTATTGGATTAATAAATGCATACTTTTTGAAGAAAATTTGTAGGTTTAATGTTCACTTACTTTTTAGGACAAAGTAATAAATATCATTCAATTGAATTACACGGTATTTCCATCTGCGGGGATACGGGAATCGAATTTTTAGCAGTTCAGTGTCCTAAGGGGGCCGTAAGCGAGACTTTCTAGCTCTTTTCCTGTTTTTAAAATTATTTATGAGAATTATTATAAAAAAAAACCATTTCATTCGTTAGTTTTAAACTCTTGAAAAAATAGTTGGAGTTGAATAGGTTAAGAGCTGATTTAGGAACCTACTCTGCTAAAGTGCATAGGAGCCTTTTACCCTTGCCCCCTGCCCCCGTATGTGTGGTTACTGTTTCATTCTTCTCATTTACATTTTCATTATTTCTCATTAGTGTTATCTTCTTAGGCATCATCAATCTAAATTATTTGACGAAAATTTACTTCTTGTTGTCTCGTTAAATACTCTGAGGAATTATTAAAATATGTATATATATGTATAGTCGTTTGAAAGTCGAGTTAAAAAAAGTCTCTACCTCATGTAAGGGCCAATGTTCGCTATGTACAAAACACGAGTAAATAAATAATCTGAGTATCTTTTCTTATATAAGTAAAATGCAGTAAAACAGTTTTTAATTTTTATGTGATACAAAAATCCTAGCAGGGATTTCGAAAACGGCAAAAGGTAGAGAGAAAAAAAGTAAAAATACTAAAAAAAAGTAATTTCTATTTCTACAGGGATAGACTTTCTCAGGCAATGCCCGATTTACCGAAAAGTAAAGACTTTTGTTTAGATCTTTGGATATGATACATTTATTATTTGACATTGTAAGTATTTTTTGAAAAGACTTATATGTTGGAATAGAAATAACTATTATAAATATTATTGTCTCTTTATGTAACGTTTTTACCCTTTCTTTTGTTATCATTTAGCTCATTTAGAGTGCAATAGATTGTGGAAAAATGTGTGTGATGGTAAAATTAGAGTCTGTTTGTAACATAAATAGTGAAACTCAAAATAAAATTTTGATAAATTAATAGATATTGTTTAACATGTAATTTTCATATTTTAATGGCTAGAAGGCAAAAGAATTATACTTACGAAATATATTTCAAATCCAATAACGCTCAAAAATGTAAAACTGGTTGTTACAGACACTTGATTCATACGTTAAAACCTTTACACTGTTCATAGGTTGTGAACCCGTTGCATGGTGGACTTCGTTTCCAAGAACGGAGATTTCTAACTTATGACACCTTACCTTACGACAATTACTATAACAGTTCTGATAGGAGTGCAGTATAGAGATGAGACCGGGTGGGCTCGAACCCGAACCCGGATTCTTTAGACGGCTGCAGCTGAAGCTGGCTTTCCTATATCGAAATTTTCCAAAAAATGCAGCTATTTGATTCGTTTTCTAGGATTGTATAAATGCTTGTGTACGAAAATTCGAAAGAAATCAAATAGTGTAGTTTAGAAATTTTTTTTTAACAAATTGTACGTTAAGGGGTTAATGTTATATTTAAAGTTTAGGTTCGGGAGTGCTCGGCCTCCGAAAACCGAGCATGAACTCATCTCTAGTGCAATGCCATACAAGTGCTGTTCTACGTGAGTCAGGTGAATTCGATGCAGTTTTTAAAAGCTGCAGACTCCTATGTGATCTATTAGTGAACATGAAAGATCGAGTTCCAATGGATGAATTGACTGGAACAATTTACCAGATACCCTGCAAAGACTGCGAGAAAGTATACACTGGCGAGACGGGAAGAACTCTTGGTACGCGTGAATGGGAGCACCATTATGCTGTGGAACAGAGTGAGATAGCTAATTTTCTTGTAGAACATGCTTGGGAGAAAAGCGCTTTGATTGAAGCGACGCAAAAGTTCTTTATAGAAATGTAATTTCTCCTTACTGTAGACTTTTCCTGAAGTCCTGAGAGACTTTTCGAATGCGTAGTAAGGTTATGAACATCTCAAAAGCGATACCTGAACCTGAATGTGACTCGCATTACGTACAAGTTATATTCATACAAATAACTGAAAACAGAAGTAACGAAAAGAACGTGCGGAACATACACAAAAAAGATATTACATTTATGTAGTAGAATAGGGCCCGCTTTTAATAAAGATACAGAGAGCCACGAAAAACATCCGCATGTTCCGGATATCCATATGTTCCATCCATATTATCCGGAGAAAACATCCATATATTCTTACTGGCTTATAAATGATATTACAAAGTTCAAGGGACTCCTAAAAATTTGATATATCCCAGCTCGGTATAGGCTTATCTGATTCTGTTCATATTTGGGCAATAATCTTTACATAGTCTTGCTGTATAACAAATTTCCATGATCGTTCATCATAAAATATCCTGATTTACTAAGTTCGCGAAATTCATCGTTAGAGAATATTTTCGGCGAATTATGCAAACCAATCCTGATAGGAATGAAAAGTAGCCATGTTAAGTGCAACTAACTAAAGGATTCATGACGAACTCCAAGTTTTTTGCAATTACCTGCACCATAGTTTTAGGAAACGCCAAATTTAATGGCATTAACTTTTTTTGCGAATTCGGTTATTCACGTCTTTCAAAGACTCTAACCTTTTCATAAAACTTTGCGATTTTCTTTTCACTATCGCTAACAATTAATGCTAATTTTTTAAGGTTAATTTTTTAAAATCCCGATATGTCCTGAAATTTTTTTAAAGAGTTTTGGTTTGCCCGTTAGTTGATAACTATATCTTTGTTGGAGTCATGCTGGGAAGAGCGCATTTCCACATTTATGGATATGTCCTCATTTCTCCTTATTTGAATTTTGAAACGTACATTGCTCCTACCTTGATATTTAATTATATGATAATTAATTGTATAATTCAAATAAAATTAATTATATATTATTAAAGTAAATCGATAACCACATGCTTACCAATATGAGCTTGCCGGGATGTGTTCGTATTTAAGGTAAAGTTAAAAATTGACATCCCCGCTTCTCCATAGAAAAACATAGCTTCACCATAGTTAACATTTATTATTAAAAATTATCAATTATGTATAATTTTATAATTCTTTATGAACATCTACCTGGAGCTACAACACACTCCAACGTTATTTCATTTCATGGGCGCTGAAACAAGTGGGTGAGACTTGAGCGCCCCCTACCCCTCAGCCGTTGTTTAAAAATTTGATTTGAACAATTTAGCTATGTGTTTACTTTCAAAAGTTTTACAGTCACATTTTAAAATAAGGTACTTTTTAGCTCATTACTAATTGCCAAGTAGTATCAATTATTTTTGTAGCATTTTAGTATCTTGTACATTCACTAAAATGTTTGACAGCCTTCACGGAGGTAATGATTTTTTAGTCCCCATAATTACTTATATGGGTACCACTGCTTCATTTGCTTCCCCCCCCTGGAGTTTTTAACCTGAAACGACTGTCCCATTGGCCTATTCTAAGCACGGCCCTACTCAACCACCAGACAAAAATGATACCCCCCCCCAAAAGTAAACCTTAAGAACTTGGTATGGAAACGTTTCCTTCCCGCCAATCGTAAAATCTAGTCGCCGTTGGCGACGAAGCCAAGGTTTTGCCGAGCCCTGTATATGTTTTATATATATATATATATATATGTGTGTGTGTGTGTGTGTGTGTGTATAATCAATAAACACTAAAATAGTGTTTACTCACAGCTACTCCAAACTACACACACACCATAAAACATGTCGATTTTATTGCTCATGCTAATTATTAAATACAACTACAGTGATACCTTAGTGTATGTCCAACTTGGTATATACATCCTGTTGAGACGAAAAAAGTTTGCTTGGTATACTTCCTTTGTTTGGAGTACGACTCGGATGCTAAAACTTGTAATGGTCTCGACACGGCGACCTGCCCTTATTTACTTCTCTCGAGACAAAAAAAAAAATTCAGATTCCTGAAGTTTTATTGGAAGGAGACTTTCCTTCTAAACAATAACATCTACTCCTACCTTCTCAGCACTAGTAGCACTAGTGAAAAAGCACTAGAGAAATAGCACTAGCGAGCCTAGTAGGCACTAGACTTTTCAGCAAGGTAAAGTGAGGTTAAATTTGCATTTATTTTATCTAATAACTTTTGTATTTATGTACCGTATCTCGGGGCTACTTAAGCCAATGGGGTAACTTAAGCCATTATGGTAGGTAAATTTCAGACACTGATTCTGGCAACACTGTTTTGAGTTTGATTGTTAACTTTCATGCCATCAATTCCATATTTTGACGAAGCTTTGGGCCACATATTTTAATAGTGTGTATGTTTTAAAATTAAGTTTATAAACCTTTATTTGTATTTAGGATAATTTCGTCATAAATTTATACAGTCCATAACTTTAATCGCCAAAATCACATTTTTAAGTTAAATTCACTAAAATCATTTTTAAACATAACCTCAAACAATACTCTTACGGTTGTTATACTTCCTAGATTATATTTCCATTTTGTTTTGTTTTTTTCTATATTTTTAAATTCATTGTTGTTTCCTGTACGGGGTAACAAAGGCCACCAAACAAGAGTGGTATTTGGTGTTCTCACCTAGGATGAGGGCGGTGTCTTTTTTTCTCCTAAACAAAAACAGATCTAGTTTGAGCTTGTTTCTACGTGGGTGTCGAAAATTATTGAGTAAAAATAAATCCCCCCCACGAAAACTCACAAAAACTCGCCCCGGAGGCTTTGTGTGTTGACAATTATTTGGCAATTGTGTAATCCCTGAGAAGGGTAATAATATCTTACATCCTTATATACGAAGAAAGAAAGGGCTTGTTCTTGTCCTCTTTCATCTAGCAGTAAAGACACTCCGGGCTCAACTGAGGGACCCTGGTTCGAATCCAGGATGAGGACGGCGTCTCCTTTTCTCCAAAATCAAAAAAAGCTCTAGCTTGAGCTATTTATACATGGGTGGTGAAAATTATTGTGTAAAGCTATTATACTGATTAAATTTCGGACTCGTATTTGGCAACACATGTTAAATTAAGCGTCTTGAAATGTTTTTATTATGAGTTATACGTATGAAACATTAAAAATATAAAAAAAAATCTTTTTACGCTTTTATTTTTACTAATAGATACCTTGAACATTATATGTACATAAATTTTCGCCCTTTATATGAATTTTTATACCCCATCACCAACTAACCTAAACGAAACAATGAATTCTCACTGCTGGCTTTAGTTACCCCATATTGAGAGGTAACTTAAGCCACCATGTTTTTTTGTTTTTTTTTTTACATACATGTTGTAGAAGACTTTCATACATGTGAACATAGAGTGTAACTGTAGACCCAAGTTTTACAACGATTAATTAATCTCTAAAGTAAATGCTGTTGAATTCGCAGATGTCTTGTATATAAATTGAATTGATGTATAAATTGAAAAATGGCTTAATTAAACCCCGAGGCACGGTATTTTAGTACTAAGCCGTGTTTAGATTATTTTATACAACCACGTCAATATATAATATGCCAATAACAATAGGATTTTTTCATGGCAATGGATTAATAATTCTCCCTTCATTTCATTTGGTATCAAGGGCGGACACAGGGGGGGTGGTCAGAGGGGTCATGACTCCCAAAATATATTTTTTCACTGTAAAAAATTCCAACTTTCATGATAAATGAAGGGTGTTATTCCAAGACCATGGCAAATTCTGTCCTTGACACCATCAAACTGTAAATATGTGTCCGCCCTTGTTTGTATACGTCCTGTTTGGCCAGGGATCTAAGACAGATTAAAGACGTATACTGAAGCACCACTGTATTTGTTTATAGTTTCACGTACACTTTCACAGCCCATTATAATAAGAAAACAATTTTCAAGAAATTGTGTATTAAAGAAGATTTTAATGACCAAAAAAATTAACTGTTCAATACGAACTATGCGATCATCATTAGAAAATTTAACTACAGGTCGAGATTGAAAAATACCAAAAATACTTATTTACAGATAAGATATTTACATATATATATTAATAAATATTATTTTATAAAATTAAAAATGCAGAGGGAAATAAAAAGTAAAAATCTATTTTTTCCTTTTTGGCTTAGACTTTTATCTATGTTGCAATTTTCTAAAATAATATCTCTTAATGCATGTAAATATCTTATCCGGAAGTATACAGGGTGAGTTCAATCCACCGCACTAGAGAAACATTTTTGAAATAGCCATCTGTTCACTGATTGGACTAGTTTCACCAATAGGCGCTAACGAGTAACAACTGTGTTGTTTATTTTTCCGAGATAACCTTTCACCAGTTTTATACTATCAGCAAA
>QLNU02003225.1:61315361-61330095 GCA_006491805.2 Dysdera silvatica | reverse complement strand
ATATATACAGGGTTTGTCCCAAAAGTTCCCGAAATGATTTTTTTTAAAATCATTTATTCAATATCAGTTTACAATCTTTTCAGAACTTTTCAAAGTATTCTCCCCCTGCTTCGATGCACCGTTGCCAACGCTTCACCCAATCATTGAAGGCGCCCTGGAAGTCGTCAACGGGAATCTCCTTCAGTGAGGTCGTCGCGGCTGCTTTTACCGCCTCCAGCGTCCCATGCCGAGTTCCTTTCAGGGTTCTTTTGATCCTTGGGAACAAAAAGAAATCCGCTGGTGCCAGATCGGGGCTGTACGGCGGCTGGGGCAGCGTTGCCACACCCATTTTGGCCAGCAACTCGGAGACAATGAGCGCGGTGTGGGTTGACGCGTTGTCATGGTGCAAGATCCAATTGTCGCGAATTTCGTTTCGGACGCGTCGAACCCTGTTGCGCAACCGTTTGAGCACTTCACAGTAAAACTCCTTGTTGACTGTTTGTCCTTGTGGCACGAATTCACTGTGAACTACACCTTTTCTGTCAAAAAACACAATGAGCATTGCCTTGATTCGCGATTTGCTCATCCTTGCTTTTTTCGGGCGAGGAGACTCCTTGGTGTGCCACTCGCTGCTCTGGCGCTTTGATTCGGGATCGTACTGAAAAATCCACGTCTCGTCCCCTGTGATCACTCTGTCCAAAAATTCTGGGTCCGTTTCGTAGCGTTCATGCAATTCCTGGCACTTCAACAAACGCTGCTCCTTCATCTCACTCGTCAGGACTTTTGGCACCATTTTCGAGCAGACTTTCCTCATTTGAAGATCCTCCGTTAAAATGCGATGAACGATTGTTTTGGGTATTCCACACTCCTCTGCAATCACCCGAACACTTAATCGTCGGTCATTGTCCAAAACTTGACGCACTTTTTGCACCGAGTCGTCCGTTTGTGATGTCGACGGGCGTCCAGAGCGGTCGTCGTCGTTGACGGACTCCCGACCTTCCCGGAACCGCTTGTGCCACATGAAAGTTTGGCTTTTTTTCATCGCCCCGTCACCGTAGGCTTTCCGAAGCATTTCGAGTGTCTCCGCCCCGTTTTTACCCAGTTTCACACAAAATTTGATTGCATAACGCTGCTCCAAAAACTGGTCCATTTTTTGATCGACGAGGGTGCAGTAGATACCTCTGCGCGGAGCGTGACCCTGCCTCAACAACTGCCCGCAGGCGACTGATACCGGTCTCGTTTCCAAGCTCAGATCCCCCACCAACTTCTCCGCCCCGTCAGCCAGCGTTGCCAACTACAAAAAATCATTCCGGGAACTTCTGGGACAAACCCTGTATATATATCAAATATAAAATTTCTAACTTCTGAAAACTAATATTTACTAATCCTATTTAATTAAGTTCCTGAATAATGAAATAGTTTTTCTATTGGAAGCTTTTAATTATTATAAAAGTAAAATAGTGTTCATTGTGCAAATTAAAATAATTTTTATTCAATTTCAAACAAACATTTTGTGGGGCATTCTTAATTTTCCATGCTGTCGATTTTTAATAAACAAAACCTTTAAGAAGGCGATATTTTGCGTGTCAAAACAAACAGCGAGAGACATGTCAAAAAGACGAATAAATTCTTAATCATATATATATATATATTTATCTACTGGGATGTAGTAGATTCTGCTTATAAGGGACACATCGGAATTAGGCAATATAAGTGGCTGCCTCAATTAGGCGAAATTCGAAATAAAGAGTATATAAGCTTTATATTTTATCAGTAAGAAAACGCTTACACCAATTAATCAATCGACCAATAAACCGGTATCTATCATATTTGCTTTGGCTTCAGGCACTGATCATTATTGATTGGGCTTCTTGGATTTCAAAATTTGCGGCTTTTGTAAATATTTGGAGTTCATTGGATTCTGAATAGCGCCCTATGTAATAATATCATGTCATGAACTTGGCTTATGAGACTTTGATCAGTTGGATTGATGTAGAGATTGCAGACTTGTGGGTATTACGGAAACCCTTCTGCTATATTTACATGTTGACGTAGTATCATACTCTTTACTATCGCATTTGAATTAACGTCAAAATGAGCATATATATATAGTGTTATGCTCAATATAATTATTAGAAAGCAGCTGTGAGATAAATTAGAAAACTACAGATAATTTCAAAGTATATTATGTTTTAGATATTTTTTGACACCCACGTTTTTGAGCTCAAACTAGGGATTTTTATTATAGAAGAAAAAAAAAGACAACGACCTAGCCCGAAATCGAACAGGGGACTCTTGGTTTGAACCAAAGTGCCTTAACCGCTAGACCACCAAGGCATAAGAACGATGATCTCTTCCTTTGTATGTGTGGTTCGCAAGGTATTACTATTGTTTTAAGGTATTGCACCAGCCCAACGAAGGAAAATTAATATACACTGAAGTTAAATAACAATTTTGTTTAGTCAACGTTTATTGGCGTAGTGATACCAGCGCAGATATTGTGGCGTGATTAGATGGTGAAACGTTCAAAAGAAAATAAATATTTCTGCGTTCGGTGGGACCTGAACCCACGACCTTCCACTTGCCGGGCGGAGGCTCTACCCACTGAGCTACGAAGGACAATATATAATCTCTTTACGAACGTATATATTATTGTTGCCAGTTATTTCGCAGAATGGTGTAGTACATGGACTACTATTTAAACCAAATTGCAAAGAAACTGGTATTAAATTGATCGAAATGCCCGTTGCAGCACATGTTTATATCGAACATAGTATATATATATATAATATGTATAAATCGAACACTACGCAGATTAAATTAAAAAATTAAATAAAAAAAAATGTTTTCAGTCAACGTTTTTTGGCGTAGTGGTACCAGCGTTGACTAAAAAAATTTGTTGTTTAATTTAATCTGCGTAGTGTTCGATTTATATAGATACACTGAAGTGCCAGAAAAACCGGTACAGGCGTGCGTATGCAAATAACGGAGCTTTGCAACCAATCAGCGTAACGCGATGCGGTCGGCAGCGCCTATATAAGACAAGAGATGTCTGGCAAAGCTGTTAGATCGGTTCTTGCCGCTACAATGGCAGGTTATCAAGATTTAAGTGATTTTGAACGTGGCGTTATAGTCGGCACAAGAGAGATGGGACATAGCATCTCCGAGATAGCGACAAAATTTGGATTTTCGCGTACGACCATTTCACGGATATACCGTGAATATCAGGAATCCGGTAAAACATCAAATCTCCGACAGCGGTGCGGCCGGAAAAAGACCTTGAAAAAACGGGACCTTCGACGACTGACGAGAATCGTTAAACGAGATAGACGTGCAACACTTCCTCAAATTGTTGACCTCAATATATTGACTGCACGGCACAAAGCTTTACGCCTCGTCTGGGCCCGCCAACACCGCCATTGGACTGTTGATGACTGGAAACACGTTGCCTGGTCTGACGAGTCTCGTTTCCAATTGCATCAGGCGGATGGACGTGTACGGGTATGGAGACAACCTCATGAATCCATGGACCCTACATGTCAACAGGGGACTGTTCAAGCTGGTGGAGCTTCTGTGATGGTATGGGGCGTGTGCAGTTGGCGTGATATGGGACCCCTGATCATCGACGCCGATGGCATGAAAATATTAGGGGGAACAATATACCTTTAAAAGCATTTTGTTTGAAATTGAAGTGGGATGGCGGAACCGCCAACATTAGTAATGTCCCCAACAGCGCCCGCAAAGCCTACCATACGTCTAGAGACAACTCTGACAGGTGACACATACGTAAGCATCATGTCCGATCACCTACACCCATTCATGTCCATTGTGCATTCCGACGGACTTGGACAATTTCAGCATGATAATGCGACACCCCACACATCGAGAGTTGCTACCGAGTGGCTCCAGGAACACTCTTCTGACTTTAGACACTTCCATTGGCCACCTAAATCGCCAGACATGAACATTATCGAGCAACGTGCTGTTTAGAAGAGATCTCCACCACCCCGCACTCCTATGGATTTGTGGACTGCCCTGCAGGATTCCTGGTGTGAATTGTCTCCAGGATACCTTCAGACATTAGTCGAGTCCATGCCACGTCGTGTTGCGGCACTTCTGCGTGCGTGGACGAGGAGGCTACACGATATTAGGTAGGTGTGCCAATTTTTCTGGCACTTCAGTGTATAATAATATATTTTATTTTACTATCTCTTCGTATAAGTGCTATAAGAAATCTGTTAAACTTTGCAACATAAGATTGATATAACTATAAAAATACATTTTTCTAAGTTTAATATAATTTTGATTGGCACACTGCAGCTAGTACGGAAATGAATTTTCTATCCAATTCTTTCAAAAAAAATTTATTTGTTTATTTGCTTTGTATTTATATGAACATAATACTGGTGATAATTTCGAGCATATGTACAATCAAATAAAACAACTGAAAATGAAAAAATCTTGCATTTACGAAATAAATATTACCATACTAATTGTAAGAGAGAGAGAAAGGGAGAAAGAGATAGAGAGCTCAAAACAAATATCCATAAATAATAACATAAATAGAATGTGTGGAATATGAATTCAATATAGTAGAACTCTTCCACATATCAAAATTCTGAATATACTAAAATTTCGGTAAAACCCGAAATTTGAAATCCCCCTTCATTACGTAGAAAAAATGACCCAATGTATCGAAATTTTTTGTGCCACCTTCGGCTTTGATCTATAAAATTTCGGTTGTAATTAAAATAGCTTATTATTGGTGCTTACATGTTTCTTTAGCAACAGATTTACATATTTTTCTTTCACTTTAAAATACAGTGAATCTTCAAGCCGTTGATGTCAAAGAAAGTAAATAAAAATCGAATTATGGGCAATTTCAACCCATTAAATTTCCACTTCTTGAAGTTCCACTGTATTTCGTTGATGAAATGTACAGGGGCAAATGGACAAAAGTATGGAAACACCTTGCAAAAAGCGTATAACCCTGACTACTATTGCGTAGGACCACCTCTAGCATTCATAATTGCTTGCAGTCTTCTTAGAATAGATAATAGAGGTCCTGTGTTAAGGAGAGGGCCTGTATTCTGTATTAAAGGAATATCGTAACATTTTTCCTGCAAAGTATTGGCAAGATCCCTTAATGGTGACGGATGTGGACAGCACGTTCGAACGTTTGTCTCCAACACTGAACACAGGGGCTCAATAATATCGATATTGAGCGAGTGTGAAGGTAGTGAAAAATGTGAAACTTCATCTCGGCGTTCAGAAACTCATTCCTGGGCAATGTGAATTGTGAGAACAGGGGCTTTTACATGTTGATAAAATCATCACCTTCAGAGAACGAACTTTGCACTATTGGCTGGAGCTGGTGACTCCAGATGATCACGTCGTCGTTGGTAGTGGCATTACCTTGCAGAGTAAAGGTGGATCCAGCAGAATACTATAAGGCTTCCCAAATCTAGACGGAGCCCCCGCCATGTTTCCCTTTTGGTATCAAACATTTTGGATTATGAGCTTGGGATGGCGTTCTCCAGACGTAAGATCGGACAAAAGTCAGAAACAGTGTAAACCTCGTCTCATATGACCAAATGGCATTTGTCCATTGTTCCATTTACCACGTTTCATGAACGTGGCATCGCTATCTCCACTTAATAACATTTTGATCATTGATGAATGGTTTGGGAATGGCAGTCCGTCCATTAAAAATCTTGCTTATGCAGTTCCTTTCATACTGTTTTGATGCTGATAGGGTTTGTGAGTACGGTATTTAGCTCAGTAGTCGCCTTTGCAGCTGTAGACCTGATTATTATTTGATTTTTTATCATAACCTTAGCAACGTTTGTCTGTCTCTGTCATTTAACACAAATTTTCGTCTACGCTGGTGTTCATCATACGCACGGTTTCTCTAGTCTTTCTGTATGCAGTCATTATTTTGAATACTGTATCTTATCATACACCGAAAATTTCCACCACCTTGTTATTTTGCAAGATGTTTCCATATTTTTGTCCAACCCCTGTATCTCTGGATCAGATCAAAGGATTTTAAAAAATCAAGAAGCATGTTACTACTTTATATCATAGTAAAATTTTACTAAAATATGAGTTTTCAGATATGATGTTAAATGCAGAAATTAAAGACAAAATTGTTCTTCCTCCTACTGGACTTATGATTAATAATACTTCCTCCACTGGCGTATACAGGGAGGTTGATGGGGTCATTATCTCCATTGCGATATAATTTTGTACACATATATGAATATATTGGAGTTTTAGCTCTCTAACCCCCTTATGAACCTTTTACTTACGCTGATGACTTCCTCACACTTCTTTGATCAGCAGGCGAATAAATAGTACATCTAGTGCTAGTTACTTAGCATTTGAAGTTACAATCAAACACTCGCAATGTTATATAATGTTTATATTTTGTTCCGTATTTCACACATTTGTAAATTACTTTTTTTTCTTTTTTTTTTCATAGGGTCGTAAGTGTCTCCAATATAATATTTATCACAATCATGCATATGCGTATCAGTGACAATAATGAAAATAATGTGCTTTAATAATTAATGCACAATTAAAAAAGAAGCAAAAATGTTTCCTCAAATTCGTGATTCCACTATAAGGAATAAATAACAAGAACTTGTGTAGTGGACTATTTGCTTGCATAAATTTAAATTGCTGGTTTTAAGACTTCCCAAGATCTAGGAAAACTCGTCCCATTAAACCAGTAGTTCCCAAATTGGCGGTCACGGCCCTAAAAGGGGTCTTCGTAAATATTTTTAGTTGCAATTATTTTTATGAGGAATTCCCATACTAAATGTTTCCCACGTTTTTATAATTCAGTATGGCTACATCACAATGCAATATTCTACTAACGGTCGTTAACTAAATATGTATAACTAATATAATATATAATTAATATAATGTATATAATTAATATGATGTATAATTAGCACGTAGCATCATTATAATGCATATAATTAATATAATGTGTATAATTAATATGAAATAATTTTATATATTTAATGTGTTTTCTTTACTTCGTTAAAAATGCTTTTATTATGCGACTGTGGCGGGTCAGAGGGGGTTGTAGGCCTTTTGGTTACTATAAAAGGGGTTCTCGACTATAAAAGGGGTTCTCGGATTACTTGGCTACTATAAAAGTGGGTCGTGGCTTGAAAAAGCTTGGGAACCACTGCATTAAACAATGAATTTCTTTAGTCCTAAATTTAAACTCAGTTCCTTTATTTTAATATTGAATTATTTCAGAAAACTTATAGATATTCTTTTAAATTCTATTGACTCTTTTGTAACAGTTCAATTTCTTATTGCACTGGCTTTTAAAAGCATGAAATTAAAACATAGAAAAAGAGGCATAATTTTCCCATTTTATATATCTATATCATGCATCATATTATACACATATCATACATTATGTAATACATATATACATACCATGCATTATGTTATATATGTATACATATCATGCATTATGTTATATATATATATATATATATATATATATCATGCGTTAAGTTATACATGTATACATATCATGCATTATATTCAGAGCCGGTGTCAAAGTATAGGGGCGAACCGGGCATTTGACACGAGTGACCGATTTTTAAGCGGAAAAGAGGGGATTATTATAACAAATATAATCATTTTTGGACTGCAAAGCATGTGTTAACTCCTTGCGGCATAGTACCTAGCGCCAGTCCTGAATATATTATACATATACATCATGCATTAGTGCCTCTGATGTAATGATCAGTATGTGTCCGTATCATAACATGTATTTTAAAATAAATCTACTTCGTTTAAATAATTTAATATAATGTAAATTTTAAGTCTAACTTTCCTTTGCAATCTAACTTTTAAGTTTTTAAAGATATACCAACCAATAAAATATGAAACGTACTTTAAAAGCCAAAATAGTTAAAGAATAAGAAAGATTAGTGAAACTTAACTGACACCAAGTATGATTATTTAATAGGTTGGGTGAAAGGGACGAGTTTAACTATTTAACTATTTCAAAAAAGTGGTTTTTTTTTTTAAACAAAGGACGTTTATAAATTCTGACATTCTGACTTTACTTGAAGTAGAAGATAAGATCATAGAGTAATTTTAAGCCTCAGAAAAGAAGAAAAAAAATTGTTCTTCAAGAACTTGCAAAATTAATGGATTTTATCTTCTCTTATTCTTTTGCTCCTCTTTCTTTAAACTTTGGAAATCCTCGAGAGGATCGTGTTTTGAATTTTTCTCATCACAAACCTAGCTATTCTAATTGGACTGCCTAGAATTAAGTTTCTTTAAGCCGCAGCGATTTCTCGCGAATATAAAGCAATTTGAATGAGGAAACTAAATTAAGTCGAGAAGACTTTGCACACGATAATAAAACGGCAATTTAAGAAGCAAGAATTAAAGCTAGCGATGGAGTGGTTGCATCACGTTCAAACAGCAATAACCGTTAGAGGAGATGTTTAATCTCTTTCGTGGCTCGAAGAGAAATTTATCGTTCCATGGAATCACATCGAACGGCAGAAGATCAATTCAAGTCAAACATGACAAAAACAAGTCGTTTCTCTGAAAACTAAAGACATCTGCTTGCAATTAGTCGTTACGAAAGATGATGTAAGTCTGGGGAACATGTAATCGCACAAGAGGATTCGTTTAATTGGATGTTCAAGCCATAATATATATTCGTATCTAATTCCTTTTTTGCTCATGTCTTATAATACAAGGCAGACAGTCCTACGCTGCTCCAGACATACGTTTTTTTTCTTTCTCGTATTAATCTTTCTTCATCTTTTTCGTCTTTATTCTTTTTTTTTCTCTTTCGTCTTTATTCTTTTTTTTCTCTTTCGTCTTTATTCTTTTTTTTTTCGTTGTGCTTTTTTTCGTTTTATTACTTATGTTACATTTATCATCCTTATTTTTTGTCTTCTACCCACCACCGTAGGGTTTTCAAAACTATTGAAAGGGCACAATCACATATTTTGTACATTTATACATTACAGTATATGTAAAATTACAATTTATTTCAAATTATTGGGAGGGTCTCAGGCCCCACAGGCCCATATAACTCTACGCCTATGCCTCTACCTGTAGGCAACAAATTAGCTGTATGCATGACAGCTCCCATGTGCAATTTCTGACTCTGTCTTCCAAAAGCAAAAGGCAAACTGACAGAGAATATGTAACTATTGCAGCCATGGACTGCTTTATCAGTTTTCTTTTTCCTTTCCGTGGGGAAGAAAAGGAGACTGCCCTAATGTATTCACCAGGTCAACAAAATATTTGACAACATGGACAATTTTGGTATGTTATTAAGCTTGTGTGATGGGTCTAAAATGCCAAGCTTGTGACTTTGGGAGCTTCAAACTTACCTTTTTTTTTTTAATTGTGTAATGTTCCACGCTTGGTCATTAGGGTTTCTCTCCATATATTCTTAGCTCCTTAATTGCCACAAGCAAAATAAATTTCTGTACAACTAAATTTCTTCGCTTGAAACATCTTGTGTTTATCATCTTAGATAAGATGTAATTAATGAAAACGTGAAATAAAACACAAAGCTGCAACGAAGACAAGGTACCACGTTTGTGACGCCACTGTGATGTTTCGACAATTCCAAAGAATAGCAGGTTTGTGTGAGCTATGGAGCACCTGATGTCAAAAACCAGAACTACGGAGACTAAGTATACTATTTATAGCATCACCTTTATTATATATTTCAAATATATCTTACATAATGGATAAAATATATAAAATAAACGGCAACAGTTTTGTATAAAATTCAAGGAAGTGAACGTTCACTTATTTATGACTACGTTTTATAGCACATATATGCAGGGGCAGATTTATACGTCAATCAAAGGGGGGGGAGATTAATGACTTGATTTTTGAAAATGATACCTCATTGGACCTTTACCTTGTATCTTTTCAATGTTACATTTTCATTCAAGAAAGGGGCAATCGGCCAGTTGCCCCCTCCCTTAAATCGCCGCCTGCACGGATAGCTAAAATCATTCTTTTTCACTGCCTATAGATTTCCAGGCGGTTCGAACCTTTGTTATCTAGGAAATAAAACTCCCGGTTTATGTATCACTATAATGAATGAATGAATAAATGAATGAATGAATGAATGAATGAATGAATGAATGAATGAATGAAATTTCTCAAATTGGAAGCTTCAAAATTATATTGTTATTTATGTGGGTGGTTTAACATCGTACAGGCTATCGTGTTCATAACAAAGTAGACTGTGGCTGAACTGGAATGTAGATTGGATTAAAATTCCAGAAAACATCATATATTCAAATGGGGTCGATTAGTTTTCTTGTTGTGCACCCTTAATTGTATTTGATGCAGAATTCACTCTTTCCTTTTCGTTAAAAATAACTGCGTAATTTGAGGATTGTTCTTTAAATGTAAGTGTTGTTCTTTACTTTGAATGTAACAGCTGCAAAGTGATAATACAAATATAATAAATTTGTGAATTAATTTCCTGCTATTAATATAATATTCTAGTCTATACTAAATTCCAAACTCAACGATACATATGAATAATAAATTACTGATGATCGTCTTAAATTTGTCGTCAGATGCCAGGAAAGATATTTAGACTTTATCCGTTGAAATGGTCAGCAGACCCCTTCTGAAAAGTCCAAGGATTTTCAAATCTCAACTCATATCATCATTTGCATACAAGATTCTGAAAATCAAGAGAAATTTCTCTCACAATCCATCTCTTCCTCTCTCTCTCTCTCTCTCTCTCGGAGTGGAAAATAATTCCTGAGAAGTAACGTTCGTGCAAAAAATAAGCTATTAGGAAACGCACGCTTGTAACGTGCGCAATGATATAGTGCCCAAACGGGCTTTTGAAACGCTGACGAAGACATATATATATATATAGTCTCAATAATGGTCACTTTACGTGTTAAATTAGGGAATGTCATGGTGTATCCGCCAACTGAACCAGTAATTCCTGTGTTTCTATATGTGATGGCCTTACTTACTACCAGACCCTTACAAAGAAAGCTTTTGCATGATTATGCATACGCCACTCCTTTCTTGACACGCAAGGTATCCGACACGACACTCGGCAAATCTTCTTGAACACGAAGTGTAATTCTAAAAATAGCTCATATATATTCACTATAATGAAATTGTCTTACATTTTTTGTAAGAACACTTTATGACCACCTGCCAGGAGGAAGTGGAATGATACACCAAAATATTTCTACCAACAAAACATCGAATCGCAAGATGATATATTAAAAGGACGTGCTGCCGTAAAAATAAAACAAAATGAAGGGATTTCGAATGCACCCACAACGAGTAAATAAAGAAAAGGACAGCTGAGTGATTCTATGTATGTGGGTAAAACAGAGAATCTATATACATCAGTAAACAAATATACGCTACCGTTCAAAGTTAATGGATACTGTACTAAAGCGAATGCAAGTTACTTGCCTAATAAAAGAAATAAATATTTCAAGATACATCAGTCAATTGTTGCATAATTTCATAAGATCCAAGTGCTATGTAACCAATATCATGAAATTTGTATGATACCTTCTGATCTCAGAACGTGAGAAACAAAAAGCAAAATATTCCATGCAAATATCCTCTAATGAGCGTGCGATATACATTATCACCTTAGCATGTACACAACTGTCACAGCAATTCTCCATTCCGTTTGCAAGAAAGTTAGCACTATTTTCTTTGATATATCTCATATAAACTAAAATTAGTTGCATCTCCTTCTATATAATATGAGCAGGGGCGTAGCAATTAAAAAATATTGGGGACCTTAAACAACTTTAAAAAATCATGGGATTGAGCGACAGTGAGAGAAATGTTCTTTCACACCGGAGAGACATAACTCGCCTTGCCTAGATTACCAACTAGGAAACCACTAGAGGAGTGAATTTTCGGTTTGGTCGAGAGTGGTATGGGTGGCAAGCTCTTGTGAGGAACAAAATATCAGATGGAAGTGATGTATACTCCAGAATGCAACCAGTTAGGAAACATAGGCTGATTTGTTTTATGTGCAGAAAGAATCCGTCCAGCACTGCAACTTTACACCAATGAACAAGTGTTTAACATTATTTTAGTGTCAGATGCTCCAGGTGTATTTTAGCTCATCAGGTGCTTCAAATTTGGCAAAAGCACGAAATGATTGACTGGAGAGTACTTTGAAATGATCAATGAGTCTATTGGAGATTATAAGACTTTCTTGGTACTGGCCTCGTGGTCTGGCCAAACAGACACAAAATTTAGCAGGCAGAAATTGAGAAATAATGTCGAGACCATGGTTATTGCTCCAGGCACGACAAAGTACCTCCAGCTGATAGATGTATATTTCTTCCAGGACTATAAGCACCTCGCAAAAAAATCGTTGAGCACTCGAAGACACATCGTTCAGATGTGGATATTACCAACATGGAGGCCATAGTAAAGCTGCATCACTTGGCTTACAACTAGTTATCTTCCCTCACCTTTAACGACATGCGTCGACATGTCTTTCAGAAGACTTTGGTTCAAAATACGAACCCCATCTACTTTTCATCGATATATGTAGTCATATAATTTATGGAAATATCGTTTGTGGTAGGATAAATAAAGTAGTTTTTAAACAGTTAAAATCAATAATTGATAGATTATTAAAAAGAATAGGATATAAAACTAACAGAAATTATAAAACAAATAAAAATAGAAAATAATATAATGAATATAGAAGTAAACACATACAAAATATTTATAATGATATATTTAGGAATTAAAACAGGTAAATATGACGAATGTATAAATATGTACAAAAATCCAAGAAATACAAGATCAGATAACACTTTAAAAACAGGAAAAATAAGAACAAGCATGGGACAAAATAATATAAATTATTATAGATTTAATAAATGAAATAAATTACCAGACCATTTAAAAAATTGTGAAAGAGAAAGAGAATTTAAAAAGTAATTTAGAATTCATTTAACAGAAAATTAAAAATAAAATGGACAGGCAGACCAAAAGGGATCTAAAGTAATAACTTTTGTTTTGTTTCGCTATGCTTACGCCCTGCACAGAAATATAATTTTATCATGGAAATAAAAACTGTATTTTATTTTATATATTTTCCGGTCAGTTAAACAGGTCTGCTTTAACCTGGCTAAGTACATTTGCGTTGACTGCACAACACTGCCCTTACTTGTATGTGTTTGTGCTGGAAATAATTATGCTTCGAATACTTCCATTCAAAAACGCACTATCATGGTTAAGATATAATTCCAGCTATTTCAGGAATCTATCATACTAACCATCCCATAGAAACGATTATATAAAATATTCATTTATTTGTAGTGCTGGATGGATTCTTTCTGCACATAAAACAAATAGGCCGATATCCCTTAACTAGTTGAAATCGGGAAAGTACTTCCATTTGATTTTTTGTTCCTCATGGTAAGAGGTTTCCATCGATGCCACTCTGGAGTAAATCGAGAACTCACAAATTGAGTAGTTTCCTGGTAAGTGTGAATTATGCATAACTACACAGATGTCATCCTTTATCATGCGCAGGCATGTATATGAACATAGTTGAGTTCTATGATAAAGGTGTGCAATGAAGAAGCTATATGATAGAAGATATTAAAAGAACACTAACGTTTTGTGCTAAGACTTATCACTTACGTGGTTTCATGATTTTGTGTAGTACGGAGGTAACACACATATCCCTCTAAGATTGTTCTGACTTATTTTTTTATTTACAGGTCATAATTCACAATTTTTCAATGAGATATATAACAGTTAAAACCAAAAAATGAAAATTATTTAATCTCACTTTTTTATTAACAACCTTAGAATTAATATTTTTAATTGAACCTCGGGATTTCACTTTTCATTCAACGGGCAGGAAATTCTTGGCGTCATCCCACATGGGAATTTCTTAAATGGAATCATTAAATCTGACAGATTTCGGAAATGTGTGAACTTAATAAGAAAATTAACTTTTAATCTTCGTTTTATGAGGTAAAAATAGAAAATTTTGTTGAAATTGACTCAGTGTTACGGCGGACTTGATATTTAAAAGTATACCAATATTTGCCACTTAAAACAGATAATATCTGTTTAATCAATTTAGAGAAATAAATAGTAATTTATAGAATAAATATATCGAGAAGCTTAGCATGTTACTTGCTTAAATTTACGAGAGTATTTTCGAAGCCTTGAACCTTTAAGCTTCTCCAAATTTAATTAATTTGCGTTGACAATAAATAAAAATGTAACTTTGTGGCTGTCTGATGATTTCATATGTGGTCAAATAAATTATCTAATTAATTATTTATAAATAATCCACTCTTTCATAAGAATAATTGCCAATCAGAACTGATTTAAATAGAAGGCAGTATTATGAAAGTCAACAGACGTATTAAACTTGGCTGAAGTGCGTTCTAGAGAAACAGCTTTATCCTGAAAGCGAAATTACCTACATATATAAAAAGAATGGTCTTCAACCAATGTGTGTATTGCCAGTCCTCCCTTATGGCTCAGAGACAAGGAATATGGCTCAGAGAGCAAAAAGGAGTAATGGACGTCATTGTTAAAGTAAAAAAGCTGAAATGGCGATGGGCTGGGCATATCGCTAGAAGAACTGATCAGCGATGGATAACTTAAATTCTCAACTTGAGTCCAAGAGACCACCGAAGACTTGGAAATCGGTCTTAAATTAGATGGGTGGATGAAATAAGAG
>QLNU02003225.1:61275837-61301675 GCA_006491805.2 Dysdera silvatica | reverse complement strand
GTCTGTAACTTCGTATTGCTCCAACTGTTAGACTCCATGTCTCTGATCCATAAGAGAGGACTGGCAATACACACTGGTTGAAGACCTTTCTTTTTAGACACAAAGGCAATTTCCCCTTCAGGATAAAACTGTTTCTTCCAAATGCACTCCAGCCAAGTTTAATACGTCTGTTGAGTTCTTTCATAATGTTGCCATCCATTGAAATCAGCTGGCCAAGGTAAATATATGAATCAGCAATTTCTAGCTCAGTGTTGTCAACTTGTATTTTTGTTTCCTCTACGAAATTATTGAACATGATCTTAGTTTTTTGTAGGTTCATCTTGAGTCCAACTTCTTTACTTCTAGTTGAGAGCTCCTGTACCATGTCTTGGAGTTCTGATGGGTTCGTTGAAAAAATAACAATGTCATCAGCAAACCGCAGATGATTTAAATATTCACCATTTATTTTTATTCCCTTGTTATTCCAATTTATCTGCTTATATATATATATATATATATATGTGTGTGTGTGTGGCCTGCAAAAGGGTTGCTGGTATCTAACTGGAAGGAGACCCACACGCTGAACGTATGTGACGATGTGTGGAACCGGCCAGGCCAGTAACCTAGTGTCCTACCCCGCCTTCAAGTGGTGCAGGCTGAGCTTTCTATTTATGTGGCAAATTAATATTTGCTGCACGGATAGAAAGGCGGAAGGGGAGGGCTAATTCACCAACCCGTCTAGCCAGCGTGGTGAAATTATGGCTAATTCCTCCATTATGTTGACACACCAGAAACCATGGCCCCTAGTCTCCAGGTGCTGGAGTGCTCCTGATCAAGGCAGCGGTCAGTGTGGCATGAAAGCAGGGGGTGCTAAGAATCACTGGAATGGCCCAGGCTGCCGTTTGTTATTGACCTTGGCAACGTATAATGGACGATCCCTTGCTTCTGAAGCAAAACTTCAGGAATTGGAAGAGGAACTAGACAAGATCAAATGGGACATTGTAGGACTCAGTGAAGTTAGAAGAAAAGGTGAAGAGTTGGTGGAACTGAAAAGCGGACATTTGTTTTATTATAGAGGAACGGAAACTGGAAGAACAAGTGGTGTTGGCTTCTTAATCAACAAAAGAATTAAAGACTGTCTTCTGGAAGTTGAAAGTACATCAGATCGAGCAGCGAGGCTTGTTGTTCAACTAACCCAGCGATACCAACTTCAAATAGTACAGGTATATGCACCAACATCAAGCCATACCGACGAAGAGGTTGAAGAATTTTATGAAGAAATCAAAGAGTTACACACCAAAGGGAAACAACATATCAAGCTCATCATGGGGGATTTCAATGCAAGAATTGGACAACAGGAACAAGGAGAGACATCGGTTGGTAAATACGGATATGGGGAAAGGAATGAACGTGGCGATCAACTCATCGAATTTGCAGAAGCTGAAAACCTTAGCATCATGAATTCATTTTTTAAGAAGAAACCGCAAAGAAAATGGACATGGAAACACCCAAATGGGGGAACTAGTGAAATTGACTATATCCTGGCAAACAAGAAATCAATTATTGAAGATTGCAGTGTACTGAACAGATTTAATACTGGAAGTGATCATCGAATGGTGAGATGTAAAGTGCACTTAAATACTAAATTAGAACGACAGAAGCTCATTAGGAAACAAGTAAGTAAGAGGGTGGATCTAATGAAACTGAAAGTAAATACCGAGGCATTCAAGTTGGAATTAAAAAATCGCTTTTCTGCACTGGAAGGACTTATTGATGAAAGTGATATCTCAGAAGCAAATGAAAACATTGTTAAGACAATAGTTGAAACTGCTGGGGAAATTGGTGGTGTAACCTGTAAAAAGCACAATAGCAAATTATCTGAGAAGACGAAACAGCTCATGAAAAGGCGAAGAGATATGAAGGTGGACAATCGAAATACCAGTTCCAGGATTGAGTACATAGAACTTTGTAAAACTCTGCGCAAAAGCATGAAAGAAGACATAAGAAAATTCAACTGTGAGCTAGTAAGGAAAGCCATTGAAAATAACAAGAGCCTTAGGGTTGTTAAAGGAAGTTTATCTGTTGGGAAGAAACACATCATTGCATTAAAAGGAGAGGATGGCACCGTAACAAGAAATAGGGAAGAAATACTTAGAAGAGTTGAAGAATTCTACAAAAAACTATATGAAAGTAACAGTGGATTAAACGAAGACACTGAAATAGTCGAAGGAACAGCTCCTAAAATCTTAAAAGAAGAAGTTTCATTTGCAATAAAAAATATGAAGAAAGGAAGAGCCCCTGGTGATGATGGTATTACATTAGATATCCTAAAAGAAGCTGGAGAATATGTAGAAGACATACTTGCAAAATTCTTTACCAAATGTCTTAACAGCGGTAACATACCAAACCAATGGGATTCTGCAACAGTAATTCTTTTGCATAAAAAAGGTGATAAAGAGGATTTGAAAAATTACCGACCAATTAGCTTGTTACCTGCTATTTATAAAATCTTCACAAAAGTGCTAACACATCGCCTGCAGAAAAAATTAGATGCAGCTCAACCAAGAGAACAAGCTGGATTTCGAAGTGGATTCAGTACAGTGGACCATATTCAAGTATTAAGAGAATTAATTGAAAGAACACATGAATATGAACTTCCATTGTGTGTTGCATTTATTGACTATGAGAAGGCCTTTGACTCTATTAAAACATCAGCAGTCATCAACTCTTTAAGATCAACAGACATTGAGGATGTGTACATTGACATATTGAAACGTGTGTATAAAAATGCAAGTGCAAAATTTCGGTTACATAAAGATACCAAAACTATCAAACTTGGCAAAGGGGTGAGGCAGGGAGATACCATTTCTCCAAAACTTTTTACTTCAGCTTTACAGATGATTTTTCAGCTGATAAATTGGAATAACAAGGGAATAAAAATAAATGGTGAATATTTAAATCATCTGCGGTTTGCTGATGACATTGTTATTTTTTCAACGAACCCATTAGAACTCCAAGACATGGTACAGGAGCTCTCAACTAGAAGTAAAGAAGTTGGACTCAAGATGAACCTACAAAAAACTAAGATCATGTTCAATAATTTCGTAGAGGAAACAAAAATACAAGTTGACAACATTGAGCTAGAAATTGCTGATTCATATATTTACCTTGGCCAGCTGATTTCAATGGATGGCAACATTATGAAAGAACTCAACAGACGTATTAAACTTGGCTGGAGTGCATTTGGAAGAAACAGTTTTATCCTGAAGGGGAAATTGCCTTTGTGTCTAAAAAGAAAGGTCTTCAACCAGTGTGTATTGCCAGTCCTCTCTTATGGATCAGAGACATGGAGTCTAACAGTTGGAGCAATACGAAAGTTACAGACAACGCAAAGGAGCATGGAGAGGTGCATGCTTGGAATAACTAGGAGAGATCGAAAAAGAAACACTTGGGTGAGAGAGCAAACTAGAGTAGAGGACATCATTGTTAAAGTAAAAGGGCTGAAATGGCGATGGGCTGGGCATATTGCAAGAAGAACTGATCAACGATGGACAACAGAAATTCTGAACTGGATTCCAAGAGACCACCGAAGACCTAGAAAACGTCCTCAAACTAGATGGGTGGATGAAATAAGAAAACAGGTTGGGGTGACGTGGAAGCGAATTGCTCAGGATAGACTTGTGTGGAAAGCATTTGGAGAGACCTTCATCCAGCAGTGGATAGATAATGGTTGAATATGATATATATATATATATATATATATAATTTAATGTAATCACTTGGTTTTTATTGTCATTTGTTTGTCAATTTCTGTTTCGGGTTAACGCGATCTGTAGATGGGAATTTAAACGTAAGAAGTCGCTAATATTTGAAATCATTATTAATTTCTTTATATAATGATTAAAAAAATCATAACTATATTATGACTTTCCGCACCACTTCTTTAACTTGCAGGCGAATATACACTCGGCACATGTTCCTCGTTGTTAAGTGCCTGGAAATATATGCATGGGCGCCCATATGGGAGGAAGAGGGGACTCGATTCCCCTTAGCCGTTTTAGCTGGAACCTGAAATGCATTTACTTTCAAAAGTTTTACATTCACATTTTAAAATAAGGTACTTTTTAGCTCTTTACTAATTGTCAGGTAGTATCAATTATTTTTGTAGCGTTTTGGTATCTTGTACATTCACAAAAATTCTCGATAGCTTTGAGAAGGAGGTAATAATTTTTCTGAGCACCCCCCCCCCTCCACTAGAGGTGCTCGCTAATTTTTACCAACCCCCAATAGAAATACTCGTATCGACGCCCGTTGATATATGTAAGCACTTACTTTACCTTAAATTCTTTATTGTCTTCACAGCAGTTATTTTTTAGATCTGCTTATTTGCATAACTTCGCTTGAAACTCCACGGCAGCAGCAAATATCTAAATGCTGCTCTATACCATCAGCAAATCCCCAAAATGAAATCAGAGCCGATGAGTGGGGGGGCATCATGGGTTGCAGCCCGGGAGCCCGGATAAAATCTAGGGGGGGCCGCCGTGAGGGGCCCCGGACCTGAAAAAGATCTATGCCACTGCCCAGGGGAGGGTGCATAGGGGCCAGTCGAATTGAGGCTGGCGGCTCACGTTAGCTCTCAGCGCCCCAGAATGAGCTTAATAATAATGAATATGTTACCTTATAATAAGTTAGTCCAGAAAGTTAAGTTCAATGGCAATAATGTTTTCACCAGGCTAAAACTAGATGTAACCAGTGGAAGGGAGGAAAGTAAAAATATCAAATAAAAATAAATGTCCGCTATAAATCAACTTGATTAATTACTTGGATTTCTAGATAAAAACTTTGACAATAGAAAAAGTACCTGAATATAGTTTTTGCAGGAAATTCATTGTAAAATTTTAATGAATGGATTGTGTTCAGTTGACAACCTCATTAAGTTTTAATTGAATGTTGGTGTGTGTGTAAAATTGATGTTCCTATTCTTTTTCCTATTCTCATTACGCAAACAAGTGAATGACTACGAAGATAGAAATTAATAACTACAAAAAACAGAGAAATAAGAAATAACTTTAAAGGATAAGAATTAGTGATTGTAATTATAAAAAATGAGAACAGATGAATGATTCTAAAAAATGAAAATGGGTGAATAATTCTTAAAATAAGACTGGGTGAACTACTTCAATGATTAAAAATAAATGACTCTAGTGCAGAAAAGAAAATAAATGGCTCTAAAAAAATCAAATAAGTGAATGGCTACAAGATGTCAAATGGTAGAATGATTCCAAAGAATAAGAATGAATAGATGACTCCACAGAATTACAATTAATTAATTAATTAATTAATTCCAACTTCTGTGGAATCAATTTTTTTTCACCTAGGGCGTCAAACCCCGATTACGGATCTGTAGGGGGAAAATGGAACGCGATTGTTGCCTGCTGGAATTAAACCTAAGTTACCAGTATGGTGTCCCAACGTTTTCCTAGTGCTCGGCTGTAGGATCTTTCTTTTTCAAAGAACGAAAATAAAATAACTCATTCACCTTGATGAGTCATTCAGCCCACCACCTTTATAAACTAGGTAAGCTCATCGTATTCTTGTTTTTTAATTCAATCACACTTTTATTTTTAAACAATCATTCAATATTTTTAATGTGCGTTGCTATTTCAGTAAAATCGCAGAATTTTTTCGATTTTTATAAACTGTTTATGATTGATAATTCATCCATATTACTTTTTTTTGATTAATCATCCATCGTTCTACATATTTCATTTTTATGTTTGCTTCTTTAAAATTCAACATTTTTAGTAAAGTAATTAACCACGTGTAACAAATGCAAAAATTTTAATAAACTCATTCCATTCCTCTTAAATTCATTATCTTCCTTACTTGCTTTCAATTTCAAAAACGCGCCTTCTTTTAATTTTTTTTCCTGATAATTAATGTTGAAGAGAGTGAATATGAATTTATTAATAGGCATAAAATAAGTTTGTATTTTAAAAGATAACTCTTTTTTTATTAGTTTTTTATTTTGCACACTTTTCATCAATTAATGTGTCAACATGTAAAACTTAGTAATTAATAAACTTCTATTTAATGACAAATCAATAAAAATACGAAAGAAAAACCTCCGCCTAAACCAAATTTTTTTTAAATCGTATATCTTTTTCAAAACATTTGCTGATGTTCAGCTATCTTCGCCTATAACAATAGGTGCCCAAATAAGTTGGCAGGGAGGGGGGCTCGAGCCCCCCTCTAGCTGTTCAAAAAATTTGTCCAATTCTGCAATTCATTTACTTTAAAAAAAATTTACAGTCACATTTTAAAATAAGTTACTTTTCAGCTCATTACTAATTGTCAAGCAGTATCAATTATTTTTGTAGCATTTTAGTATCTTGTACATTTACTAAAATGTTTTACAGCCTTGAGAAGGAGGTAATAATTTTTGTTAGCCCTCCTAGAAATACTCATATAGGCACCTGTGACTAAGACTCTGAGTTGGGAAATAGTTGCTTTTATTACAGGAACCATTTTAAAACACTCGCATAATAATTTATGACTATATTTTGCGTAAACTGTATGTTCGCTTAAAACATTGCTAACTAGAAAGTTATTCGACAAATTATTTTCATCATGTCTCTTATGCTCGTTTGCTTTTCAATTCCACAAAGGGGAGAGAAACAATAAAAGCCAGTAAAAGGCAGTAAAAGCAGTAAAAGTTATTCTGCGTTAGCAGCTGCAGGCTTCCGAGAAATCTAGACGTCTGCGGAGAAGGGGATCAAACCCCGGACTAAAGTGTGCAGAAAAATAGCTCACGTTCTACGATAGCACTGGGAATCACGCAAAATCGAGTTAGTGGCACGATAAATATGTGCGTTACCGTTAAGCCAACGTAGAATCGCTTAACCAGAGTTCCAACCGCTTAAAACCTGGAGGATCAACTCTTGGGCTCCAGCGAGCAGTTAGTTGTAATGCTCCTAAAAATGGGAGTTGGCACATATCAGCCATTTTCTTTCTTTTTTTTTTTTTAAATCGTATCACGTGATCGTGGTTGCAAATTGCATTTATTGGCGACATCTTAAAAGTTGCGCCAATGTTTACAATAGTCGGATAATCGCGGATTTTTGATTATTTTTATGCCAAAATAGCGATCATTGCGCCAATGCGTAAAACCTTTATCGCCAAGGTAAATGAAACCGGAATTGTACAACAAAATGGCGGCTGATGCGTCAACTTAGAATTCTAGGCTCTCTAGTTAGTTGGTGCACTTTTTTGTTTTTTGACCTAGAATATGTCTGTATTTTCGGAACCGTACTTGGGCCTGTGACTGTCACAAAAACATGAAATGCTCGAATCGAAATAATTTCGAGACAACATATGCGACAACAACGTGCACTATCTCACTGTAAAGGAAAAGGACCAACGTACTTAGCAATCGGAGTCTAATCTCGGTATGACGCCATTTTTGTTCGGTATGACGTCATCGGTGCGCCGCCATCTTGAAGCGCTAAGATCTCGGTGCCGCGTGGTTCAAAATTAGTTTAACTATGGATTCAAACACGGAAGCTCATCTCGTAAGGTGTCGTTTGATTCGTCTTAGTTAGATATATAAGTGTGAATAAAAAACAAACAATTAACATCCTTAATCATTAAGGAATTTGCTTAATTAATAAAGCGCAGAAATTCCTATTTTACGACATTTCTGTTGCAGTTGTGACAAATCGTTCGGAGAAAATCAATGAAAGATTTTGGGCATTTGTCATAAATGAGTAGATCGGTTCCATGATTCGATTATTGAAGGAGATAGCGCACAACTAATTTATGCCCACCTTTTTATCCGCTTGTATATTTATCCGTCTGAATGCCTATAAATCTATGTTTTAGCTTACCTTTTTTTGCTCATTTATCCTCATATTTGCCTAACCTTATCTATATATTTGTCTGTTAATCTTCTTATCTGTTTGTCTGTGAACGTTCTTATTTATTTGCTGGTTAATCTTCTTATATGTATATTTGCCTGTTAGCTTTCTTATTTGTATATTTGCATGTTCACCTTCTTATCCGTTTGTCTGTTAACATTCTCTGTCTGTTAACGTTCTTCTTTGTTCGTCTGTTAACCTTCGTATCTAAATATTTGCCCGTTAACCTTCTTATCTATAATATTTTCTCGTTAACTTTCTTATCAATATATTTTCCAGTTAGCCTTGTTATTTATATATTTGCCTGTTAACCCTCTTATCTGTTTGCTTATAAGCCTTCTTATCTGTTTGTCCGTTAACCTTCTTATCTGTGTGTCTGCAAGCCTTCTTATCTGTGTGTCTGCAAGCCTTCTTAAACTGTCTGTTTATGTGCTTACTTGTTCGTCAGGTTATTAATCTGTATATTTCAGCCTCTCGTCGAAACCATCCATCCGCCTGTAAAAGAAAGTTTGTTTCTGATTTACGGCCCAAGAATGTCTGGGGTCATGCTACACCAGAAATTACAGTTTTCCGAGGAATTCGAGCCGCTTATTGCCTAAGGAACCAACGCCGGACTACGGTGGACAGAAAAACATTAACATATCATGGGAAACGTTGACAATACCAATGGAATCACACTCGGGATAACGACATTAGAGACGAATACGTTAGTACTAAACTACCGTAGAGCCGTAAAAACAAATATGGTGTATTTTTACTTTACGGCCCAAGGACATCAAAGGTTGTGCTGCGTTCACTAATTATGGAATGTGTACAGAATAATGGACTAAATAACGGTATATTCAAAACGCAATCATATTTCATGACATCTAATTCTTTGTCCTTAAAAATGAAACACATGATGCAAATTTCTGGACCTGCTTGTTATTTTTAATTAATTAATTCATTAATTTAATTGAGTAATAAAAATTAAATAATTTAATATAGAAATAACATACATACACCGCGCTATTTCTCTATGGAATCACGAAGTCACTGTAAACATTTCTAGGGACATCACACTAACTGTTCGATACCCTGAAGATAGAAATCCGCTCCTGGGTTCTGGAACCAGCATAGATGAGCTGTCCTAACTTGGTCGTCGTTAGCAAACTGGGTGGCAAATTTGTGTCCACCCAGATGTGGTTTTAGCTTGCCAGACACGTGAAAATCGCAAGGCGGCATATCAGGATTGTTCAGAATTGCACTGTGGATGCTGCCAGACCTCCCATCCAAACCTCTGAAATAAAGCTTGTGTTGCGTGTGAGGTGTAGCACTTTCGTGCAAGAGGACAATGACTTTTCTTAATTTGCCATACCTGTTGCTTTCACGGCTGTGCATAAAGTCCTTACAGCTTTGCAGTACTATGCAGCATCGATGTTTGTTTCCTACCATATAAGCTCGGTGTACACAACTCCTTCGCAGTCGAAGCAAAATTTGAATTTTGAAATCTTTGAATTTTGTTCTCACAGGCGACGAACTCAGTATGAAGACAATTTGCGGTAGTCCAGTTGGTAACGCATGATGGAATGAGCAGTGCCAACAGATATTCTCGAATCCTTTTGCAATGTGTGCGATGGTCAATTTGCGATTGCGGACAATCATGTCATTCACACGCTGCACCACATCTATTGTTCTCGCCATTGTTGGTCCTCCTTGCCTTGCCGCATTGGTCAAGTTTGTGCCGCCGTCTTCAAACCGCTGACACCCATAAGCAGATTTACCATTTTGCCGCCCCTAGGCTGCTTTTGCGTCCCCAAATCAATGATAAGAACATAAAATCGCTAATACAATACACACCAAACATTTTTGTATTGACAATAAATATATGGAAAAACAAACTCACAAATTGAATTATAAACATTAAACAATACTAACCTATATTGAAGGATAATCTCTTCTTTATGTATCATAAATCAAATTCAATTTTATTGAAATAAATTTTAATTTTAGAAAAAAAAAAAAGCCTATCGAACACTGGTATTTAAATGGAAAGCATGACGTCTAGCTTTCTTCTCGGCAAAACATCTGATTATATCGTCGTATGGTATTGATTTTGTTATATCAGACTCAATACACAAAATTTTGCCGCCCTAGTCTATAGCCTATTGGGAAATACGTCTTTACTGGCACCACTTCACTGTGGCTGGACGCGACATTGCATGTCGCCCGCATATGACAGTGAATTTCCGTACAAGTGTGACGTTTTGCACACAAAAAGCACACTGTTCTGCGTCCTTCAATGTTGAAGTTTCCAGCTGACGCGCCATTTCGTTCGCGTGGTAGGCAGTAACGCTTACCAGCACTTTAACGAAAATGACAACGTTAGGCAGTCGTGAGCCTCAACTCTCTTCTTCGAGAGTTCAACTCTTGTTGGGCAGTGTTGCCATTTTAGGACACAAGCACATTTTGACAACTCCTCGTAGAATATGCATAATATAAACATACATATAATATGCATAATATAAAAAAATACATAGAATATGTATAATGTATAATATATATAGAATATAGAATATGTATAATATAAAATATATATAGAATATGTATAATATAAAATATATATAGAATATGTATAATAAAAAATATATATATATAAGATATAGAAATACACAAATAGGTGTGGGCTACCATAATAAGAACACTATGTGTTCGTTTTGCAGGTTTTCTTAATCGTTGCCACTAAGGAATCCAAGAAATGCAAACTTATCACGGCTTGTAAAATCAGCAATATGCCAGATTGTTTACTTTCATTTCATATTTTCCAAATGCTGTGTAATTATAATTTTTTTTTTTTATTTGTCAAAGGTATGCAACTGTATTCCGATTTTTAAATTACAGTCAGTTTTTCGTTTACCATCGAAATTTGAATACGTAATTCTCTGAGGCTCCGCCAGAAAGCCGTACTAAATTCCTTTAACGTTGTATTGTAATTATATTTATCTTTCGGCGAATTACTGAATTAACTTAAACATTTAAAATGTTAAATAAATATATTTAAACTCATTGTTTAAGCTGCATACCCACTATTACAGTGTATTCTATGTTTAAAGAGTAAAAAAAAATATTCAGTCTTTATTTCCGTGTGCGCAACTTCTTTTGTATGGAAGTCCTTTTAATTCTTTGTGTTCTATTTCAAAAATTAAACCCACTATTACCCTATGTTCTATGGTTAAGGCATTAAAAAAAATTATCTTTATTCCCGTGTGAGTTATGCCTTTTGTATAAAAGCCCTTTGAATTTCGTGTGTTCCATTTAAAAAAATCAGACCGCTATTACCTTTTGTACTACGTTTAAAGTGTAAAAAATTTAGGTTCTGTTTCAACGGGAGTTAGGGTTTAAGCTGCAGTCGCATTTTTCGCAAAATGCGACGAGTTGCTCGAAAATGCGAAGAAAAAATTATTGCCCATCGCGAAAATGCGACAGGCATTTTTAACCACAGTTTATTCTCTGAAAACAGGATTCCTCGATTCCAGAAGATCCGTTATGCACTTCAGCGATCTTTTCTTGTTCCTTTTTGTTTCCTCTTCAAAATTCTTAACAGCACCTATTAAGCATTGTTGATATAAATAATTTCATTGATACGATTTTTCGAGCAATGAAAGCAACTAATATTTTTTAGCATTTTGCTACAACTTTTTTTCCCATTTTAGCATTTTTGCGACAGCATGTTTTGAGCCAGCTTAAACCCTGTTTAAACTGGGTGAAATTATTTCATTTCTTCAATAATTATATCTTCAATTAATATACAAATTTAAACTAATAATATTAGAAAGAGGGAGAGATAAAGAGAAAAAATAAAATACAATAGAACTTGTCTAATGTGACCACCTTTTGGACTGTACTGCAATGGTCACCATAGGGAGGTGGTCACTATGCATGACAGACTTTCGTATAGGAATTACTAAGACCTTGCTAGTTCTCTCTTATAAAAAGTGGATACCTCAGTCAGGTGGTCACTTTAACAAGGTGACCATTTTGCCAGGTTTCCCTTTACATTATTTGAGAACATATAAAATGAGTAAATTTTAAGGCGTTTATATCTCTGTAAAACGGAAACACCAAAAATTCCAACTTTGAAATTGAAATTTACAAATAAAAAATTTCTTATGAACGTAAATTTTGTTTCCACCGAAATTCCTCATCTTTTCAGCAAAAGCGCTCTTCCCTCCATTTTTGAAATCATGTGCACAGGCTTCAAAATTTCATAGCTAAAATCTCATCTAAGTTAAGTAGACAATTAATCATTTTGAAGGAAATGAATTTCTGTTCACCGTTCGGTTGATTAAACGATGAACTGCATAATCAATATAACTAATATCGTACACTTTTTGATAATAGCCTGCATTCCGTTCGTAAAACTCCTTACCGATGAAGATGAAAACCCTAAAAATCGATGATAGAAAAGGAAGGCAACGAAGAAATTCGTGAACTAGAAAACGGACTACGTGTAATGGTAGGGCTTTTGAGAATTTTAGCACCTGTTTTCGACATGCATTCTTGTTGCTTTCAGCGAATGTGAAAGTGACGTTGCTTCGTGACGTAATCGTTGCGCATTGCATGATAGTCTTAGCAACAGATAAGTGATGTTACACACACAGACCTTTCGCTTCGAATACACTGCGCAAGTGTGACCATATCGATAATTCCCGAAAACGACAGTTAGCCACCTTTTCTTGCCAAACTTTCAAGTTTGAGGGTAATCTGTGGCCATTCATTAATCAGAAAATGGTGATGAGAGCATTTCGGTAAATGGTTTGCATTTAATTAAGGATAAAAACTTTAAATATTTATGAATAATAATAAATAGATGTTTCGCCTAAAAGTTTCAACATATTATTTTGACAAGTTTAGGGTATGAATAAAAAAAATAATTTTGTTTGTTCCTTCGCCCACTGTTAGTGGTTATTAAACCATGTTTGAGTGTCCAAAAATTTTTTATTTTCAGCTAAAGATGAAATATTGTCAGTTTTTTTTAAGGCACCATATAGGTGACTTACACGGTTCCGGATTAAGGCTTATATGGACCCTAGATTGGAAGGACAGAATGGGCGCCCCCATGAAATCAATCAATCAATCAATCAGAATTTATTTATGCATAACATCTATAAAAATGATCATGTCAAACATCTATGTCAACTTGTCATATTTGTCAACAAATCATAAGTTTCTCATTGAAGTTTATAATTTTAATATTCCGATTTATCAATAAAGAAAATTTCTGAAGCAATTGTAAATAAACAGGATTATAATAGATTTTACGCTTGCATAATTACCAAACCCCCTTTAAGGCCACTGTTGGGACGGAACTACATATAGATAGTCTATACATAAATCTTGCACATAATATTTATATAAATTAGCTTTACGTAGATGCGGTACAGCGGGACGTTCCATAGTCATAAACGATGGGAGTGGCTTTTCGGCACTGCACTCAATCCGAGTTCGGTCCTCGTATTGGACGCCCTTTTTCTTTGTAATTTATTTGACTTTCTCCAGCGACGTTACACAGAAAGAAGGGAAAGAAATTATTATTAACAGGCAGTTTGATAATCATAAACGATGAAAATGCCTATTAAACATCGCATTGAATCCTTAGTTTGATTCCGGGATTTCACACGTTGACTCTCTCCCCCTCCTCTCTCTCTCTGTCTGTCTGCCTGCCTCTTTTCCTTTCTCCCTCCCTCGGTCCTTCCTTCTCTCCGTCCTTCTCTCCTTCCTTCCTGCCTTTCTTCCCTCTCTCTCTCTCTCCCCCTCTTTCTTTTTCCTTCTTTCTTTTTTTTTTTAAATAAGGACAATTAATTTGCTTTATCAAATGAAGTCATATGTCATAATATGAGAAGATAATGTATATTAACCACGAAGAATTTGAATAGAGGAACAAGAACTGAATTTCAGTCTGATTTATTAATATTGACGATGAAAATTATTTCTTTTAATGTACAGGGCCCTGAGTTTGATACCGAACATCATCATCATCTTCTTCTTCTTCTTCTTTCTTCTCCTCCTCCTCCTCATTTTCCTCTTTTTTTTAATAGCTTAGTCTTAAATAATAAAACAGTAAGACAACGTTTTAATGCGTATAATGAAATTCCGTAATTAAAAATATTTAAAAACCCTGTGCATTTTGAGAGCGGCAATGTGCTGGTCTTAGTCAGGAGAAATAAACTGTGTGTTTCTCTCTTTGAATCCTTTAAAAATAAAGGAAAATTTTTAAGTGGTCATGCCACAATAGAACTGTCCATGTCTCATACCATGGCATGCTGTTTTAGATATGCCCCCATATCCTCAGTTGAATCGGAGAGATTTTTCGTAATATAAAATGCTATTGACTAATAGGCGTCATAATTTCACATTTGAGAATTTGAAAAAGCATATGGGTGCAATGTGAAGTAAGAAGAGAAAGGTCTTACGAATAACCCCATCTGAAAATATATTATAAGTGAAAATTTTACTTTTCAAATATTAAAAAATATGCGATATTTCTTTTTTCAATGACGCCTACTTCTTTTATTATATTTTTAAGACAGTAGAGGAAATATGTGCATTAAATTTCTATAGTCAGTCTTTAGCCCTTAAATTAATTAATTGCTCATTTTGATTGATTTAAATGTCTTTTCTATATTTTCATTTGAATGTCTTTTCTATATTTTCATTTAAATGTCTTTTCTATATTTCTATTGATTTAAATGTCTTTTTATATTTTCTTATTTAAATGTTTTTTATATTTTATTTAAATGTTCTTTTCTATATTTTCTATTTAAATGTACCTTTTTCTATATTTTCATTTAAATGTCTTTTCTATATTTTCATTTAAATGTCTTTTTTATATTTTCATTCTAAATGTCTTTTCTATATTTTCATTTAAATGTCTTTTCTATATTTTCATTTAAATGTCTTTTCTATATTTTCATTTAAATGTCTTTTCTATATTTTCATTTGAATGTCTTTTCTATATTTTCATTTAAATGTCTTTTCTATATTTCTATTGATTTAAATGTCTTTTTCACAACTTTAAGTGCCTTTTTAATGCCTATTTTAATCTTTTTATGTGCTTTTTTTGCCTGTCTTTTTTACCGTTTTTTGGTACCTAAATTTCCAGTCTCTAGTTATTAAATATCTATTAATAATAAATAAGAAGATAAGGTAAGATCAAGGAATGTCTGAAAAAAGCAGATTGTGGATTCATTGCAGAACTTCTATTTCACCGAAACTATAGATGAAAATCTCTAGTGTATTCTTGGACGGTATTGGATAGAATGCCTCATAATATGGCTCTCGACATAAGGTTGATATCGAAGAGGACACAGGGGCCTAAAAGATAAATGCAGGAATATATTTCCATCTAAAATGAGTCAGATATTGGATCTAAGGATATAATGCAAATGATAAAAGTTGTCTCACTGATTGTGACGTCAGAATTTTCTGGTTGTTCCATTCTCTTTACTAATAACATTTCGTATTTTTATTAACATATTATTAGGATGGAAGGTTATTATCCTAATTTTTAGAATTTAATAGTAGTAATGTGAATAGATAATGTGATATAGAGATGTAGTAGTTCAAACGTTATGGTGAGGGACTCAAATAGCGTTATGACAGGTCAGACGATAGGGAGTTAAACAGAAAAAATAGCTTGCTGCCTATAGGGGGCTAGAGACGTCATTGGCATAACACAACATAACCGACTGGAAAAAACGCTGGACAGTAAAATAAGCAAGCATTGTAGACGTAGCCACTTTCATAACCAGTAACACGCAGAAATAAATGCCACAAAAATTACTATGTGACGTATCCTCATAGTCGTGTCACAGGTCTTTAGACACGAAATCAAACGTGTGTCGCATAAATGTGATTAATATCCATTTGACAATGAATCCCTCCTCCGCTGATTGACACCTAGTCTTTTTCCACTAATTGGTACCTAGTTCTATTATGCTAGTTGACACATAGTTTTACCAAAGTAGCTGATACGTATTCTTATTAAGCTAGTTGATACCTACTAAACTTTATAAAGCAAGCATAAAATAATTAAAGCAATCTAAGAAAACATAAATAATGTGAGGTAACCAAGCATGAGAATATGGGATATATAACATAATATAATATGACATACATGGGATAAGGATAAGTATAACATTATGGGAAATAGACATAAGACAACGAAGGATAAAAGTAAGATCATGCGAAGTAGTAAGATAATGGATAAGTTTAAGATAACGGAAGATAAGCCCAAAATTATGCAAGATAAGCATAAGATAGTATAAGATATATATATATATAAGTTAAGGTTATATTAAATTAAATCATAAATCTGAGATAAATAAATGCAATAAGCAAAACTTTATTTCAGGGTAAAATGTACATTTTTTAATCTGTTTTAAATTATAACTTAATTATTTATATTTTAACCGCGAAGCAATGGGAAAAGACTGAGATCTGACAAAAGACATATTGCCCTAGTTTTTCGCAAGTAAATTTCAAAGTAAAAAAATATATTATCACTTATGCCAGGGTTTCCCAAACTTTCCAAACAGGGGACCGGTTTTTTGTGATATTTTTTTACGGCCTACCCCAATATACACAGAAAAAGTAGGGTTTACAAGTAATTATAACAACCCTCCGAGCAAAAAATTACAAATACCATATAAAAGAAACAATAAAAATAGCTTAAAATATTGAAAATGGTACAGTCTTATGTGTTTTTAATTTTCATTTAGTTTCTTCTCGCTGTCTACGAATAATAATTCATAACAATAATAAAACGAAGTGGTTTCTTACATATGAATGTGAAGAGTGAAGTTGCTTGCCATATCACGACGACAGTATATCAGAAAGAAAAGAAGTTAATTTTGCTCATAAATCTGGCTAGACGTCCAATCTGTTTCGATACTCATGTTTTTAAGAAAATCAAAGTATCCTATTTTGCACTTATATATCGTAACCAATTGCATTAAAAATTGAACTGCTTTCGTACTTAAATCAGGATATTCTTTACAACTTAACCGAAGCATAATTAAGGAAATGTTTTCAATTTTTTGTTTCAGAGCAGCATCGCATGAAATTTCAATAAGGGAATTCACTTTTATTTCACTTAATTGTAATATTTCTTCATTTTCTATTTTAACACTGAATGGATTTTAGCCCATATTTTTTTAGCATGGATTGGTGGAAAATATTCATTAAAATATTTTATTAGCTCCCAAGAAGTGTTCTTGAATTGATGCAGAGAATATGTCTATTTTTCAAGTTTATTTCTGAGTAATTTTCTAAAAATTTGGACAACACTGCAAAGGCCTAAAATTTCTTTTTAAAACCCGTTTCTTCCACAGGATAAAATTTTTTTAATTGTTGCTTCCACTTTCTCACGAACTTTAAAAATATTTATGTTTAGGTGTTGAAAATTTAAATTTAACTCATTTAAGACACAAAATATGTTACTTATATAGTCCAAGCGTGCTAACCAATCAAATTCATGAAATCTAACCTTAAATTAAATATCGCATCTCTTACCAATGGAAGGTGTTCATCTAAAAACAACATAACTTCATATTTTAATTGAAATAATCGTTTCAGGGCATTTTGGTTTGATAGCCATCTTGATTCACAATGGATTCAAAAGGAGATAGATGTTCCTATTAACTTCCTACTTCTTTACACAACTCAGTAAATACCCTGTTATTTAATGGTAGAGATTTTATAAAATTTATAAACTTAACACACTCTTGAACAGTTGATTTCAAAATTATGGGCATGCGTTTTACAGCCACAACTTTCCTGTAATCTCTGCAATTCACCCATATGCAGACTGGTGCTGCTGTCATATTCTCTGGAACAATCCAGTGTGGCAACCTGACATTGCTCATGTCCCATCTCTACCCAGTCCAACACATTTTTTCCAGTCTGTGTTTTGTTTAATGATAAAATCATTTACAAGCTTAAAAATTTCTTCAGCTGTTGTTCTATTCAGAAGTGGTTTACAAAATATAAAATCTTAAACGGAGCCTTTGACAACATATTTTACAAAACACATCAAATTAGAATTATCTTCAATTTCTATACTCTCATCCACTTGTAATGAAAAAAAAAACTGACTATCCTGCACCCTAGAAACCAGAGTTTCTTCTATATTTTTCGCCATATCCTCAATCCTGCTTTTAACTATATTGTTTGAAAGAGTTATGGCTACCAATGAATTTATTTCCTTTTTCCCATACGCTCGGTTGGTTATAACTTTGTGCGGTGAGTATTAATTTTTTCCCAATACTATGTGGATACACCGTCTCGGCTATCAGTTTTGCAACTTTATAAGATACCAAAACCAAATTTTGATTATATGAATTCGTAGAAAGCGCTCATGAGTTGTTGTTTTTTTTTGGCAGAACACAGTTCATTATTCTTATTTATAAAAAAGTCCATTGATTTATTCGAGTATTCAAGATGTTGACTAGCCAAATGTCGGTTCAATTTTGATGGTTTCATTCGCTTGTTTGATAATTAGTTGGATGTATATTTAAGGCGCAAGGATAGCTAGGGTCATTCTGCACAAAACAAGGTCGTTTGATAATTTGGTATGGCAAATAATACACAATGGCACGTAATTATCGCTACCAGTGGCAATAAAACTAAACTTTAAATATTCGACACAATATTTGTGGGTTCAACTAGCTTTGATTTTCTTGTTACAATTGCCCACATCGCGTGTGTCTTAGATTTCTATAACTGATATTTTTGCTTGTAATTGGCTGAACGTTGATTGAATCGCTCTTAATTCTTTTTAACCACTTGCCCATATTGAAAGTGAAAGGGTATTTCCTAATAAATAAATTAGAAAAATATTTCGGTGTAATAATGGAATCTTAACGCGAAATCACAAACCGGTCCCAAATTGTCGTTATTTACTGAAGAATATATGCCAGGTTCTGGTCTCACCTGTTGCCAAAGGTAGTTTGCGAAAAGTGTTCAGAAATTCGCTCGCAACGAGCTGTTGGGCCCATGATAGTCCCATGGATAATGTTCTTGCTGGAAAAAAATAATTTGAAAAACAAAAATGAACGATCTTCCTCTTTTGAAATGGATAATCCAATTATATTTTCGAGATTTTTGATATTTTTTGGTTTTATGGAACAATTATTGTAAAATTTCCTGAGGACCGGTATTGTTTTCCCAGGGACCGGTAACGGTCCGCGAAGCACAGTTTGGGAGACCCCGACTTATGCTAAAAAAAAGGAGAAAAGGATAATCAGAAACTATTTAAATAAATATGCAGGCGCTTTTAAATAAAGTAAGTTCCTTTATTCCATTAAGGAGTGCGTCCTACACCCAAGGCTCCAAGGAGCCTATAATAAACATTCAAATTTATTCGCATTCTATAACGAAAGTACAAATAGGACCCTGCTGCTCTAGGGCTTATAATTTAACTAGGCATCTTCTGTTCCCTATGGGATTAATCCCTGGATTAGGGATTGGCAATAAAAATGATTGTAATCTGACAGCCGTCGGACTCAGATTTGGATTTTCCACACGAGAGACAAGAGCTTGATTTTTTACTGCATCGTACAACCGAAGTAATAAAATTACAAAAATAATAATATAAACAAGATATAGATAAACAAGGGCATGAACCACGCAGATTTCATTTCTGCATTTACAGTTTTTATTTGCCAATTTTGCGCCAACTTGAAGCAATCATGGGGCCCGAATAGAAGAACCCACCCCTCAACTATATTCTGCATTTTTTGTTTAGTTTATTGTTTATCATTTTTTGGAGGGCCTCCGCCCAAAAAATGGCCTCTTAGAATCCCCCACCGATAACGATGAAAAGCGGCCATTTCATATTAATGTTTTATCATTATTCAAGCTTTATCACTGTACAAGCACTTCGCACAGGCCGCCTTACAAAATATTCTTTAAAGGCGCTTGAGGCCCCTCCCCATAGCCAGTTGAGGTCCTTCCCCATAGCCACTTGAATCCCCCATAAGCTTTGAATTGCTACACTACTGTCTTTATCTTATCTGTCCTTGTGCGGTAAAACACAAACGATTTTAGACTGGGCAAAATTAAAAAATTTCTCCAGCAGATGGAGACACTATCATGCGCTAAATGGCATTACTACATTTACAGGAGGAAGAAACATTAATAACAGTTTCTCAAATGTTTAACCTATACGTCATAAATAAAATGTGTATCATGGGCGTAGGCAGGAGTGTTGATTGGGGAGATCATAACCTTCCATTATGATATAATTTCATGTATATAGAATTATAGCCCTGTAACCACCATTATAAATCTTCGTGTAACTCCACTTCTAAACTTTCTGCATACACCAGTGATATATATATTTGTAGTTGCGTAGGTTATTATTATTTTTTATCCAACGCCATTTTTTAGCCTTTTGACCATTAATATTATAGCGGCCTGATACAGGATTGGCTGGTTGATTGGCAGATTTTACAGGTTCTGTAAAAAAACCCACAATATGGATTTTTTTTTACAGAACTATGGCTTATGATATCTTGTAGACTTGGGCATGAAAGAAGGTGGTTTCCCCCTCAGTAGATCGAGTTCACACAAGGGGCATGTAGGTGAATTAGTCAGATTAATTTGATAACGATGCTGTTGTAGGTAGTCATGTCCAGGGACTGATTGGGTCCTCTTCCATGCCATTGGACTTCCGAAGGACACAAATCCTATTTTCCGACGAGGGCGCACAGACCCGGTGTCCGGTAGGCCGGCGGCCCAGTCAGCCCCCCGGTTAATAATCTGACCCGTTGGTAATTAACCCCGGTTCATAAATCTGAAGCAAGCCACCCCAACCTTCCTTGGAAGCTTTTTCAGTATGATGCCTTTTAATTGTCTTTGTCGTTTTATACTAGATTTAATACTTTTTTAACTGTATAAAGTTCAACTGGAAGGTTAGGTTGTTCCAGAGATGATCCCTGCTTATCAAGTTGTTCAGACTTCTCATTACCAAACATATTGCAATGACTTTGGATCTAATTGGAGAGTAATTGATTTGCAGCTGTCAGTTGCAAAACTTATAGACTCTCAACAACAGCGTACTTTTGAAGAGTCATTGCAACGTTGAGATGTAAGGAGTGCAGTAGTAGCTGTTTGTGAACCACGTAAGATGACTACTTTATTTTCAACAAACAACAATCGCATGAACCTTCATCAAGATTATCACAGTAGTTTCTGATTGCACTGGCAGTGAAAAATATCATCTTGAATAAATTTCAGATCCAGCATTTCTTGAAGCATCTTTGGCAGCGTTGTCAGTATGGGTGTGCAATTATAAATAATTTTATGGTGGTATTTCTAGTTTAAATAAAATAGCAGCTATAGCATCAAATATGATACATAATTACTCCATTATTCCACAATTTCCATTAAAGTACTTAAGTACTTTAATGGAAAGAGCACTTATATGTTAGACAGTACTCTTATCACTGCTTCAATAGATGTATGGTTACGAAAATGAACAATGCATGATTTTTGTTTTCCGCATATATGAAACAATTTTACATTAATCCAAAAACAATAATAATATTATTGTACTTGAATATGAAATATTAGTTCGTAAGTTTTTTACCGCAAAACATGTAAAGCTTTTTGATTTTTAACGACGTTCTAAACTTGTTTCTTCAGGAAAATAAAGAAAGGAAGAAGGAAATTGAAGGATTAAAGAAGAAAATTCTTCCATTTCTGTCCGATAGATGGCAGCACATATTGCCATATCCTTTTCTTCATTCAGTGTAGATTTAAATAAATAAATAAATTGCATACACGCACGCAAGAAGAATGAATTGAGAGAATCTTTCCATATACGAACTCTTTTGCTTTATCACAATTATACCTACTTTTACAAACTTCCATTTTTTGTATTAATTTTGATTCCGCATTTAAAAAAGATAATTTAAATTTTATATTCCATAAGTAACTCAAACTGTTTTGTCGTTTCAAATATTTTGCTCATTTTAATCAAAGTTACAAATTCTTCGGTCGTATTCATCACGGAAGATTAAAAGGGAATTGCCTGTTGGAACTAATGTAAACGTCGGAAATAATTCATAAACTTATGCAGAACGTTCATGGGCGCCGATAGCATAAAAATATTGGGTGGACGGTATGCTAGGGGAAGGCAGCTTGTTGTTAATGAGGGCCGTAGCTAGAATGTGGCCCCAAGGGCCCGTCCCCCCAAACTTCCAAAATGTTTTTACTACCAATACTTATTCATTAGCGAGGCTGTAAAAAATTCTTGCCTCCCCGAAATAATTTCTGGTTAAAGCCTTGTTGTTAACAACTCTTTACAGGGATAACAGACATCCACCCACAAAGCAGTGTTTAATTTAAATGTGCTTCTGCTTGATGACGTTCATTGTACCATAAAATTAGTATTCTGGTTATATTTCCAGTTTCATTTTCACATGCAATACGCTAGGGGCGGACTTGGCAGTCGGCGCACCGCCCCCCCAGGGCGGGTGCGCCCTTTGTTCCAGTTCATCCCTAGTTGCGACTGTATGTATTTTTACAAATATTTTTAAGCAGTTTAAAAATTGCATTGAGCACCCTAATACGTACCATCATTTTCGTAATTTAATTTTTACACAAATGTGATTTTTTTTTTTTTTTAATTTTTAAAAATTCGTCATGAATGAGAGTAAATTGTTATCGTCATTAATCGGTGAACATTTTTATTCTGAAAAGATCAAAAATTGTTGTGTTTTTTCACTAACTGCTTTTAACTTCAGACTGGAAATTTTTCTCTTCAGAGCCGATGATGTGTTAATATTCGATGATAAATTGTTTTTTATATGAGATATTATTACCATTCACAGGGTTAACACAATTGCCGACCATTTGGAAATTATGCTAACCCTGTGAAAGGCAAAAATCTCGTACTATAAAAAAAATTATCATCTAATTTTGTTTTTATACTAAAAACTGTAAATAAATAAAAACCATGTAGCTAATTGTTTTAGAAGCGTCGAGGGGGGACGGGTCCCCCCCGCTAACGGCATCCGTGAGAAAGTTCATAAGGAGGGGGGGAGGGTTACAAGTTTTTAATGGAGGAACAGAGCTGCAACTCCATGTATTCATATTCATATATGTAAGATTCCATTGCAATGGGGATTGTAACCCCCTCAACCCCCTGCGTGCACCAGTGAAATAAATATATATGTGTGAATGCAAAACCGCCTACTGGTTATGAAAATATGAGGGCGGAAAACTTACTTTATTTTGAATCAATTCCTGCCTTCCACTCTTTAAAGAGAATGGACAATTTAGACTTATTCTTTTTCAAAAACTTTTACCGCAATTCAGTCTCTGGAATTCCTTTGCTAATATTCAAATATTAAAAGAACTAATTGAAAAAATGAATATGGACTTGCATTATGTTTATGCATTTGTTGACTTCCTTTATGCATTTGTTGACTACATTATGCATTTGTTGACTTCCTTTATGCATTTGTTGACTTCCATTATGCATTTTTTGACTACATTATGCAATTACTGACTTTCATTTTGCATTTGTTGACTTCCATTATGCATTTGTTGACTACGAGAAATCCTTCAACTCTGTCGAATCAGTAGTTACCGACTCTTTGAAATCAGCAGGCATCGTAGATGCAGCATTAATATGGTTAAAAGCATAAATGCTGAATTTTGGTCGTGTGTGGATACTTGTGATGTTAATTTGGTAAAATAGTGATGTAGGAAGAAGTTATACCTCCAAAACTGTTTATTTCATCCTCGCAGCATGGCTTTCAGTTAATAAACGAAAACAGCAAGGGAATAAAGATAAATGGAAAGCATTTAAGTCATATGTGTTTTGGTAATGGCACTGTTATTTTTCCAACTAATTCTTTAGAATTTTAAGACATGTTACAAAAGCTTTCAACTGTAAATAAAGACGTTGAATTCAAAATGAACCAACAAAGGGCTAAAATCATGTTCAACAATTTCGTGCAGAAAGCAAAACTACAGATCGATGACATTGAATAAAACCTGTTGATAATTATATTTTTATAATGTTAATATACCTTGGATAGCTGATAACCATGGAAGGCAACATCGTGAAGGAACTTCATGGATTTATTGAAGTTGGAGAAATAATAATATTTATACAGTTGGAGTGAATTTAAAAAAAACTGGTTTATAATGAAGCGGTTAAATGGCCTTTCTGTCGAAAAGAAAAGTCTTCAACCATTTTGAATACCAGTCCTCCCTCTTATGGCTCAGAGAAATGGAGATCAACGAAAAAAGCAACGCTGAAATTCAAAACAACCCAAAGGATTATGGAGAGTTTCATGCTTGAAATAACTAGAAGAAAACGAAAAAGGAAAAACTTGGACGGGAAAGCAAACAAAGGTGGCGGACAAAATTGTTAGAGTAAAAAATAAGTGCTAAAATTGCATTGGGCTGGTTATATCGCAAGAATATCAAAGTCGGGCAAAGGGGAATTTCTCAACTGGATTCAACAATACCACTGAAGACTTGGAAAACGTCTTCAAACTAGATATATAAATTCAATAAGGAAAATGATTGGAAGTATGTATAAACGAACCACTTGAGATAGATTATCTCACTTGGGAAAACATAGATTCAGAATTGGATAGATGAATATCATGATTCATCATAAATGGTTGAATATTATGACTAGTTATAAATGGTTGAATATTGTAATTGACTATAAATGGTTGGATATTATGATTTTCATTTTAACTCAACAAAATAAGAATAAAAAAAAAACACAGAAGGGGCATTATTTTGCACAAAGGTTAAAACCTAAACCTTTAAACGTTAAAAGGTTAAAAGGTTAAAAATTAAAGGTTCAAGAAGAGTGTGTTTAGGGTCTAGAGATTATTGATACACCTTGGTTGTATTTAGTCTCATTTCTGCTCCAGATTAAGTTACGTAATTAGTAATTGAATTAAATGATAATTTTAAACAGAAAATATAATGTACAGAATTATTACTTGCATGTTATGTATGTCGTTAAATAACTGAAGTTAATTATGTCTACTCTGGATTAATATATACATGATGTTAATCACATTTAAATAGATGTAATTATGCAATGAATAATTGTGGTAGGTAAACGTAACATATAGTCCTGAAACAAATAAATATTTTTATAATTATTATTGATTACAAATGGTTGAATATAACGATTGATTACAAATGGTTGACTATTATGGGTGATTATAAATGATTGAATATTATTTATTATATTATTATGCTAGATTAGATTATTATATTATTTATGCAAGTGTTTGTACCAAAATATCATTTAGTTAACTATGATGCTACCGAACGTCTGGGTTCTTCTACCAATCCGTACTCCGTAGTTTGACCCACTAGGCAACAAAAGTTCAGACCGTTTGGAAAATTGTAAGCCTTGGCTAGCCCAATCATAGCTGTCCTTGCGCCACAAAGCAGCAGACGCTCAATGAGCTTTGTCAAGTGAAGGCAGAATACCTTCACTTGACAAACAGAACAAAATTGACGGACCTTTGGAAAACTGTAAGCCTTGTCTAACCAATAATAGATATTCTTGCACCAAAAAGCAGGAAAAGATCGGATCCTTTTGCAAACTATAAGCGTTGGTTAGCACAGCCATAACTGCCCTTGCACCGCAAAGCACAAACAAATGATTTACATAACAAAAAATAATTTAAACAATAATATAAAAAAAACATAAATGAGTCTTATGTGGACACAAGGCATGAAAATCTCTATCAATACTTTACTAGTTTCGAAAGAAATGATCTGTAGTCAACCAAAAAAGATTGGAAATTTATTACCAAATACTGTTTCCGAAATAATTAGCATTCACACCACAAGCCTCAAAAAATTACGCAATGTTCACATATGAGTCCAATGGGAATAAGGTTTAATCGT
>QLNU02003225.1:61235534-61272654 GCA_006491805.2 Dysdera silvatica | reverse complement strand
AGGCAGAGGTCAGCGTGGCATGAAAGCAGGGAGTCGCTAGAATGGCCCAGGCTGCCGTTTGTTATTGACCTTGGCAACGTATAATGGACGATCCCTTGCTTCTGAAGCAAAACTTCAGGAATTGGAAGAAGAACTTGACAAGATCAAATGGGACATTGTAGGACTCAGTGAAGTTAGAAGAAAAGGTGAAGAGTTGGTGGAACTTAAAAGTGGACATTTGTTTTATTATAGAGGAACGGAAACTGGAAGAACAAGTGGTGTTGGCTTCTTAATCAACAAAAGAATTAAAGACTACCTTCTTGAAGTCGAAAGCACGTCAGATCGAGCAGCGAGGCTCGTTGTTCAACTAACCCAGCGATACCAACAAGGTTGTTGAGGAATTCTATGAAGAAATCAAACAGCTACATACCAAGGGGAAACAACACATCAAGCTCATCATGGGAGATTTTAATGCAAGAATTGGACAACAGGAACAAGGAGAGACATCGGTTGGTAAATACGGATACGGGGAAAGGAATGAACGTGGCGATCAACTCATAGAATTTGCCGAAGCTGAAAATCTTAGCATCATGAATTCATTTTTTAAGAAGAAACTACAAAGAAAATGGACATGGAAACACCCCAATGGAGGAACCAGCGAAATTGACTATATACTGGCAAACAAGAAATCAATTATTGAAGATTGCAGCGTACTGAACAGATTTAATACTGGAAGTGATCATCGAATGGTGAGATGTAAAATGCACTTAAATACTAAACTAGAAAGGCAGAAGCTCATTAGGAAACAAGTATGTAAGAGGGTGGATTTAAAGAAATTAAAAGAAAATACCGAGGCATTCAAGTTGGAATTAAAAAATCGCTTTTCTGCACTGGAAGGACTTATTGAAGAAGTTGACATCTCAGAAGCAAATGAAAACATTGTTAAGACAATAATTGAAACTGCTGGGGAAATTGGTGGTGTAATATGTAAAAAGCAGAATAGCAAATTATCTGAGAAGACGAAACAACTCATGAAAAGGCGAAGACTTATGAAGGTGGACAATCAAAATACCAGTTGCAGGATTGAGTATGTAGAACTTTGCAAAACTTTGCGCAAAAACATGAAAGAAGATATAAGAAAATTCAATTGTGAGCTAGTAAGGAAGGCCATTGAAAATAACAAGAGCCTTAGGGTTGTTAAAGGAAGTTTGTCTGTTGGGAAGAAACACATCATTGCATTAAAAGGAGAGGATGGCACTGTAACAAGAAATAGGGAAGAAATACTTAGAAGAGTTGAAGAATTCTACAGAAAGCTGTATGAGGGAAACAGTGGATTAAACGAAGACTCTGAGATAGTCGAAGGAACAGCTCCTAAAATCTTAAAAGAAGAAGTAGCATTTGCAATAAAAAGTATGAAGAAAGGAAGATCCCCTGGCGATGATGGCATTACATTAGATATCTTAAAAGAAGCTGGAGAACATGTAGAAGACATACTCGCAAAATTCTTTACCAAATGCCTCAACAGTGGTAACATACCAAACCAATGGGATTCTGCAACAGTAATTCTTTTGCATAAAAAAGGTGATAAAGAGGATTTAAAAAATTACCGACCAATTAGCTTGTTACCTGCTATTTATAAAATCTTCACAAAAGTGCTAACACATCGCCTGCAGAAAAAATTAGATGCAGCTCAACCAAGAGAACAAGCTGGATTTCGAAGTGGATTCAGTACAGTGGACCATATTCAAGTATTAAGAGAATTAATTGAAAGAACACATGAATATGAACTTCCATTGTGTGTGGCATTTATTGACTATGAGAAGGCCTTTGACTCTATTAAAACATCAGCAGTCATCAACTCTTTAAGATCAACAGACATTGAGGATGTGTACATTGACATGGTGAAACGTGTGTATAAAAATGCAAGTGCAAAATTTCGGTTACATAAAGATACCAAAACTATCAAAATTGGTAAAGGTGTGAGGCAGGGAGATACCATTTCTCCAAAACTTTTTACTTCAGCTTTACAGATGATTTTTCAGCAAATAAATTGGAATAACAGGGGAATAAAAATAAATGGTGAATATTTAAATCATTTGCGGTTTGCTGATGACATTGTTATTTTTTCAACGAACCCATCAGAACTCCAAGACATGGTACAGGAGCTCTCAACTAGAAGTAAAGAAGTTGGACTCAAGATGAACCTACAAAAAACTAAGATCATGTTCAATAATTTTGTAGAGGAAACAAAAATACAAGTTGACAACACTGAGCTAGAAATTGCTGATTCATATATTTACCTTGGCCAGCTGATTTCAATGGATGGCAACATTATGAAAGAACTCAACAGACGTATTAAACTTGGCTGGAGTGCATTTGGAAGAAACAGTTTTATCCTGAAGGGGAAATTGCCTTTGTGTCTAAAAAGAAAGGTCTTCAACCAGTGTGTATTGCCAGTCCTCTCTTATGGATCAGAGACATGGAGTCTAACTGTTGGAGCAATACGAAAGTTACAGACAACGCAAAGGAGCATGGAGAGGTGCATGCTTGGAATAACTAGGAGAGATCGGAAAAGGAACACTTGGGTGAGAGAGCAAACTAGAGTAGAGGACATCATTGTTAAAGTAAAAGGGCTGAAATGGCGATGGGCTGGGCATATTGCAAGAAGAACTGATCAACGATGGACAACAGAAATTCTGAACTGGATTCCAAGAGACCACCGAAGACCTAGAAAACGTCCTCAAACTAGATGGGTGGATGAAATAAGAAAAGAGGTTGGGGTGACGTGGAAACGAATGGCCCAGGATAGACTTGTGTGGAAAGCATTTGGAGAGACCTTCATCCAGCAGTGGATAGATAATGGTTGAATATGATGATGGATGATGATGATATATATATATAGAGAGAGAGAGAGCTGGACCTTGACTTTCTTGTGCTCCTGCTGCCGTTTTTGCATTATCCCTAGGTATTTGTAGGTTTCGCCCTCGTCCAAGGTCTTCAGTAGTCTCCCGTCTTCGAGTTCGATGCCTGGTAAATCTTCTTTGCTATTCTTCTGTATTTTGCACTTATCGAGGCCGAATTCCATTCCTATGTCCTTGGAGAATGTCTCTGTTATACTGATGAGTTGTCGGAGTTGGGTGATGGTTGGCGCGTATAGCTTGATGTCATCTACGTACATGAGGTGGGAGACTTTATGTAGGTTTCTCTTGTCTTTCTTCAGCATGTATCCGTATTTACTTGTGTTCAGCATCCTTGACAAGGGGTTTAACGCCAAGCAGAACCACTGGGGGCTTAGTGCGTCTCCTTGAAAGATTCCGCGGCGGATGGGGATCTCGGCCGTTTCTATTTTACTGTCTGGCGTGTTTAGCTGTAACCGGGTTCTCCATTGTTTCATGCTGCTCTGTAGGAATCGGATGATTGAGGGATGCACTTTGTATATGCTGAGTATTTCAAGGAGCCACGAGTGCGGAACAGAGTCGAAAGCCTTCTTGTAGTCCCCAATGATATAGGAATGGAATTCGGCCTCGATAAGTGCAAAATACAGAAGAATAGCAAAGAAGATTTACCAGGCATCGAACTCGAAGACGGGAGACTACTGAAGACCTTGGACGAGGGCGAAACCTACAAATACCTAGGGATAATGCAAAAACGGCAGCAGGAGCACAAGAAAGTCAAAGTCCAGCTCACGCAAGCATTCCAAGAAAGACTTAGAAGCATTGTGAAGACGAAACTGAGCGGGAAGAACACCACGCAAGCAATTAACGCATATGCGGTACCAGTGCTCACCTACTCCTTCGGGATCATCAAATGGTCCAACACTGAACTAGAACAACTCCAGCGGAAAATGAGAACCATCCAGAGAAGAGCCGGACAACTACACCCTGCAACGGCAATTGAACGGCAAACACTACCCCGGGAAGAAGGAGGACGCGGACAAGCGGACCTCAAAGACTTACATGACAAGCAGATCCAGAGCATGAGGCAATACTTCCAGTTGAAGAGTCCCCGATCGCCACTCATCCAAGCCATAATACAAGCAGATGCAAATTACACGCCACTAAACCTGTGTAGTACCGAAGAGCGTGTCCTCGAAACAGCCAACGAACAGAAACTGAGAACTTGGGCCGGAAAACCATTACATGGCAGGCACTACAATGACCTGCAACAACCACACGTTGACAAAAAGGCATCAAATTCTTGGCTGGCCAAAGGCACTCTCCAGCCAGAGACAGAAGGATTCATGCTAGCCATCCAAGACCAAGTGATCGCAACAAGGAACAATCAGAAATTCATCCAGAGAAAAGACATAGAAAGCGACAAATGCAGACACTGTCATGCGGCATCGGAGACAATCCAACACGTGATGGCAGGATGCAAGATCCTTGCGCAGTCAGACTACAAACATAGACACGATCAAGTAGCGAAAATAGTCCACCAGAAATTGGCAGCGAATGCTGGCTTTCTGACAGAAAAATGCCCGTACTACAAATATGAGCCAGAGACCGTGCATGAGAACGAAACACACAAGCTTTACTGGGATAGAGCAATCATAACAGACAAGACAGTCCCACATAACCGTCCTGACATAACCCTCGTCGATAAATCGAATAAGACCACGTACTTAATCGACATAGCAGTACCCAACACCAATAACATACAGACAACCTACACAACGAAAATCACCAAGTACCAAGATCTCAGACATGAAGTACGAGATATATGGGGTATGGAAAAGATCCTCATCATCCCGTTAGTCATCTCAGCAACAGGGATAGTACCAAAAACGCTTGCGACGAATTTGGAGATACTCAACATTGACCCAAACACCTACATTGAAATACAAAAAGCCACAATCCTAAACACGTGTCACATTGTCAGGAAGTTTCTAGACATGGCACATTAAGAAGTGATGTAAAAAGAGGCTTGGGAACATGGCGCTCTGCCCGTCCCAAAGCCTGTTTCCGCCAAGAATGGGCGAGGAAAACTTTTATATATATATATATTGCATCTACATGATTATATGTAAAACTTGTCAGCAGAAGTATATTGGACAAACTGGTAGTTGTCTAAATATAAGGATGAACCTGTATAGGTCTAATGTAAAAAAATGTTCACCCAAGACGGATTTAGAAATGAAGCATTTGCAAGAACCAGACTTCAAAAACATTGAAATTAGAATATTGAGCATTACACCAGACATAAAACACGGATTTTCTTTGGAAAATGGAAAATTATCGAATCTTCCAAGAAAAATTCCATTCCATTACATTCTGGATTTATACTATTTTTAACTAATTTTTGATCAATATTGGTTCATTCAGTATTGATCACAAATCTCAATTATTGTAGTCAGAAAAAGCAAACCAATAACAGGGATTTTGTGCGGTCCCTGATGAAGAACAAAATTCTTGGTATTGTTTAATCTTTTACTCCTCTTCACCTTTTACTACTACATTTCAATTTTTATTCTAAGCTGTTTCTACTACTTTATGTTATATTACTTTACTGCTTTAATTTTGTCTAAGTTAATATACATTTAAGTGTAATGTATTTATATCTATTACACTAGATTGTACTAGATATCACAATTATACTGTACAATTTTGCTATAAATAACTCAATATTATATAATATAAATATGTACTAGTATATAATAATATAACGTATATACTAATATATACAATATAACGTATATACTAATATATAATAATATAACGTATATACTAATATATAATAAGATAACGTATATACTTATATATAATAATATAACGTATATACTAATATATAATATAACGTATATACTAATATATAATAATATAACCTTAACCGTCAGGTACAAAAGAGCATTGTACAACGACGGAAAATTTAATAAAAACACATTCGCAATAAACAATTTAAAATCACTCTAAATATGTTTTACTATTTTTCTATAATAAAATTATTTTAGAGTAGAAAATACGAAATCGCAAAAAAATATTGAAAACACATGTTAAGGAAAAAAGGAATTTAAGATCAAAAAGAAAAAAAATAATCATTCTTGACAAAAAAATGATTTCATACCTAGTTTCTTAACGTAGGGGAGTGGGTCAGAAAATAATGTGTACTTAATTTTCCTAATGGTAGCCTATCTTTAAAAAAATGTCTACTTCTCCGACAGTTTGAGAGTTTGGAAAACATTTGGTGCTTGGCAACGGAAAAGAAATTGGACCCTAATGGTTTGTTGCAATTAACATTCAAGGAATGTCTTTTTATTTTAACGCCTACACAGCGGTAATAACTTAAAAGCACCTTTGCACGCTACTCAGCAATTATATCTCCCCGCCACTGTATTTTAAAGCAAATTATTTTTTAGCTGAATCTGTTTAATGTAAACAAATAACCGCACCGACGACAGTGAAGGGAGCATAATTAATGCAATGTTCACGTCACGATAATTAGAAGTAAAACACGAGCCGAGCAAGACTATTTACACGTTAAAAGCATCGATTTTTGTGATTAGAGGAATACATTTTGCCGAAAAGATAGAAAGAAAGATACACGTCATTATGATAAAATTATAAATGCTTGAGCATAATGCTCAAAACGTTATTTTGCTTTGTTTTTTTACGGTCCAAGAACAGCAAATGTTATTCTGTCCTGGGACATACCAATTTTCGTGTCTCTGCTGACATGAAACCAAACTCCCCTTTGGACAGAAAAAGGATGCGAGTTCTTACCACTGGGGGATGAATGCTGCTTTATGGCGCGATAAACGAATGCGTTGCAACTATTATATCGCTGTAGGCTTAAGTGATACGAGAAAGTACAACTAGAATATAGTTAAACCTCTAGCGGCGAAATCTGAAACTTTGTATTGAAATCATTTCAAAATTTTGAAACCGTTTCAATTCTTAAGGCGCATTTTCCTAGATGCGCAACATTTGCGGCGCAACAATATAAAACGCCGAGATGAAATTTAGACCATAAAAACCGATGGTGCGTTCTAGGAAAACACTTCCATTGGTTTTTTATTGTTTGAGTCAGTCCTCGACGTTTTTCATTGTTGCGCTGTAAAATATAAAATTATGGGAGTCGGAAATTGACGATTTAGAATTTGGAAGTAAACCACAGCTCGGCCAGTTCGAATTCGCCAACTTCGAATTTTCAACTCGCCAACTTTGAATTTTCAACTCGCCAAAATTTGGCGAGTTGGAATATTGAGATTTGAAGTTGGGAAGTAGACTGCAACTCGCCAATTTCGAGCTTCTTGAATTTCAACTCGCCAAATTTTTGACGAATTGGAATTTAGAAGTTTTGCGAGTTGAAAATTGGCGATTTGGAATTGGGAAGTAAATTACAACTCGCCAACTTCCAACTGATCATATTTCAATTCTCCAGGTTCAATTTTCAACTCCTCAAATTTTTGGCGAGGTAAAATTTGAAAATTTTGCGAGTTATAAATTGGCGATTTGGAAGTTGGAAGTAAACTGCAACTCGCCAATTTCCAACTCGTCAAATTATAATTCGCCCACTGTCAATTTTTAACTCACCGAAATTTATAGAAAAAAGAAACCAATAGCAAATTCAACGTTAATTGAAGCCTGCTAAATTCAAATATCGACTTCAGCCGATTGATTTTCTTACTTGCCTGTTATTAGCTATTATCATTCTACTAGAATATAGATGATCCCATTCTTGCATTACCTATGGTCGTTCACTGTCTTTGCGTGTAGCTGATATTTGTCTGGAATTTTCAAATTCCTGACATAAATTTACATATCCGTTGTCTTGGAAAACCTAAGAGCGTTCACTAACTTGAGGACTTTTAGGCCCCATCCCTCTGGATCCTACAATCATCCCGCAGTTATACGGGGATTAATATTTCTCACACCATATATCTATCAAACATACACTAAAGCACGATCCGTTACTGTTTCTTTAACACCATCTGTAACCACTTGCATTGCAGAGATAGGGGAGTGGGCAGCCCGAAACTTCAAATGCTTCTCTATCCGTAATATTTTTTTATCTCTATTCGCATCTAAGCACAACTACCAAGTAACCATCAGTATCTAAAATGAAGATATTAAACCTAAAATAAATAAAACATTCAACAAAAGACACCACCAATTATGTCAATTTCAAAATTGCTAATAACATCAGTAGTAATAAAATAACAGAGTAATTTCCTAGCTCAACCTTTAATAGTTAGCCCGTTGTTAGCCAATTTGATAAAGAGTAAATAAGCAAATTACGATATCTCATACACATCGCGTGAAAAGAAAGTGTGCTTAAAGATTAGGTAGTGTATAAAATCAAGTTTTTCATCATTTTCTTCTACCCCCTTAATTTATTTTGATAATGATTGTTGGTACAAAAACCTAATTATTCAGCATAAAATACTTCAGTCATTGACTAGCGTACAACTCAGTGCCTTATTTAAGCGTAGGCCTGGGCCTATGTATCATCGATTTTGGGGCCTTGAGAAGTGCAATCATATTTAAGTATTGTTCTGTGTCTTGATATATTTTACCGGAAATTTACTAATGTTTCTACATTTTCTTAACTATAGTTGGGATATCATTCATCATACTATCTGAATCCTCTGCTCTATAAAAGTTATAGGCTCTTACTTTTTATAATCGGTCCATATACCTACATATCCTACAGTCACGTGCACACTCCGTTGGAACCTACGCAAGGCTACAAGCATGACAAATAAAAGGTGTTTTATTTTCTACTCAGTTTTTCCTTTCAACATGCTGACAACTCACAACGAATAGCTCCACAGAAAGCTTGGAATTAAAAGCGCCAAAATTACCATATCTTTTTAATTTTTTACCGAAACTTTCACGATTATACAGACTACCTTTTTTGGGGGTCCTCTATCTTTTTCAGCTTAGAGCTCATAAAAACCTAAATCTGGCTGATACTGTCTCTTTATTATTTTCTGGTCCTTATTATATTTTTTTGTACTTATATATTATATCTATAAATATACTATGTGGTAGTTTTCTACTTAATTTATAGAAAAAATTCAAATATGATATTTTATTATTTCTACAACTGTAAATAAAATCCTCTTTTACTTTACACCCAAATAAGTAAATCTTTATTCACATTATTATTAGTCTCAAAGACAGGATTTTTTTTACTTTTTGTCGCAAAATGACATATTTTTTAAATCGATTATTCAATTCCATTAATTCTATGTAAATATTGTATTACTAACGTTTCATTAAAATTTGTCAGCTAGTTTCCAAAAAAATATGGACGGGTGTTTTTTCTTCTTTAAAGGCCAGTTTTATTTTTAACTACTCGACCAACTTTAATTTTAAATGTCATTTTCATCGCATACTTCCAATAAGTTTAATTAAATACGGGATTATTAAATATATCAAGTAAGGAAAATGTTTAAAAAATAGGTTTGTTTGTTTTTTTAAATTTTCCTTTACCGTCCGGTTGAGGCCATCCTTAAAAAATGGACTTCCTTCTCGAACATACGTTCTTAGATATATATAAACGAAATATTATAAATTAATAGTGTTATGGCAAAGGCAACATCCTAAACTTGTCGAATTTTCAAAACTAAGCCTTCAAAATTCAGCGCCTCCATTGAGTATAATGGAACTGATCGTACTCTGTACTTTAAAAAGGAGTGAAGAGCCGAGCTGGAGCCCATATACGATAAAAAGTATTTGGAATGTTACAAGTCAATCCAAAAATCAAAAATTCAGAAGTTTAGTTCATTTTCCCTGTACACCATTCAAATATGTCAAGGCTGAAATCAAAAGGGAAATGCATGTGAACGCATCTTTGCAGCGAAAGTTGGGGAAATGTTCTCATGAACAAACCAGCGAGGTCTAATATTTGTTTTCGCAATACCTTAACGACACCAGATACTTGTGTTTCAGTACTAAGCCAAAGGCAGTAAGACAAACTGAATACAGATCAACTTGACATGCGAATCGCATTACATTTTCTGTGTTTCTGCACAAGCTAAGTTTCATGATCATGGTTTGATCTAGTTGACGTGAATGGCTCGAGTAGACGGACCATAAAAAGTTGTAATATCTTCAGGCCAGCCATAACTACATCCTTACTTATTTATGACTTTCCTCCCACGATCATTACAAACGCAATATCATTATATGAAAGGCATATCTTCTTATTAAAACTGCATCCCATGAAATGAGTCGTTGCTTCTCATCCACAGATGCATAAGTAGAATTATTCATATACGCTGCTAGCGAATGTGTGGTACTGAAAGAAAGTCTAAGATATACAAAGAGTTGTAAAGTATGGAAATACAGAGTAATTTAAATTTTGATTCTTGGTATAGGTATCTTTCTGCATATTCAAAAGCATGTTTATTAAAATGGTTCCCATACACAGTAGCATAGAGGAGGTGGTTTGAAGGACTCGAGCCCTTCATCGGATAATAAAACATATTATTTTCTCTATCGTCACGCAGTGGCGTAACTGTAAAGTTTGGACCCCAATGTAATCGCTGGTAGAGAGGACCCAACCTCGCTTCCTTTAGCCTTAATCTGCACAACCCTGTGGCCCCAGGTCCTTTTCTTATTTTAGAAACAGAAGAAAATATACAGAGATAGTTTTCGTATATCTTCTTATCCTAATATATTTTAGTACATGTTTATTCACGTTTTTATTTAGTTTCCACATTTTATTAATTTTTTTTGACCTTATGTATTTTCATATTTGTTATTTGATTGTTATTTGATTATTGAGCTCAGTTAGAAAGCCTTTTTTGACTCATGGAATTTCGAAGGTAATAGATTTCGAAGGTGTATATATATATCATCATCATCATATTCAACCATTATCTATCCACTGCTGGATGAAGGTCTCTCCAAATGCTTTCCACACAAGTCTATCCTGGGCCATTCGTTTCCACGTCACCCCAACCTCTTTTCTTATTTCATCCACCCATCTAGTTTGAGGACGTTTTCTAGGTCTTCGGTGGTCTCTTGGAATCCAGTTCAGAATTTCTGTTGTCCATCGTTGATCAGATCTTCTTGCAATATGCCCATCCCATCGCCATTTCAACCCTTTTACTTTAACAATGACGCCCTCTACTCTAGTTTGCTCTCTCACCCAAGTGTTTCTTTTTCGATCTCCCCTAGTTATTCCAAGCATGCACCTCCCCATGCTCCTTTGCGTTGTCTGTAACTATATATATATACAGAGAGTATATATATGTATATATATATAGAGAGAGAGAGAGAGATTTTCTACTTCCAAAGGCCTCCCAAGAGAAAGAGCCCCAATGAGACTGCTTTGGCATCGCTACGTCATTGTCGTCACATCAGTTGATATTTAAATAAAATTAAGCCCTCATAATTTTTTAATTGCTAAGCAACTGTCCATGTATACCATAAAATATCTCCCACTTATTATTAGGTGAAGTGTTTCTGTAAATATGCAAAGACCCGTGATGTGGCGAAGATGTAACACATTCACTTAGGATTCTGATAATATGGGTTCGACTCATATCGATGTCAAAATTGCTCTTCGTAGTCCCGAGTCTTGTCCCCTAAGTCGCCTTAAGAGGTTCGGATGTCTCAGGAAGCTATAGGTGCCGCGGCAAAATAACCACCCCTGTCCTTGCGACGCAAAATCACAAATAAACAAACGAACAAATAACTATGAAAATTTTATACACCAAAACTTAAGTTATTCTTCAAAACTACATTGGCATAAATTTAAAGCTGTGTCTATCTAGAAAATTATCTATATAAAAATTATTTGATATCTAGTTCAATTTTCGTAAGGTTCCTTTGTCAGCTTCACCATCCAACAAAACCCCTACCACCCACATGAAAGCTTGAATAGCCCACTAATGGCAGTAGGGACCAGGTTGACTACCCCTGGGTTAAAATCATACTGCACCACTGGTTGATACATAAACCAGAAGGGAACCAAAGGAATCTTCTCTTAAATAGAGGTGTCCCTTGTGCGTAGGTGTCCTTACGGGAATTAACACTGTATTTTATATAAAGTGTTTTCTCCCGTAAGGGACACCTCTATTTAAGGGACGATTCGTCTGGTCCCTAGTTCCTTTGAATAGGGATACATCTATTTGAGGGACAAAATCAAATGCCCTGCCCGTGGTTTTCCCTTATTGGGAAGTAACACTGTGTATTATGTCCTTCACTCTCAACTTTGCCCTTCATTTCTTAATTTAATGCGGGTCAATTATGGGGCATTCAAACCCCACCCAAATAATTTTGGGGAGTGAAAGAGACCCGGGTCCCTTACAGTTGACGCTCCTTATTGAAGATAAAAAATTTCAATTAGTAAACATATTTTCTCTCTCTCTTATAGATTGGAGACGTGTTATCTAACGAAAATAAAATACAATGTTAACTCCAACTAACGGACATCAACGGAACCGGATATTTTGTCCCTTAAACATAGAGGTGTCCCTTCTTCAGAGGTATATGTGTCTCTATTCAAAGGGAGTAAGGATCAAAGAAATTACCCCTTGAATAAAGGTGTCCCTTATGGTAAGTAACACTATAATATAAAAATTAGAATCGATTCAAAGAAATGTGATAGATACTTAAAATTGTGCTGTAGATATTTAATACTTTTATACGCGCATACACTGAAAGATTTTGTCCGTTACAGTCCTGTACAGTATTATATTTTTTTGTTGTTACTGTTCTTTGTGTGACTTTATATTTTGTCTTTGTGTATTTTTGTATGTGCTTTGGTCTTATTACAAAATAAAATGAGTAATGATTTTTATTAAAATTATTATTATTATTATTATCATCAAGGTGTTCATCATTATATCTGGAGGACTTTGCGATAAACCACGAAGCATATCTTATTTTACAAAACGGTTTTCCATAAAAACAAGTTAAAATTACCGATTTTGTGGGGCTCAGGAAAATTTTCCCGTGCCTTTTGTAACATAAATAAATTCTGTTTAATTATTTCTTTTAAGGAAATATGAAGAACAAGAAACTTTATTAAATAAATCATTTATTAAATTAAAATTTACTTAAAATACACATATGTACTTTTACAAATTAAAAAAATATATAAACGATGATATAAAGCTTCCATTTCTAATATGCAAATTACACGATTCATATTAAAAATTCTTTTCGTGCAATTTTTTTAGAAAAATTATTAATTATTCCCTCATAATTAATATTATCTCGAACATCTTTTTCATCTCACAATACACCTGGACAACTAATTTTAGACAGTTATTAAATCAACATTTTTTTTTTCATATTAGCCGATGATGTGGCAACAATAGATATTAAATTACTCGTAAAGAAAAGAATGATTTTCCGGCTCTTATTAACATCTACTGTTGCCACATCATCGGCTAATATGAAAAAAAATTTGTTTAATAACATTAAATGATTTTGTTTAATAACATTAAATAATTTTGTTTAATAACAGTAATGCTAGTTCGTCATATCGTACATTCTTGCTATTTTGACTTGTCGCTTTGGTTACAAAGTAGTCACAGCATTGCTACACTAATAGCGGAGCTTGTCCATTTAAAGCCTTATATATGCTGGTAAGAGGGGAAATAATTAACGCCTGTAACTTAGTAGGTAGAGCACCTGACCAGCAATCAGGAAGTCGTGGGTTCGGGTCCCACCAGGTGCCAGAAAATCATTCTTTTCTTTACGAGTAATTTAACATTTATTTTAGACTAACTTATGGACTTTCGTATATAATTTTTAATTCGCTGTGACATAGAAATTTATCTTTCTGCAGTTGCATTTAACATGGCGTTTGGTCATCCCCATGTCGGGCCACTTAAAAGAGCAGGCTCTAGACATTTGAGCTTTTTTGCCTATGCTATCATCCATCCCTGTTTCGAGATATACACTTTGATCCAATACGAATGAAATGCACCCATAATATATGTATTTTTTATTTTATATTAATATAATGCCATAATATATGGTTAAGTACCTGATAAGCAATTTTTTATAGTATACAAGCAATTTCTTTAAGGTGGCGAATAGATTGAGAACGTAATTTGAAGCTAATTCTTGTCTTAAATAAAAATTTCGTGTTCATTTTATTCATTATCCATTAATGAAAATCATTGCATCATTGAAGGGATTTTAAGTCCAGGCCCCAGCTTGCTCAGGTTTCCACATCCTGGTGAGCTTGCTGCTTGACTGGTTGAGATTCGGGCACTGAGCAGCGAAGGGCGATGTTGAGCTAATTTGAAGTGGAAGGCTTTTTGGAAAAGATTGATACAGCGGAGATTAATTATTATTGGATCTAATTGAGACTGGATCTTTCGAAATCTTTCTTTCCCTTTTTGAAACATCCTCTAATCGAATCCTCTAATTAGCAGCAGTTGAAATGATAAGAGCATCCAATACAAATAGAAAGAGTAGATCCTTTCAAACAATGACAGTAGCTGTTTTCGCGTCCTAAAGCCCAAATAAATAAAAATAAATGATAAATAAACTGGCATTTTATTTATTTCCCATCGAAATCAGTCATCATTTATTGAACCGACTTCATTATTTTAAAATACCGATTGCGATTTTTCCATTGAGATATCATTGAAACCAATTATAGCCGAATTTGATTATAACGATAAACTCAAAACGTCTCCAGACTATTAATGCAAAAACAGAGTAGCGCTATTAACGATATATACAGTGTTACCTCCAGTAAGAGACACCTCCCAATAAGGAACACCTCTATTTAAAGGGCGTTTCTTCTGGTTCCTAGTATGTGTAATGTACCAACACATACATATACCTCAGAAGAAGGGACACCTCTATTTAAGGAATAAAATATCCGGTTCCGTGAGTGTTTCTCATTGGGACGTAACGCTGTAATTATATATAAATAATCCGCGAGAGGGCGTCAGAATTTTCATTCAATAGCTGGGTTGCCGCCAAAACAAAAGTCGTCTATAATTCTATTAAAGCCATGCCTTTTAACTCAAATACACGTATTCAAGAGCACTTTTTTAATAAATAACTCTAATAATTGTCCATCCATTATGTGGGAAATGCGTTGTTTGTCCATGTTTTTCAGTGCAAAGAGAACTAGGATCATTCTGCGTAGGGATCTTTTGCCTTTAGGACCAAATTTTGGGCTGCAGTGTGTAGGAAAAATCCCTAAACGGCATCACTGGAATCAAGTTCAGGATAACAGCAGGCTAGGCGAATACGCTACCGCTAACCCACTATATACTGTAAGCTAGTCTTAATATAAAAACAAAGAGGAAAAACACGATAGTAGAAGTCCTTTGAAAATACGAACAAAGCCAAAACAAGCAATTGGGGTACGATTCTAATACCTAATGGTCATAATTGTTGCGCATATCTAGCAGGCCTGTAGCTAGACGCTTGTTACAGTGGGGGGGAGGGGGCTTTAAAAGTTGCAGGAGTCTTAGAAAGATAGAGGTGGGGCTTAAAATTTATAAATGTTTCTTTGTATTTTATTAATAAATTTCTTAATGCAAATTTTGCATTGAAAACTTGTAAATTTTAGTATACCTCTCTATAATTTCCCCAATCCTTATTATAAAGTATATGAAGACTCAAACCTATGTAAAAAAAATTACATACACAAGATCTACAGTAGAGAGCTATTTTGAATACATTTCTAACATCAAAGAACAATTTCCATTTTCATGTACAATTTCGTACAAAACAAAAAATTTAAAATAAAATTCTACAATATTTTATTTTGAGAAAAACATTTTCTAGGGGGGGGTCAGCCCCTATAACCCCAGCCTGGCTATGGCTCTGATACCTAGAAAATACCTTTCTTGGTAAGTACCGAAATCAACTCAATAATTGCAGTTACAAATACCATGCATAGCGTTTGGCGCAGTAAAACTCTAACAGTCCTTGATCTATAAAAATACCGACCAATTTCTGATTCAACTCGTTCAAAATGTTCTTTTTTACAATGATTGGGTTTTTCTCAGTTTACAAGATGAATGTCTGTTCTACTGTGTTCAAATGTCTACGATTGCCACCTTCGGGCTTAACGAGCTGGGCTTCACTCACGATAAGCTTGGTTACTTGGGAATATATCGTTGGTTGGAATTCACGTTAAGTCGTCGAATCCATCTCGGGTTACCTACAAAGCTTGGAATGACAAGTATACAATCAAAGGAACCGACTTATACCATTATGTTAACACAGATCTGGAGCGAATTTCCAATCTTCCTTGTAAACAGAATCTTAACGATTCTTAATTTGATCGAGGATTATTAACCACAGTGTGCAGGCACACAATCATAGTGTGCAGGCACACAATCATAGTGTGCAGGCACACAATCATAGTGTGCAGGTGTAGTGCCGTATTTCCCAATAGGCTATACTAGGCTATAGACTAGGGCGGCAAAATTTTGTGTATTGAGTGTGATATAACAAAATCAATGCCATATGATGATATAATCAGATGTTTTACCGAGAAGACAGCTAGTGTTTAATAGGAGTTATTTTTTTGCTAAAATTAAAATTTATTTCAATAAAATTGAATTTGATTTATTATATACCAAGAAGAGATAATACTTCAATATAAGTTAATATTGTTTAATGTTTATGTTTCAATTTATGATTTTGTTTTTTTTTAAATATTTATTGTCAATATAAAAGTTTTGGGCGTATATTGAATGTAGCAATTTTTATGTTCCTACCACTGATTGGGGTGGAGGGTGCAGATGGGTAGGGAGGGGCGGCAAAAAGTAACCTTGGGGCGGCAGAATGGTAAATCCGCCCATAGTGCGGTGTAAAACCATCCAATGATTTTGTTTTATTCCTGTGTACGTGTGCAGTTTTGTACTTGAAGTGAGCTATTGATTTTTATAAAAATAAGATGATAAAGTGCCATTACTTTGGAAAGTAAAAATAAATAGTGATAAATAACATAACAACACAATTATCGCAGTTAGATTTTAATACCATTGACAGCTGTTTCAACAGCACGTGGCTATTTCCATCAGCGTGATAACAATTAATACTGAATATTAAGATGGTTACAGGATTACCTTGAAAGGAATTACTTTTGATAGAACACAACTATCAGTGGTTTCAGGAGACTTTTTACACAGGGCATTTTATTAGATGGTAAGCAATTTTCATGTTCGAAACTGTGTATAAACACTATTAAAAGGACCTCGGCGTAGGGTGGGTTGATAGCCCCCCCCCAGGCAAGTGAGGTATTGCGCTTGCTAAAACCCGTTAGCACCCTCGTTTCATCAATCCAATATTGAAATTTTACGCCCCTAAGAATTTCGCGCCCGGGGTTTTCGTCCTGGTGGCACCCCGCACGCAGCGCCAGTGAAAAAGGAGTAATCTGCTGCTCTTTTTTTTCTTTATTATTATTAATGTGTATTTTTCGTTAGTGAGTACTGGCGCGACGTTTTCGGTAAAAACGTTCATGTTTGTTTTTTAGTGTACTTTGATCTTAAGTGGGAAAAGTGGCACTAATGAAAGATATAACAAACCATGATAATAATACACATACCATGGTATCAGATTATTTCTAAAGTATTTACTATCGTAATTAACGCATTCATATACTTCGTTAGTTTTTCTTACTATCAATATAGTAAGTAGCTCAGTAAATTGTGATCAAATGTGTTTTAGGCCAGTTTTGTAGCTTCTTTCTACCCTTTCATTGAAATTTTAATTTTCGAATTAACCGAAGTTCTGTTTATCCAAAATTTGGTCCAACTTCTTTATTTCAGATAATTTCTTCTACCTCAGTTCTAGAAACGAAAGGCTAAGCGTTTATATTAAATGTTAGTAACAGCGTTATACACCGTTGATTCTTGGTTAGATAAAGCTTATCAACACATTTCTAATAGGCGTTGCTCTTCTTCGTTAAAAATCGACTAGGTGAATACAGACAGATGCCATTTCAAACTGCTGTTCTCTAACAGAAGCGACCTCTATCGGTGTAAAGTATTGTTTGCATGCATGCATGGATGGATGGATGGAAGGAAGGAAGGAAGATATGCCGATTTAAATAATCCTAGAGCTATATTGATTTTAATATACTTTCAAGAATAATAATGATTTTAATGAAATTTCAAGAATAATTCTGATTTTAATATAATCTAAAAACGTTGCTGAATTTACATAATCTAAAAACGTTGCTGAATTTACATAATCTTAAGAATAATACTAATTTTAGTATGCTATTTATTCACTTAGTTCCACAACTAGGTATACTAAAATTTAATTCGTATTATATTATATATTATATTTATATTATATATATTCTACAATCAACACATTTTGTATTTCTTCCAAAACATGACACGAACTCCCGAGAGTCTGCGAAAATGTTATTGTTAGTAAATAATAAAAGCCGGAGCCGACCAAATTTATGCGGGCCCAATTTGGGGCACTTTGACAGGGCCTCATTGTATGAGCCTCTTCTATAAAGCGCGGGGTCTGTTCAGACATGGTCCAATTCAGCCGCACAGGTCAACTCGTCTTAAGGCTGGCTCTGACTAAACGTATCTTATTCGGTTTTCACCGGCTTAAAATGTTAATTTATTACTTTAATAATAATTAATTAATAAAGGATCACTTATAGAAGTGGAGACAGAACTAGCCAGACTGACTATTCTATGTGTCGTAGAAGGCATCTGAAGGAAACAAGAAACAGTAAGGTGATTAGTGGTAAGAGGGTTGCGGCACGGCATAGACTGTTTGTAGTAAATTGGGAACTAACAACTAGTAAAAACATGAAACGTTCAAGGCAGAGAGAACAGAAGATAAAATGGTGGAAACTGAAGGAGAATGATCTGGGAAAGGAGTTCAAGGAAAAGGTGCTAAAAGAGATAACGTTGGCATAAGATTTACAAGAATGGTGGAAGTTTAATAGTTATAATATAAGAAAGACAGAAAAAGAGGTGCTATGAAAAACATCAGGAAAAGGACCGCCAAATATAAAGGAGGCATGGTGGTGGATGAAGAAGTAGAATCGGCAATAAAACATAAGACAGAGATGAAGAAAAGATGGGACCTTACAGATAGCGTGGAAGACAAAGAAGCATATAAATTGGCAAATAAAGGGTCAAAGAGAAATGTGGTCATAGCAAAAGCGAAAACGGTGGAAGATGCGTATGAAGAAATGGAAAGAAAAGACGGAGAGAGGCAGTTAATAAGAATAGCTAAAGTGAGAAATAAAGGGTCAAAGGACTTTACAATGATTAGGCAGATAAAAGATGATAGAGGAGTGTAAATATTGGAACAATCGTGGATTAGAGGAAGATGGAGAAAATATTTTAGTAAGTTACTAAACGAAGAAAACTCAAGTGTGTTATTTGATGATGGAAGAGCGATTGAAAAAGAGGTGGGGGGAGATAGGCAGAAATGAAGTGGAAACGGTGCTTAGGAAAATGAAAAACGGGAAAGCAACAGGTATGGACCAGATCCCGATAAAGGTATGGAAAAGCTTGGGGATGAAGGAATAGATATCCTGTGAGACCTTACGAAAAAATTGTGGCAACAGGAGAAGATACCGTATGAGTGGAGAAAGAGTATTGTTGTACCAATATATAAAGGTAAAGGTGATGTGCAAGAATGTGGTAACTACAGGGGAATAAAGCTGATGGCCCACTCACTGAAGATATGGGAAAGAATTGTGAAAACGAGGATTAGAAAGGAGACAGATATAGGCACTGAACAGTTTGGTTTTATGCCAGGTAGAGGAACAACGGACGCTATATTTGTACTGAGGCAGCTCATGGAACGATGTAGAGAGATGCGAGCAGAGTTACATATGATGTTCATAGATTTGGAGGAGGCATATGATAGAGTACCTAGACAAGAGATATGGAGGTGTATAAGAAAAAAGGGAGTATCAGAGAAGTATGTTAGACATGTAAAGGAAATGTATGAAGTGAGTAGAAACTTACATCAGAAGTAGTGTAGGTTTGACAGAAGGGTTCCCGGTAAAGGTTGGACTGCACCAGGGTTCAGCTCTCAGTCCTTACTTATTTGATCTGATAATGGATGTTTTAGTGAAAGACGTAAACTGTAATGCACCATGGAGTATGCTGTTTGCAGATGACATTGTACTATGCGAAACATCCTGTGAAAAAGTAGAAAGGAAAACCGAGGAATGGGGGAAAGTGTTAGAGGTTTGAGAATAAGCAAAACAAAGAATATGTGGCACTAAATGGAGAAAGCGTAAGTAGCATAGGTCTACAAGATGAAGGATTACCATCGGCACAAAAATTTAATTATCTTGGATCGTTCATAGGCTGCGATTGAGTTTTGACCACAGAGATACAATACAGAATCCAATGTGGGTGGTTAAATTGGAGAAAGATGAGTGGAGTGCTCTGTGATAGGAAAGTAAGCGGTAGGATGAAAGGAAAATTGTACAAAACTGTGGTCAGACCTGCAATGTTATACGGGGCAGAGACTTGGCCAATTACAAGAGCGCATGAAAGGAAGATGGAAGTGGCTGAGATGAGAATGTTGAGGTGGATGAATGGTGTTACAAGGAGGGATAAAATAAGGAATAACCTAATTAGAGGTACGGTCAAGGTTGGACCCATAGGAAGAAAAATACAAGAACATAGGTTAAGATGGCTTGGGCATATGGAGCGGAGAAATGAGGAATATGTGGGAAAGGTATTGGATAAGCTGGTGGTAATGGGTAAGAGGAAGAGGGGAAGACCACGGCTGAGATGGAAGGATAAAGTGACGGAAGATCTGGAAGAGTATGGATGGAGTAGAGAAGAGGCATTGGATAGAAGATTGTGGAAGAGAAGATTAAAGGACCATAACGCCGACCCCATATAACATGGGAAATGGCAAAGCGAAAGCAGCAGCAGCAGCAGAAGAAGAACAAGAAGAATTAATTGTTAAAATTAATTACAAAGTTTACTTGCATCAATTTTTTCACATATCGCTAATAGAATGTCATATGCTTTTTCCTTTATTCTAATTGATAAAATAGCAATATAATTGCTAAACCCATCTACAAAATAGTCACAAGATTTATCAATAATAATAATTTCATTTCCTTCAAAACTACATCAGGAAAGATTTGACATTCTAATAAAATGATTTTATATACTTATTAAATAATACTTATACCAATTACATATTAATAAAATTAAAAAATATAGTAGTTGGATATTATGCTATTAAAAATATTTTTTATTTTCATATATAATCTAAATCTATTATTTATTACTTATATATAATTATTATTGAAATTTACTTTTAAGCATTATTTAATTTATATATATTTAATTTGCATTGCCTTTATTCTCTATTGTCTTATTATTTTATAATTTATATTATTCATTCCATCTACGGAAGATTATTTATTCAACAAAAAATAGGAGTTTCGTGAACTTTCTGAAAAAGGACCTCGGTAAATAATATTAGCGTCTAACTAAAAACAGAGATATATATTAAAGGTCAACTATTTTTTCATTTAAAATCTATTTGAATAACCAATCAAAATAAGTGGCTTTGTGTTTGGTATTCTGTGAGCATATTTGTTATTGGATAGAGTCCTATCTTAAAGATTAGACGCAACCGTCTTTTTATTGAATTTCTCAAAATCCACAAAATCTGGAGTTTAAAAGAACAAATAAGTACAGGGGAAAATGGAGCTTCCTTCATTTTTTCTATTGCTGTGGCAAACAAATTCAAAGCTAAATTTACTTCATATAGGCTTATTTCGAAATAGACATGTGATTAAATATTTTTTAATTTTATTTTAAAGCGTCTTCAATCTGTTCTTAATTCAGAAAAACGTATATCCCGATGGAGGGAAATGCAAATATACTACATAATAATGAATGGAGTTCATATAGAATATGTAAAAGCCGGTGGAGTGGCTGCGTAAATGGGCTTATGTCTGGAAAAAAATTAGTCTTTCAGACAAGTTCCATAATAAATACACTACTATTAACTATAAATGCAATACTATCAACTATAAATGCAATACTATCAACTATAAATGCAATACTATCAACTATAAATGCAATACTATCAACTATAAATGCAATACTATCAACTATAAATGCAATATTATTAACTATAAATGCAGTACTATTAACTATAAATGCAATACTATTAACTATGAATGCAATACTATTAACAATAAATACAATGATATTTATTATAAGTACAATAGTATTGACTATAAATACAATACAATTGACTATAAATACAATACTATTGAACATAAAAACAATACTATTGCCTATAAATACAATTAAATACGCTTCTAAAACGTTGTTTTTTGTCTCTTATTTATATTGCGTATTGTTTCGTCGAATATTTCCACGTATAAATACAATAAACTATAAATACAATACTACTGACTATAAATACAATGCTATTGACTATAAATACAATACTACTGACTATAAATACAATACTATTAATTATAAATACCATTGTAATTTAATAAAGAAGAAAGTAAACTCTGAACAACAAAGGTAGCTCAAAAGAAGTAAAAATAATTCCATTCGACTTTTAAAAAAAAACTATCAAATAAGAATACATCGATAAAATGTAAACAGTTAATACATAAGAGTTCTTAATAAATATATTATTGACATATACACTTATTTTTCTTGTTCTATAGCTGTAGTTGCTGCAGGACCTGGACGATCGTCGTCTATTTTCTTCTATCTAAAAAACTTTCCTTGTCTATTCTCTTCTGTCCATTCTCCTGAGGTCTTCCTCCACTCCATCCTTCCATCTTTTACAGAGAAGCCTTCCACTTTCTTTTGTGCTGATAATTACACTCTTCTTAACTACCCCAGCTTCATCTCCATAGAAAAGAGGGGATCAAGGGAACAAGGCCCCCCCCTCAACCTTGAATAAAAACTTGCATTATATTTCTTAGTGACGAATCACTGGAACTTTTTTTTAAAGTTTCTTGAACCCCCACAAACTTTTGAATTGTTACGCCCATGCAAATCTTCGCCCATTTTTTCTACATATCCAAATCAGCTCATTCTTCTTTTTTCTGTCCCAAGCTTTAAGTGTTCGCGCAGATGGTATCTTCATCGCTTTTTCTAATTCTCCATTTGCTATTATCATTGATTGTTCCAGGTATTGTTTGAGGAACTGTACTCTCGGCGGTTCTTTGTCCCCATCTGTCAATATTTATCCCTCGGTCCCATGTTATTAATGTCTGGCCTCCATGCCAAGCCTTATTACTGGTTTGCAAATGATAAGCTTTCGTGTTCGCGGAACTTAATTGTTCTCGAAACAGAAAATAATATATATCACCTACTTTCCCTGTCATTCTTACATTATCCTCTGTAGTAATGTTTCTGACATCCGTTAAAACAGCTGCTATACGTTTAAACTGCTGGTACGTGTTCAACATTACTGCTTAGTTCTTTTCTTTTCCACCACCTATTTTCCCTGTATTCATACTATTAAGTTATAAGACGTAAAAAATAAGTAAAAGAAAATTATGTTTATGAGCTAAAGCGGCTGGCTAAACTAATTTTAAAGAACTTTACAATTTTTTTTTCCAATATTAGTATATTTATCAGATACCAGAAACGAAAATCAAATTTCACTTATTACGATAATATATCTCAACGATCTTCACATAATAAGCATGATAAACGAACTTATTTTTAACTAAATCTCTTTAACAGAATTGGAAAATTACATCGGGGGAAACTATAGCTAAATGTATTCTTTCCTAATATATTTTTACCTGCAGCAAAAACGTGTGTTTCTAAAAAATTTGAAAATAAAAAGTTGTTAAATTTATCCCATGTTTAAAAAAATACCTAAATTTTTCCCATGTTTTAAAAAAAATAGCTAAATGTATCCTATGTTTTAAAAATTAGCTAAATTTATCCCATGTTTTAAAAAATAGCTAAATTTATGCCATATTTGCAAAAATAGCTAAATGTATCCCATGTTTTTGAAAAAATCTCAATAAATGGAATATGAATGATGCAGGTAGAAAAAATAGTGTAATTTCTTCCAAACCATCGCTTTTCTCCATAAAAATAGTTCCCATTTTCTGCATATAATTAAATCGAAAAAGAGATATGCATGTTTAATAACGTTCGTATCATCGGCAAAAATGATTGCCAATAAAGTTTAGAATTAAAAAGCTAATTAATGAATTAAAAGCTAAAACTTAAAATTTAAAGCCATTGATCTGCGCATTTGTTTGATAACATCCCCCCCAATCATCCGTAATCGCTATCCGCGTAAGATAATTTTTCTTTAGTCGTTGTTTTTCTTTTCAGGGAGACACATCAGCTATTTTTTATCCCAAAAATAGCCTTTTCCGAAAATTTTCTGGCTCCTTAACCTGAGGTACTCGAGTGGCAGTAAACATGATTATGGGGGTGTGTTTGTAATGACGTCACAAGGTGTAGGAAGACGACTCGGCCAATCGGAATATCAGGCTGTTGAGGAAGAAGGTGAGGGAGGCTGGAGAAATATTGCGGGGGAGTTATTCAAGTTTTTTGTCGAACGGTCGCTTGTTGCACACGCAGATTGAAACACGGAGATGTTAACTATTCTTCAAAGCAATGCACCGGAATATTGAAGCAATTTACGTTTAAGTAATTAAGACTCTTTTGCGCACTATTTTAATTTCCGTATTTGCCTTTTTTTTTAGAGTCATCAATTGTGGAAGGAAATTCATTCTAACTTTCAGGTAAGTGCGAACTCTTTTGTTTATATACGTTATTGAAATTAAAGTAATAAATTTATGACCAAAAGTAAGTTCATTTTAAATAAAAGATTACATGATTGATTTAAGACCGTTATTTTTTTTTTAAGAAAGAAAGTTCGACATTTATTTACATCTCGAATTAAAGGTTCTTTTTCTACAATACTGCTTTCAATGCATATTTAGAAAAAAATCTTTCTTTTTTTCTTCAAAGTCACCAGTTTTCTTTCTATTGAAATAATGATTTTAAACGTTTAAAATTTGTTATATTCGTTGTAAAAGTTTATTATCCTTTAACACACATTTATTGCCTACGTCAGTTGTAATTTTAAAGTACCGCTTAATTGTTTCTAAATACTTTTGGTTTGCAGGAAACGTTAAGGACTGGGTCACAATTATATTTAAATACATATTTACATAAGACAGACTGAATTTTTTTTGGTTATATTATTTTCATAACTCCTATTACTCCGTCCATTATACGAGAAAAGGAAAATAAACGTTTTAAGTATCACATTTTAAAAATAGATGGCGCTGATCTCAACTGCTTATTGATTTTCATAACTTGTTTGTAGTTTAAGTTCGAGCAACTGCTGAAACACTTGTTGAAAGACTTGTTGCTGTGATTCTTTTTATTTAATGAACCTCCGTTCGAATGAAAATTACAGCGTTGTAGACGAACGAAAGAAATAAAACATGACGCCTTTTCATATCAAGTGCTAAAAGTATGTTAAACTATTCTATTACAAATTATCATCATATAACACAAATATGAACATCAGGGCCGCGTTTACGGTGTTAGCGGCCTTGGGCGAGGCAGATTTTAGCGGCCCTCAAAAACGTTTTACACTTATTTTACACTTAATATTTTACACTTCATATTTTACACTTATTTTACACTTTACCTCGGGAGAACTTTCCAACGTTTCCGACCTTTCGCAGTTTCGCGATTACCACTGGGAACTTCCCTTGTGAGTATTGTATTGTGCGTGTTATTAAATTAGTTAGTTTAATGTCTAATATTTAGTTATTAATTAGTTGCTCAGTGTGTTTAATATTTGATATTATATTAGTATTTATGCGTAAATGGATGCCAATACAAAACCTACCTAATATCGCATTGTTGTGCATTTCCATATTAGTTTAATATATTAGATAGGGAGGGTTTGTTTTTTTTTCCGCCAATAAATAAAAAAAATCACTATAGGTTCAAGAGCGCTGAGAGCCAGCATGCCCCCCCAGGCTCACTTCGGCGACCCCCAATGACTCCTTCCCTGGGCATCGGCATAGATATTTTTTGAGAGGGAGGAGGTTGAACCCCCAAATGAAAAAAAGTATGAAATAAGAACGCATTTTTTTGCACTTACTTAATTATTTTACAAGTTCGCTGCTGAAGAAATAAACTAACGTAAGTACTTTTTTTTCAATAATCGAGACAGGCTAATGAAGAATAATTAAAAAACTGTACATTAAAAGTGTACAAAATCTTATTAATCTGGATTTAGAGAACAATTTTTCTAGTTTTTTTTTCTAGTTTTCCGACTAGCAGGGGACCGGCCCCCCACAGCATAGGTCCTTGCCAGCGCGGGCCCCTAGACTTCATCGGGGCCACCGAGATGTAGCCCCTGCTTTACCCCCTCTCGTCGGCCCTATATAGGAGTATATAATTACATGCTGGTTTTGGCTGTTACGCCATTGAGTGAAATAACTCCATCGATTATATTCGAATATGTGTAAAAGAAGAGGTAAAGTGATACACGCCATGACATGCAGGAAGAAAAGTGCAATTGATTCTCGAAATATCGCGTTCTCACACCTTATATCAGTATTAAAATATCAGTACTTAGCGTTCGTAAGGTATTATTACACTTTGCGGGGACAACATAATCATCTAGAAAAAAATTGAAACGCAAATGACCACTCATTTTAACACAAACTCAGTATTTCATATTCAGTTTCATTTTATGACGTTTGCTTGTCTTCAAGTTTCATTATGTTGTCTGTTGTTGTTGTATCTTGTCTGCGTCACTGTTCAACCAGAACTGAAGCAGCTTGTTTTGATCGTTAGCTTTGATTTAATTGGCAGCATCCGTGAAACCATCCATAGTTTCACCACCATCAGTATGTTTATCATCTATAGTTTCACCACCATCAATATATTTATCATCTATAGTTTCACCACCATCAATATGCATCAATAGTTTCACCACCATCAATATGCATCAATAGTTTCATCACCATCAATATGCATCAATAGTTTCACCCCCATCAATATGCATCAATAGTCTCACCACCATCAATATGCATCAATAGTTTCACCACCATCCATATGTTTATCTTCTATAGTTTCACCACCATCTGTATAAAGTTTGGCTCTATGACTTACTTACTTACTGTCTCCATGGCAACGCTTTGATACGTTTCCAGTAAACTACTCCCATTATGCGACATTCTTTTAATTAAATTATATTCCTTAACTTTAAGTCATAATCTTAACATTTTCGTCTACCATTAAACTCTTCCTTAAAATTTGCTTTCGGTAAAGTTGTTTCAATTACTCTTTTATGGAAAGGAAAAAGTGTGTTCAACCAAATATGGTCTATGAAATAATAGTGCTTTCTCTATACTCTTCCCACCTCCATGGATATAAATTTCTACCTTATCATAAACAGAGAATACCATTGATATGATTAGGAGAAAAAATCTGATGAGATAGGCACAAACAGAATATTTAAGAAGAATGGGAAAATGTCTTCAGAATGTTAGTGTATAGATGATAAGAAAATGGAAATTAAAACGATATTTTTAAAACAAATAAGATATAATTTTAGGTAATCTAGTTAAACTAAAACAAGTGTCGTTGGTATTCCCTGAAGAGGGTTTTCTTTCCATTTTAGCGTGGCAAATTTTAAGTGCATGTTCCAAAAATATATTAGAGAAAATAAGGAAGACATGGAACATTAAAAGGAAAAAAAGGACTTTCTTTTAGCAAATAAATTAATTACTGAGAATTTTAAAAATGTATTATGTTTCAGTTAGAGTGTATCTCATTTTAATTTCAAGCAAGTCTCCTGGGTACCTCAAAGTGTGCAAATAAAAAATTTAGCGAAAATATTTGAGCAACTATATGGACCAAGAATTTGTCGTAAAATAAGAGATGTTTTCTCGAAAACTAAAAGCAGGATATCTGCTAATAGAAATAACTGCTCATTACTATTAAATAATTAAAAATACAGTGAAATCGTAATATTGTGTGACATTGTATGTTAAATGATCGAAGTAGGGTACAGAAAGTCATTGGGAAAAAGATTCACTTTGACGACTGCATTCCCTCATTCTCGATCTTTAAAAAAGAATGAGTCCTTTAATACATTCCATTCGTATATTTACTCATTCATAAAGTGAGAATGAGGATAGAACTAAAAAGTAATGCTGCCCGAAAAGCACGAAATTGCTTGTAGCCATCAGAATTAGTGCGGGAAAAATGCGGATGGCCAACAATAGCATCTATGCAAATTTTCAATCCTGACAATTATTGTCTTCAGCTCAAGCAACGGCCTGAAATTTCGAGAAATTAGGGGGGTTAGTGGGGCATGGGCCCTGAGCGGCAGACTTTTAGGGGCAGCAAAATGGGGTCATCATAAAAAATGAAGACCTTTTGGGGCGGTAACACTCGTTCGCCTCGAACGGTATAATACAGTGCCGGCCCAGCGTTCCATAGTAATCCAAGTGACCACTTCAGTCTTCAAACCCTATTGAACTGAGTCCGACTTCTAAAATATTTGATTGATTGGATTATGGTTCCAACGTCACGTTTAAGGTATCGTTCCATCTCAGAAAACAGCATGGTTTAGTGGAAAAGTAACTGTCATCAGAAAATCAATTTCATTTGTCTTTACTCAATGGAAACAAATGCTAGCTTCGTGCATAAAGAAGTATTTACTGCATTTTAACGTCAACGATGATGTTTTCAATGCAATCGAAAAAATCTAGGAGGCAATGCTAAATTCCAACTCCCAAGAAAAACCAAAACAAATATAATCAAAGATTTATTTTCGTTGTGGTAATTACGTACGTACATGTGTCTCATGATTATTAAAAATAACACGTATTCTTCAGAATGCTAATAAGAATTTTCATGATTTTCCTTTTCAATAATTTTATATTTCAGTTCCAATCAATAGCGCACCCACGATTTTTGCTTGGGGGAGGGTTGAAAATTTAAAAAATATTGTTATTTTTTTAATGTAATAGTTGTTATTTTTAATGTATTTTACATATACATTTTCAGCCGAAGAAAGAGCTCGGGATCCATCGAATCCTCTTCCCCCCCCCCGTGGGTACATGATTGGTTCGGATAAATATCCTCCTCCGATTTAACTAATTCCTCGATGTAACGATTATTTTCACTAGTCCTGTGAAAATCGTTAAATCGAGGTTAGACTGTCTTTATCTACACTTGCCATATATTCATTCCTTAACTACAAAATTTAGACGTAATGGTTATATGGCTGTTATATACTTATGACATATAGCCAATTATAACTAATGCTTTATGCAAATATTTTATCATCATATTTGAAAGTTTTAAATGTTTCGTTTTCCATTAAGAGTTTGGGTCAAGTTGAATAAAAACGCAAAATTCCTCCGATTATTTAAGAAAATCTTTAAGGATTCGATTTATGTTTATCGATATATTGGAATAATTCCAGAGTAGGAAAATTTCACAAAATATTTGTTGCAGTAACTTTGAGAAAACCTTGTTCACAACTTTTCTGATAGCCACGTACTATCTTCATCGGAATATGATCACTTCTTTTCTTGTCGGTAACATTGGTCGAGGTTGCCATAGCACCCTTTAAAAACTCGTTAAGACTTGCAAGAGATTATTTGTCTGTCTGTTTGTGTGTGAGAGAGAGAGTGTGTGTATGTATGTATGTGTGTGTGTTTATGGTGGTGTCTCTAGATTTGAGCTATCGAGGGCTCTTCAAAATGGGAAATATTTTCCACTTATCCTTCTCTAAATAATAAAATTCATCATGATGTAAAAATGCCGTTCTCTAGAATGTCATTTTCACGTCATGAAATGATACTCTCAATTTTTTTCCATTAAATCAATTTTCAAATCAATTTCATCAAAATCTTCTAAGACAATCAAAGCAACTAAATAGTCTATATAAAATTCTAGATGATCCCAAAGGTTAAAATCCTGAATTTTAGAATCCATTTTGAAAAACGGAAGTCCGCAACCTAATACTTGCCTTTACTTCCGCTTGATCCATCTACAAACAAGAAATTTACAGAATACTCAATTTACAATGCCCCGCTGTGAAGCGAAATTCCCCACTTAATCTTCAGGCCTCCATATAACAAACAAACCTTCACATAATTTGATTATTGCGCCAAACTTCTGCGTCATAACCAACTACCGTAATGTTTTTCAAATGTTATATAAGTCCTAAAATATTCAGATTATAAAAATGAATTTAAAGCGCTCAAGTGAAAATTTCTGTAATAATCGTGTCGGTTTATACGAATGAAGGATTTTCTCAAAATGTACGAAATTATAAATCAAATAAAATGTATTTCGTGACGGAACTAACAGTACATAATATTAAATAACAATACCAATAATAAATATATACAACAGTGACATGTTCTGTCAGAGGAAGGGAGAAAATTGAGTAAAATCTCTTCAAATACTAAATTTTTATTATATTTATCTAATAGGCTCACTTACGGATAATTTTTTTTTCAGCAACTTTATTTAGGCAGCAACATGAACAACAAAAAATATACATTGGGATTACAAATTAATGTTAGTTTAAGTTAATTATAAGAACAAAGACATATCTACATTAACATTATACGAAAATATAGATGCATAAAATTAACTACAAAGATATAAATACATCAAAATTAATTAGAAAAATATAAATACATTAATTTATATATTATGAAATAAAATTTTGTTCATGTCTGCCTGCGTAGCGCAGGTAAAGACGTAGTCTGACAAAGCCTGCACCACCCAGGAGATACCAGATAGCCAAAGCACATTGTGGCCAATGCAGCCCCATGGGATATCACTGCGCAAACATCAGCGAAAATTAAATTAAGTATGCAATTGATTAAACAGAATTAGCGAGGAGAATTCGAATCAAAAACTTAAATTTAGGATTGGAATTTATTATATTAGAAGGCAGTTGATTCTACAATCTAGGACCTGAAGAACCCACTCTGTGGCAACCCGGCCCCAGATGAGAAAATTGAGGTCTGTAATTATGTCTGCTTGTTGTTGGATAGTTATGTGTAGGTTGCTGTAAATCAACTGGAATAGACAGACTAGTATTTTTAATTTTTTTAAACATTCATAACAAAATTTTATAATTTAAAAGTTGATTAAAAGTTAATAAATTGAATCTTTGCGGAACATCACGGATCGACATTGGTTGTGGTAATTTATGGTTAATAATATTGAAGAATTTATTTTGTAATGACTAAATTCTACTTTGGTTAGCCTGTGAAGTGTATCCCCAGACCGATAAACAATAAAAAAGATGAGAAAAAATAAAAGAATAATATAGATTGATCAAAAATTTTATAGGTATATAAATACTAATGTTGCGCAATATTCCCAAAAATCTACAAATTTTTAAGCACAATAGGTTAATGTGTGTATCCCATTTTAAATTAGCTTCAATGGTGACTCCAAGGAATTTCGTCTCCTGCGATAACGGAACTATATCGTTATCTATTTTTATGGTATTACATAAGTAGTTGTTTTTGCTATGTTTATTTGAAAACAGGATATATATATATTTTTTTTTTATTAAGTGAAAGATAGTTATCTCTAAAGTATTTTATATATATATCAATATCATTATTTACAAGTGAAAACAGCACATCAAGATTCCTTTCCCTATAAAAGATGCTTGTGTCGTCGGCAAAGCAGAGAACTCTAGATCGAGTTGGTAGAAAAAAAAGATCATTAATATAAAAAATAAAAAGCAAAGGTCCCAATGTCGATCCCTGAGGAACCCCACATAGAGGTGATTTGGCAAAAGATTGATTTTCATTTATTTGCACATATTGAGATCTTCCAAAAAGGTAATTTCTGAAAAGAAGATTTTGCTTTCCGCGTACACCTGCCAATTGTAATTTATATAAAAGTCTATCATAGTTAATGGTGTCAAATGCCCGTGACAAATCAAAAAAAATTCCAATTGATGAATCACCACAGTCCAAAGCCGAATATATGAAGTCTGTTGCCGTTAACAATACTTGTTCAGTAGATTTATTTTTAGTAAAACCGAATTGATTTTCCTGTATGATGTGGTTATGTTCAAAGTATTTTAATAATCTATTGTAAATGAGTTTTTCAAGTATTTTTGTAAACACCAATAATATTGATATCGGTCTATAATTAGCAACGTCAGTATATGAACCTTTTTTATGAATCGGAACAACCCTTGCCGTCTTAAATTCGGGCGGAATCTCACCAGTGGAAAAGATTAGATTAAAGATGTAGGTTAAAGGCCCTGAAATTTCATGAGCACAATATTTAATGGGAACTGGATGAAAGTTATCTGGGCCTGGTCCTTTATTAGCACTAAGATTATTAATTAGGCGAATTGTCTCAAGTTCAGTGACCCCATCCAAGAAAAAGGAATTAGCGATATTATAATCATGGCATCTTTGGAATACATTATTAAATTTACTAGATAAAGAGTAAGGGAATTCAATGAAATATTGATTGAATGTATTAGAAATCTGTGATATGTTAGTAATCGTTTTATGAGGAGTTATTAGTATATCAATTTCTCTTGTTCTGGATTTTGATCTTCCCATAAGTTCATTTATTTCTGACCATGTTTTCCTATTATTCATATTACATAGTGCCGAAAAATATGCCTGTTTCGCACGTTTTATTTTAGTATTCAATTCATTCCGAAATGACTTAAAAACAGCAAGTTTTGTTGGTGATTTATCTTTTAAAAATTTGAAGTAAAGTTTATTTTTCTTCCTTATTTCTCTAAAAATTTCAGTTGTAATCCATGATTTACGTATACGTTTGGTTTTGCTTATTGTTTTTAATGGAAAGCAAACTTCATAATTATTTTTGAAGGTATCAACGAAATATCCATAAGCATGTAGTGGATTATCCAAGAGATATAAATTATTCCAATTTACTCTTTGTAACTTTGCTTTAAATGTCTGTAAATTCATTTCAGAAAAATCTCTAATAAAAGATGGATTACCATGTCTTCTAGATATTCCCTGTGAAATACCAAAAATTGAAAATATGGGAAGATGATCGCTAATCTGATAAAGAAGTATGCCACATTGTGGATTTAAAACGTTTGTAATACAGTGATCAATAACTGTACAAGAATGTGATGTAATTCTAGTTGGGTTATGAATATAGTTATTAAATCCAAATGAGAAGATCTGATCCATTAGTCTCTGTGCTTGCGTATGGTTTACAAATTTTTCATTGGAAGTATATAAATCAATATTTAAGTCTCCCATGATGATTAACCTCTTTCTCGAGGAAGTAATAAAGGCAAGTAGGTCCTGAAGACGACATAAAAAATCTCCCAATTCACCAGAAGGTGGTCGATATATGGTAGTGACAAAAATACCATAAATCTGTAATGTCAGCATCTCAATCCCCGGGAAGATTCCCGTCCATTGAGGTATCAAATTAAACTCATGTTTTCTTTTAACATACATTACAACACCACCTCCTCTACCCAATTCACGTGCAATCGAGACCGATTCATAATCAAAAAGAGATGGAGCCTAATTTGGGCAGAGCTAGGTCTCAGTTATACATAATATGTCAGGGGATGGATTTATACCAAGGATGAAGTCTTCAATTAATTCCACTTTGTTAGTAATACTGCATGCATTAATATGAGCGGTTAATAATGTGTTATTAACTTGATTATGAGAAGTAATCTGTGAGGGATAGTAATATTGGTTATTAATATCAAGAGTTAATTCATTATCCGGCTCAGTGAATGAATCCCCAAGGGCCGCAAAGCCACAATCGGTTATATGTCCGCTATTCAGGAATGACATTTATAAAATATAGTAAAAGAATATTAAAATAAATAAATAATATAAAAATACATTAATTCAATATAAATATACTTTGATATAAAAATATATATCAATTCGTATATGGTCAAAAGCCATCTGGGCGCACCATATCACAATAATAGTCGTTTAATTAAATAGCGAATACGACACAAAAAATCATTTCGAAGAGTAATAGCCTGTTATCAAATACCAATATTTTAATATTAAAATTTACATTTAAAACATCCAACTGAACCAACACGGTGCATCGAAATTCCCATTGCATAAAAGACAAAACCTGAATTTATAATTGATTCATATGTAAGACCATCAAATTATATCATATCTAGATAATAGGCTAAATTATTAACCAAACAAATTTAAATATTTAAGGCGTAAGGACAGTAATGGTCATTATGCATCCTACAATGGAGGACTGCTCGCAAAATTTACAATATAACTATATAATTTTATACAAACTGAACGTCATTCACTTGAAGGATAAAATAAAAATTGTAGTCAGTATATCTTTGTAGTATCATGTGAAAAAAACAGAAGCATCTGATATGATATATAAACACTGTATTGATAGACAAAGTTATCAACAGCAAATGCAATATGAGAAAACTGACTGAAATCTATAGATTCATTTGTTTAGTTTAGAAGTAAAAATTTTTAAAAAAATTATAAGTTACGTAATACGTTTTGTGATTAGTAGGCTAGTTGGAAAACAAGGGAATGTTTAAAACAGATGAAATCATGATCATTTATGGCGCAAGGACAAAAGGACAAAGGTTAGAGCAGATTAGAAATTTAGATCTAAATTGAGTCTTAGTGTTATTCGTCTATATCAGTTTTACAGATTATTTAATTAGATAAACAATTTTCATGTAATATACAAGCTGAACGCTGTTCACTTGAAGGATAAAATAATACTTGTATTCAGTGTGGTGTCTTACGAAATATATAGAAGCATCTGATATGAAATATAGACATTGCATTGATAAATATAAAGTAAGTTAACATCGAATATAATATGAAAAAATTGACTGAAAACACTAGATTCATTCGATTGACCAGTTTAGGCGTAGAAATGATAAATTACAAGTTATGAAACATGCTTATAATGAGTAGGTTTTGGTTTTTAGCAACTTTATTTAGGCAGCAACATGAACAACAAAAAAATATACATTGAGATTACAAATCAATGTTAGTTTGAGTTAATTATAAGAACAAAGACATATCTACATTAACATCATACGAAAATATAGATGCATAAAATTAATTACAAAAATATAGATAAATCAAATTTAATTAAAAAAAAAATATCAATACATTAATTAATATACTGTGAAATAAAATTTTGTCCATGTCTGCCTGGGTAGCGCAGGTAAAGACGTAGTCTGACAAAGCCTGCACCACCCAGGAGATACCAGATAGCCAAAGCAGCCCCATGGGATATCACTGCGCAAACATCAGCGAAAATTAAATTAAGTATGCGATTGATTAAATAGAATTAGTAAGGAGGATCCGGATTAAAGACTTAAACTTAGAATAGGAATTTATCTCTTTTATATTAGAAGGCAGCTGATTCCACAATTTAGGACCTGAAGAACCCACTCTGTGGCAACCCAGCTCCAGACGAGAAAATTGAGGTCTGTAGTTATGTCTACTTGTTGTTGGATAGTTATGTGTAGGTTGCTGTAAATCAATTGGAATAGATTAGTATTTTTAATTTTTTTAAACATTAATAACAAAATTTTATAATTTAAAAGTTGATTAAAAGTTAATAAATTGAATCTTTGCGGAACCTCACGGATCGACATTGGTTGTGGTAATTTATGGTTAATAATATTGAAGAATTTATTTTGTAATGACTGAATTCTACTTTGGTTAGCCTGTGAAGTGTATCCCCAGACCGATAAACAATAAAAAAGATGAGAAAAAATAAAAGAATAATATAGATTGATCAAAAATTTTGTAGGTATATAAATACTAATGTTGCGCAATATTCCCAAAAATCTACCAATTTTTAAGCACAATAGGTTAATGTGTGTATCCCATTTTAAATTGGCTTGAATAGTAACTCCAAGGAATTTCGTCTCCTGCGATAACGGAACTATATCGTTATCTATTTTTATGGTATTACATAAGTAGTTGTTTTTGTTATGTTTATTTGAAAACAGGATACATTTGGTTTTTTTGTATCAAGTGAAAGATAATTATCTCTAACATATTTTATATATATATATCAATATCATTATTTACAAGTGAAAACAGCACATCAAGATTCCTTTCCCTATAAAAGATGCTTGTGTCGTCGGCAAAGCATAGAACTCTAGATCGAGTTGGCAGAAAAAAAAGATCATTAATATAAAAAATAAAAAGCAAAGGTCCCAATGTCGACCCCTGAGGAACCCCACATAGAGGTGATCTGGCGATAGATTGATTTTCGTTTATTTGTACATATTGAGATCTTCCAAAATGGTAATTTCTGAAAAGAAGATTTTGCTTTCCGCATATACCTGCCAATTGTAATTTATATAAAAGTCTATCATAGTTAATGGTATCAAATGCCCGTGACAAATCAAAAAAAATTCCAATTGATGAGTCACCACCGTCCAAAGCCGAATATATGAAGTCTGTTGCCGTTAACAATACTTGTTCAGTAGATTTATTTTTAGTAAAACCGAATTGATTTTCCTGTCTGATGTGGTTATGTTAAAAGTATTTTAATAATCTATTATAAATGAGTTTTTCAAGTATTTTTGTAAACACCGATAATATTGATATCGGTCTATAATTAGCAACATCAGTATATGAACCCTTTTTATGAATTGGAACAACCCTTGCCGTCTTAAATTCGGGCGGAATCTCACCAGTGGAAAAGATTAGATTAAAGATGTAGGTTAAAGGCCCTGAAATCTCATGAGCACAATATTTAATAGGAACTGGATGAAAGTTATCTGGGCCTGGTCCTTTATTAGCACTAAGATTATTAATTAGTCGAATTGTCTCAAGTTCAGTGACCCCATCCAAGAAAAAGGAATTAGCGATATTATAATCATGGTATCTTTGGAATACATTATTAAATTTACTAGATAAAGAGTATGGGAATTCAATGAAATATTCATTGAATGTATTAGAAATCTGTGATATGTTAGTAATCGTTTTATGAGGAGTTATTAGTTTATCAATTTCTCTTGTTCTGGATTTTGATCTTCCCATAAGTTCATTTATTTCTGACCATGTTTTCCTATTTTTTATATTACATAGTGCCGAAAAATATGCCTGTTTCGCACGTTTTATTTTAGTATTCAATTTATTCCGAAATGACTTAAAAACAACAAATTTTGTTGGTGATTTATCTTTTAAAAATTTGAAG
>QLNU02003225.1:61201919-61235434 GCA_006491805.2 Dysdera silvatica | reverse complement strand
GGTTGCTGTAAATCAATTGGAATAGATAGACTAGTATTTTAATTTTTTTAAACATTAATAACAAAATTTTATAATTTAAAAGTTGATTAAAAGTTAATAAATTAAATCTATGCGGAACCTCACGGATCGACATTGGTTGTGGTAATTTATGGTTAATAATATTGAAGAATTTATTTTGTAATGACTGAATTCTACTTTGGTTAGCCTGTGAAGTGTATCCCAGACCGATAAACAATAAAAAAGATGAGAAAAAATAAAAGAATAATATAGATTGATCAAAAATTTTATAAGTATATAAATACTAATGTTGCGCAATATTCCCAAAAATCTACCAATTTTTAAGCACAATAGGTTAATGTGTGTATCCCATTTTAAATTAGCTTGAATGGTGACTCAAAGGAATTTCGTCTCCTGCGATAACGGAACTATATCGTTATCTATTTTTATGGTATTACATAAGTAGTTGTTTTTGTTATGTTTATTTGAAAACAGGATACATTTGGTTTTTTTTTTGTATTAAATGAAAGATAATTATCTCTAAAATATTTTATATATATATCAATATCATTATTTACAAGTGAAAACAGCACATCAAGATTCCTTTCCCTATAAAAGATGCTTGTGTCGTTGGCAAAGCATAGAACTCTAGATCGAGTTGGCAGAAGAAAAAGATCATTAATATAAAAAATAAAAAGCAAAGGTCCCAATGTCGACCCCTGAGGAACCCCACATAGAGGTGATCTGGAGATAGATAGATTTTCGTTTATTTGCACATATTGAGATCTTCCAAAAAGGTAATTTCTGAAAAGAAGATTTTGCTTTCCGCGTATACCCGCCAATTGTAATTTATATAAAAGTCTATCATAGTTAATGGTATCAAATGCCCGTGACAAATAAAAAAAAATTCCAATTGATGAGTCACCACAGTCCAAAGCCGAATATATGAAGTCTGTTGCCGTTAACAATATATGTTCGGTAGATTTATTTTTAGTAAAACCGAATTGATTTTCCTGTATGATGTGGTTATGTTCAAAGTATTTTAATAATCTATTATAAATGAGTTTTTCAAGTATTTTTGTAAACACCGATAATATTGATATCGGTCTATAATTAGCAACGTCAGTATATGAACCCTTTTTATGAATCGGAACAACCCTTGCCGTCTTAAATTCCGGCGGAATCTCACCAGTGGAAAAGATTAGATTAAAGATGTGGGTTAAAGGCCCTGAAATCTCATGAGCACAATATTTAATGGGAACTGGATGAAAGTTATCTGGGCCTGGTCCTTTATTAGCACTAAGATTATTAATTAGTCGAATTGTCTCAAGTTCAGTGACCCCATCCAAGAAAAAGGAATTAGCGATATTATAATCATGGCATCTTTGGAATACATTATTAAATTTACTAGATAAAGAATAAGGGAATTCTATGAAATATTCATTGAATGTATTAGAAATCTGTGATATGTTAGTAATCGTTTTATGAGGAGTTATTAGTTTATCAATTTCTCTTGTTCTGGATTTTGATCTTCCCATAAGTTCATTTATTTCTGACCATGTTTTCCTATTATTCATATTACATAGTGCCGAAAAATATGCCTGTTTCGCACGTTTTATTTTAGTATTCAATTTATTCCGAAATGACTTAAAAACAGCAAATTTTGTTGGTGATTTATCTTTTAAAAATTTGAAGTAAAGTTTATTTTTCTTCCTTATTTCTCTAAAAATTTCTGTTGTAATCCATGGTTACGATGAAGGTTAGTTTGACAAGAACACGTTTACAGCTCAGATGCAATCATGATCCATTATGGCGCAAGGACAAAAGAAAAAAGGGTCAGAACAGCCTAGAAATTGAGATCTGAATTGAATCCTATTGTTATTCATCATCTATATCAGTTTTATAGACTGTTTAATGGAATAAATAAACAATTTGCATGTAATTTAAACGAACTGAGCGTCATTCATTTGAAAGATAAACTAGTAGTCAATGTATCTCTGCAGTGTCTTGTGAAATATACAGAAGCATCTGCTATGAAATATGAACATTGGAATTATAAATATAAAGTTAACATCGAATGCGTTGATCGAATTTGACTGAAATCTTTAGATTCATTATATCGTCAAGTTAAGGCGTAGAAATGAAAAGTTATAAGTTATTTAATGCGATTTATGATAAATAGGCTATTATGACATGAAGAACATACTCAAAACACGCCAGGATCATGATCATATAAAAGGTTAGCCTGTTAATTTCATTTACCTTTTTATGTCGCAAGAGCAATATCGGTGAAGCAACAGCAACAAGAGAAATAGTAAACTACGTACATCCAATTTAGTAATCCTAAGTTCTTTCTCTGTAGTTGCGTATGTCCATCAGCGACCTGAGCATGACCCCATCATCACGCTCAGTAAAAAGTTCATTTGTCTTTATGGTGCAAGGACAGTATTGGAATTGCAACAGCGGCAAAAGAAATAGTAAATCATGCATATCCAAATCAATAATGTTAATTTCCTTCTCTGTAATTGCGGATGTCAGTCAGTGACTTGAGAATAACCCTCTCACCACGCTCAGTTAGCAAAAAAAAATTTCCCTGCTGTGTCCAGCATTGTATGCCCTTGGCACGAATTTTGTTGTAGGCCTGTTTTCTAATGTGGGCTTTCGGCTATGACCAGGCCAGTATCCTTCAGAAGTCTTTTGTTCTTGAAGACATAGTCTCTTTGAGCCATTCTTATAAATTTAATGACCATTGGTCTCGGTGATTGTCCGTGAGTGGTATTGCGACTTACGCTTCCTAGACGATGCGCGTTTTCCAAATCCTTTGATAACATGGTAGTTTTTATCTTTTCAAAGTTTTTAGCGAAAGTAATTGAATCGTTTCTCATTTACGCTCAATAATACTAACGTAAATTCAACATTTTATTAAAAAATTAAATTAATGTTAAAAATACTTGAATTGCTTTGAAAATATTCAATAAATCAATTTTGCAATTTATTCAAATTTAATATTTCACAATATTTTATGTAACACGCTAATGGGTTTCTATTATTTTTATAGCTTTTTAGGGCTTTGTGAAATATTTTAATTTCATGCTTTTTGTGTAATTTAAATATTCTAGAAAAGTAAAATATTTTTGGATATTTGAAATTAATAATTTCATATGCAATTTATAAAATATTTTATCTTATTTTTTTAATTGCGTTATATGCATTTTAAATAATTACAAAGTAGTTCGAATGCATTTAAAATTACTTTATTAATCTTAAAAAGTATTTCACATATATCATTTAGAGAAGAGCATATCAATTAATTTTTCTAAAAAATGTTTTCTATACAAAAATTCTTATATAATGACTAACTAAAATATGGATTTTTCTTGGAAAATCATAAATTAAATTTGATGTGGAATTTTTATTAATTTTCAAATTTCTAGGAATTGTTTCAAATCCCTTTGATTAAAAATTTAAAAGTCTACGTTTATTTTTATTTTAAAACGCGGCACCGTTATAGTTTAGCTTCTTACTAAGACATTGATCTGATTCTTGAAAATCGCTAAGAATAACTTCTGGGTGAATAAATTCTTCAAAATTGCAAAAACCTACTAATATATTTGAAAGTTTGTCTTTATTTTCGGAAATTCTCCTTACAAAAGAATACTCGAGATTAACTTGTCAAAGAACGTTGCATTTTCCAATGATCTGAAGGCATTCAAGCGGAATTTAAATTCCCATGTCTACTTCTAAACTCTTTCTTCTGATCACTCGAAAAAAAATAATATTTCAGTATTCCACCATTTCCAGCTTAAGATAATTTATGTTTCTGTTTCATTCACAAGTTTCTATTTTCCGCTACAAAATTTGAAGTAATGTCGTGTAATGACAGGAAATTTAATTTATTTTTATCGTGAAACTTGCACCATGAGTCATATGGCGAAATGTCGCTGTTATGATTTAAGAAATCTTTGGATAATGATTTAAAAATTAGGATCGTTTCTTCATCATCATATGTCTCTTTCTTATCATCTGTACAAGAATCTTATCGATCTCTAAGAATAGGTATTGATAACAAAGCATTTCTCAATAGTCAGAGAATATGAAACTTCAGCAATGACGTCAAAAAAGGTTCGTAATTTATTAATCATCATTTTACATTGAAATCGCGTTTATTTCTGGAATGTCGAATCACCTTTCCTTATGTTGTAATCAATGACACGCTTATAAAAGACTCGTGAGAAGAGGAATGTTTTAGTCCGGATCAGAGAACCGTTGTAACTGACTTTATTAGAGTTGTCGATTTTTTGATCAATTGAAAATTTCCCATCTCTCGTCAAAAGCAGAAAAAAATACCTTAAAACGAGAATAAGCATATAATGCGCAAAGTAATTATACAACGTTTTATTCCTTATTAGATTTTCCATGTCTTAATCAAATAAAATTAATTTAAGTTTGAATAATTTGGTAAAACAATTTTATCACTTTACGTTTAATTTTTGCGTTCAAACAATTCGTGGAACTTTCCTGCATTTGCGTTTGCCGAAAGGAAAACTTCGTTATTAAAAAGGCAAGTTTTGTCGGAACAATCCCAAAATGTTTGATATTCCACGTACTTTGATTGGAAATAGAATTTTTATGACCCAGTATTATAAAGATTAAAGGGTTATCCACACTCATGTGCTGAGTTTGTACCTGCGATCACTGATTGGATCCCTATCCTAACTGCTTTGATTGCTAGGTTACCAATTATATTTATGCATAAAGCTTTTTTTCGGCAAATATTTATGTATTATTAAATGTATGCATTATTAAATTTATATATTACTAAATGTACGCATTATTAAATTTATGTATTTTAAATGCATGCATTACTAAATTTATGTATTATTAAATGTAGGAATTGTTAAATTTATGCATTATTAAATGTGAACGTCTTAATTAAAGGAGAAAAATTGTTGAAGGAATTAATTATGAAAATGAATTTCTGAAACTACACTTTTTTATTCAGTCTGAAGTCTTTTTATTATTCTTGGGGAATATATTTTCCCTTGTTTAATAAGCGATTTTTCTTTTAATATTAAATATCTTTTAATTAAATATAAATATAATTTAATTTTTAATCAAATATTACGGAGAAGAAAAGTTTCAAGTATTAGGAATTCAGTATAATAGTTGCAGCTTTCAAACCTAACTCCAACAATCCCTAATTCATGATTCATATTATGTTGTATTATATTGTATAATAGTGTATTGTAAAGTATATAAATTTATGTATTATATTGTATAATAGTGTATTGTAAAGTATATAAATTTATGTATTGTATTGTAATGAGTATATTTGGGTTATGTATAAATTGTGTGTGTCGTATTCAGTGCAATATTTTGATTCTGTGGGGCAAATAAATTGATTTTATCAATATTAAATAAGGTTTTTCAATTAAGACGTATCTGAAATTCGCATAATAATAGTATATTTAAGAAACAATCGCAATTATTCTGCTAGTAAGTTATGTAAACTTTTCTTAACGAATTACGAAGCAAGCTGTCGCGATATAATATATCAATTTATGTGTTTACAGCTCAGCATAAAATTGAGTTTACGTTATTTTCTTAACCATCTGAGAATTCCATTTGCCTCCTTCAGAATAAATATTTGTTGGAAAATATTTTCCCCAAATATTGCTTTTCTAATTTAACTGAACATTATCGGATTATATATTACACTTAAGGCAATAGCGTCCACAAGTGAACGTGAAATTAGACGACGTGAAACATATTCACACTAATTAATTTAACAAAGCAAAGTAATTATTTCATAATTTTTATCTACATAAACAACCGATTATAATTGTTGTCTTTCACCATATAGTTAAGTAAATTATAAAAATAAAATCATATTTGCTTTGCGTAATTTTCAAAAGTCTTTTGTGTAAACTGTATTCAGTTTCTATTTCAGCTTGGAGTAATAAAATTTCTGCACCTGTCTTAATTAAGCCGGCCAAAACTGTGATGAAAAACAGTTAATTTCCAAAAGAAAGCGTAGTTTCAAAAATCGGAGCTAAATTTAGAAACATTTTTGGAAATGTTTGCTTATTAAAATTAATTACAATATTTGCATAAACAATCTGGGTTGAGCTGTGCTTCAACAGAATTTGCAACTTCATAATTTTTTAAATAAACAAATGCGGTCTGAGCCTGTGCGTAATGAAACCCGTTTTATTATTTGTCAAAAGCCTTGTTTAAAATTGAAATTAATTTGAAAACTAGAAGCTTAACTAAGATATAAAAAGGTTGTAGAGTAATTTTTAATTACGGGAAGAAATTTTTTATTTGATAAATTAATGAGACGGTCAGGTTGAACAGTAGCATTATGGTATTTTCTTCGACTTTAAGATTTCATAATTTATCTAGGTAGTCAAGTACCCTCTCCGATTCGGAGGTTGTGGCCATTATGGACAACATTTTCCTGTCTCTACTGGCATGGATAATGTCTTCCGTACTTAGCCTAGTCCAAGCCTGTAAGTCATCCGTCCATCCATCTATCCTCTTTTTTTCTGTCTCAAGGTCTCTTCACCATGGTGTTTTCCTCCAGTGCCAGTTGGGGTAATTTGCATTTTTCTCCCTTCACTATGTGGGAGCAATTTGCTAACTTTCTTCTCAGAATTGAAGTGATGATAGTTTTTCTTTTTTTGTGTTGGATCTGTTCAGCACTTCCTGATTGGAGGTGTTCAGGACTTCCTGATTGGAGGTCTTGTCAGTTCATTTTATCTTCAATGGTTTTCTAAGGGTCAACATTTCAAAAGCTCCGATTTTATTTCTAGCGTCTTTTTTTTAATGTTTAATTCTTGAAACCATAAAGCAAAATGGGCCAAATATAACATTTTAGAATTAGGATTCTAAGCAGGGGCGGACACAGACTTTCATTTTGGAGGTCAAGAAAAAATTTGCAATGGTCTTGGAATAACACCCTTCATTTATCATAGAAGTTGAAATTTTTTAAAGCGAAAAAATATATTTCTAGGTTAAGTCATGACTACTCTGACCTCTTCCTGAATCGGCGCTTGATTCTGAGATGTAAATTTAATTTTCTCTCGCACAGAACATTTTGCATTTCATTGAATTTTGTTTTTGCTGAGCCAATTCGGCACATTATTTCTTTTGTTTTATCGTTATTGTGACAAAAATATTTTCCCAAATAGCAAGCAAAAAATTACTTATTCTATGGCCATGTTTTTACAGTAGGCAATGATGTTGAAGTTTTTCCTGCTTAAAGACATGTAGTTTTAGTTTTCTTAACATTATTAGTCCCATGTCTTCGCTTTTTTTGTATCGATTTCATTGATGTATTTTATCTTTATTTGAGGTAGCTATTATTACCATATCGTCAGTATATCTCAGGATATTTACAATAGTCTCATTTATCTTTAAACCTTCTTTCCTTTGCTTTTTTTTATGGATTCTTGGATTATTTTTTCGGAGTAAAGTTTATAAAGGATACGAGAAAGAACGCATCCCTCTCTGCCTCCCCGCTTTATTTCCACCCAGTTTGTTTCACCGTTGTCGAATATTTTTTTTGTTTTTGTTTTTTATTCCAATAGGCCTCTTTAAAAATATTTATATCTTTGGCATCCAGACCCGTCTCGTAGAGTATTTCTATCAGATCGACATGTTTCATCCTATCAAAACTTTCCATAGTCCACAAACCAGAAAAAGAGAGTGATATTCATTTCAATTGCCTTTTCTACTAACAGCGATAATGAGAAATTCGATTCTCCTGTACCAAAATCAATCCTAAAACTGAATTGTGAATTACCATTTCTTAATTTTTTATAAATTCTTCTGTGGATAATTTTTAGCAAAATTGTGCTTGTATGATTAAGGAGGTTGGTGTTCTATGTTCCTGCGCACTTGGTGGTTTTATCATTCTTTGGGATTTGGATGGCTATTGATTCGTTTGGTTCTTCTGAGATTATACCTTATTTATAAATATTGTTCAAAAATTTAGTGAGTTCTTTTATTCTTATATCTCCACTAAGTTTGATTAGTTCGATGGGAATGTCATCCATTCCGGTTGCTCTCCCCCTGCTTCATAGATCTTATTGCGTGTATGACCTCCTCTTCCATTATATCGGGATCCTTTGTTGTTTTACCAGTTTTTGTCCTGCTTTCTTGATCATTGGACAATTCCTGAATATATTCCTCCCAAATTAATTTTCTCTCATCGAGGTCGGTTGTAATTTCTCCATTTTTGTTTTCAATGCAATTGTTGTATACTTTCCTGATACTTCATTCTTTTTTTGCAGTCTTTTGCATTATGAATAAATTGTAGTTGCTTAATTTCCTGACACTTAGCAGAATATATCATTTTTCTTAGCCAAAATTACTTCTTTCTGTATTTGTTTGTGTATTATTCTGCATTTTTGGGTGCCTTTATCTTTAAATTTCTTCCTTTCCTCCATTAGTTTAAAAACAGCATTTTTTATCCAGGGTTTCTTTTGTTATTTAATCTGTATCCAATAACATTGCTTGCCAAGTCCTTAAAAGCAGTTTTTAGCATCCTCCATTGATCCTCTGATTTATTTAGTTTCTTTTCCGATGTTATATTTTTCAAATACGTCTTTAATCTTTGAAATAACAGCCAACTTGGAAGTGTTACGTTCTTAAGTGTCTCAACCTTTAGTTTTGGACTCGATTTCCTTCTGCAAATCATTTATAACTTTAGATCAATATTGTTTATTGGTAGATTGTGGTCGGAGCAACAATCTACCTTAATATATGTTTTTCAGTACGTTATCGTATTTCTAAACCTCTAAATAATAAGGATGTAATCAATTCGATTTCTAATTAATTTGCCCCCACAATTCCCTAGTGTCTTCCAGGTGTATAATCTTCTTGGTGGTTGTTCACTCAAAGTATTTGCAATGACAAAATTTTATTTACTTCAGAATTTTACCAGTCTGTTTCCTTTTTCATTATTTCTTCTTAAACCAAAGGCACCTACAGTGTTGGATTTTTATTCTTACTTTGGCATTAAAATCTCCAATTATGATGGCAAGTTCATGTTGTTTTATTGTTTCTATTGCATTTTATATTCCTTCGTAGAATTCCTCAATTTCCCGGTCACTAGCATTTACTGTAGGTGCGTGAACCTGTATAACATTCATTTTAATTGGCTTTGTGTTCGTCTTCAAAGCAATAACTTTGTCAGAGACTATCTTGCAACCTTCAACAGCGCCTGTCAATTTCTTTTCTGTTATAATAACCGCACCATTGCTATAGGTATCGCCAACTGAATACCACATTGAGTATTTGTCAATTTTCAACTGACCAGATTCTGTCCATCTTACTTCACTTAGTCCTAAAATACTTAGTTGAGTTTCTCTCATTTCTTTTATTACGTTATATACGTTTATATTTTATATACGTTTATACGCGTTGTGTAATTTTCCTCCCTGGTAGAGACTTCGAAATTTCCATGTAACAATTTTGATCTTTCCGAGAATTCTTCGCACCCTATGGCCATTTTAGGCCTGACAGAAAGTAGAGGGCCTTTTCACGTTGGGTGTGATTCATTTCAGTATTCTTGGGAAATACTACAGTGGTTTCCACTGGCCTTCGTCATTGCAGTGCTACAGATTTTTCTGTAGGTATCTGTTCATGAGTTCTTCGATGACCTTAATATTCATCCTCGTGGCAATACTGGTATTTACTGCTGCCCACTAACAGGGATTCAGATCAAAATTGCCTTCTCCTTGGTATCCCTCTTAGTTTAGCTTCTACCACGCGAAATCCTGTCCAGCTTGGGAGGTGACCTTTCCAGTAGCTATGAAACCGCCGACTTGGCTCTCTGAGTCGTCAGAACACGTAAGCCTCACTACAACAAGGTGAATATACCGTCGGAGGATCATAGTGTATGCCCTTTAATATTATCACCATTATTTAAATTTTAAATCACCTCTATTTCTTTAGTGTGGATTAGTTGCGCATGATTCCTAAACACAAAAGGAGTATGGTCCTGACGAAGGGAGAGAAATGTGAGATAAATTGTACTTTTTTTGTTTCTAATTTTATGAATTTTTTTTCATAAAATCTTAGAATTTATATCATATATTAAAAAGAAAATATTTTTCACTTTTCGTGAAATGTTAAATATTTTGCTTTAATTCGCAATTTTTTGGATAATATATTAATTGCGATGTCATTATTCCAGAGAAGTAATACAGCTTAAACGCTCCTCCCCAAAATGTGACCGCTGACTTTTAAGCGACTGCGCAATTTTCTCAGCGATTAAATGTTTTACTTAGCGTTTGTTTCATTTACTTAGAAGTAACTTAACTTACTTAGTGATTACAAAAATAATGATTAAAACGTTATTACTAAATAAGCTAAGATTTTATTTGTAAAATATTAAATTAAGCAAATGGTGATAATGAACTTTCGAAGTGATTCAGTAAATGTCACCAAACAGTGTAACTGATAAAATCGCTAAAATAAATTCAGAGCTAATAGTTTTTAATTTTTAAAAACCGGGTTAGGTGCAAAAATAAAAAATTCCCCCTGGAAATAATTACCTAAAATATTTCTTTCAGGCTGGATAAGAAACTTATTAATTATAAAATTATAAAACCAATGAACTGTTATTTTCAAACCTGAACTAAAGAACAATAAGAAATTCAATATTCTAGGTTTAAACTGCGTTTCAAAATGATATGAACACCCGGTTATTCAAAAGCAAACTATTTAAGAATTTCACAAATCACAATTAAAATATTTTTTGTGACAAATTTTCTATCTATTTATATTCAGCAACCAAATAAATGTAGGTAGTCAAATATAATAAAAAAGATTTCATGTCGAGCCATGGTATGGCAAAATGGTTTAAACATGAGACTTAAATAGTCAGTATATAGTACACCATATTTTTGAAATAATACGAAAGCATGTGATGTCATAGGTTCACTATTGTGTATAGTGGTTTCTTACCAGCGTTGTTCCATTCAGATGTTAAGTAATCCTACGCCTCATATTTTTTATATATTCCTAGAAAAATTTAACAAGACACTTGCGAGCATTTTCCATAGAATTTAAATTAAGGAAAACATCTGGGTATTCCTTTAAATAGGCTCTATTAGTTATAAACTGTTCCCTACGCTGTTTTCATTGTAAATTGATGAATCATCGTGTTGGAAATCCACAAATACTTTTGGCATACGGCATAAAGTTGTTTTCTGGGGGAACCTTGTAGGCCATAGCTCCCATGCTGCCAATCAGAAACACAATATTATCTTTACCGTGATGTTCAAAACCGGTCCAAAGCATGGGCGATCATCCACCATGTTGTCTTTTTGAAAATATATCCTTGTTTTTACGGAGGTCATGAGAATAATATCACCACCCGTCTGGACCATCTAAGTTTGTACTTTTTTTTTTATTAGAGAAAATGACGCATTCATACTCTGATTTTTCTGACGCATGTAATATCTTGCCTAGTTCAATCTCTTTTGCTTATATAATTGTCATATATATAATTCTACATCATATAATGTTGCAATTTTCGTTTCCCATACAAAACCTTGAAATACTTTTAGCAAACCTCCACAGCATGGCTTTCGACATAAATTAACTGGGGCGGGTCCTTTGCTAGTTGTTTTAATGGTATATTTCCTCAATCTAAACATTTTATAATAGTTCTTTTCTGCAGTGGAGAGTGATTTTGTGAGTGATCTAAAGTTTTTTTTGGACATAATCATCTTTCAGTCTAGAAAAATTTAAAGTATTACCCCAGGAGATCATTCTTGTTTCCAAAAGTACGTCTAGTCTCACCAAATTGCCATTAGAGTCTAAAGCTATAATCTTTTTTTTTCCCACTCTGCTTAATGCCTTTTCCCGGTCCATTTCACAGACACGACCACTATCTGTCATTTGATAAATTCAGCACTGTATACTTGCTCATAGACTTTGAAAGAACTATATTGGTCAACGTGTTTTGTATTATATCATTTTTTTTTCTATTTTCTAGATAGCCAAAATGTTTCTTAAAACAAGCGGAATAGTTCTTTTATGTTGCACTGTCTGGAGCTTGGGTTCCGCAGTCGCCGCCGAAACAAATTCGAAAACACTTGGCTGTCATAAACGCGACTACACTTTTTTAGCCAGCAAAACAAGCTTCGACGGTAAAGAATGTTGGGACTATATACGAGCAAAATCATGTTGGGGTCGATGCGATTCCCTGGAGGTAGAATTATTTTTTATGATTTTTTGTATAAGATCCTTTGATAAAAAAATCTTGTTGGGGTCGATGCGATTCCCTGGAGGTAGAATTATTTTTTATGATTTTTTGTATAAGATCTTTTGATAAAAAAAATTTGGAAAAATGTTTTTGATAAAAAAATTTTGGAAAAATGTTTTTGATAAAAAAAAATTTGGAAAAAAATTTCTGCTAAAAAAATTTTGTGAATGATTTTTTCTAGAAAATTTTTTTGTATAAGATGTTTTGCTACAACTTTATAAAATCCGGCGTAAAGCTTGTTATTGTGATTTTCTGAAATGTTTGATGTTTAATATTCTGAAGTTATAATACTTTGTAAAGGAAAAAATCTTAATGTGTTTCTCTTTCTTGTAAAGGATGAAGGTTTATATATTTCTTTCGATGGATTAATTTTTTGTTGATAAACTGTTTTTGTTTAACTAGTTAAAAAAATTAATTTATGCAACATCGTATAAATTTTAAAAATGCATCTACCTTTGAAATAATTTTTATTGATTAAAATACAGTCCGATCCCTTTTTGTGCGGTAGATACGTTTCTCAGTGAATGGGATATAAAAACATCTTAAAAGAAAAGCCCTAACGTACATTAAACATCTGGATATATGTTCTATATTTTTCTAAAATCGCATAAAATCAAAACAATGAGTGAAAATTAACCTAAAACCGCATAAAAAGTTTATAGAAATTTTAGAAATTAGGAATGCTTTATAAATTTCTTCTAAAATCGGAATGAAATTGAAATTAAACTTAAAATAAATTTGTTTCCAAACTTTATTCATTCTGCTTTATTAAAAAATAGACAATTTTGCATTTTTTATCAGAATTATTTTCGCTAGCTAATACTAGTCTACACCGTCTGCGAATTCGCGGAAATAACTTTCATTAGTAGAAGTGGCAGTCGCTGAACCAAATCCCTACAGTAAACGCTAGCGTATGCAAGGGGGTGTTGATGGGTTTGTGACCCCCCATCGCAATGAAATTTTGTATAATTAACATAGAAATATATGAGCTGTAGCTCTGTAAACCCCACTGAGCCTATAACCCACCTTATGAACATTCTGTTTACGCCTATGGGAGCAAAGTCAATGGGTTTTGACAAATGTCATTATCGTTCTGTGTGACTATTTCTTTTCTAACAATTTTATCAGTAATTAAACTTTGCGATGATGATTCTCCTAATTTATATAAGATTCACAATATCCAGACATACAGTCAGAAGCATTGAAATTCAAAATTCAAAAATTATGGGGGATCTTAATTGGCTTTAATGAAGACTGTGTGATGCACAAAACATATAGACAACAAATAGAGAAACTAGTGTGCTTCGATATCTGACTGGGGAAGGTCAGAGGACTGAAGTCCCTTTTCTACTCTCTTGCATACAGTTCTTCAGCTCACATTGGAAAGAATGACATGGAAACACGTGGATTCACTTCAGAAAAAAAGAGTAAAAACACGACACCTGAAAATCTCCTTTTCTTGGCGAATATTGGGCATGAGAATGTATTGAATCATGAGCAGTAAAATTTGTAATTTTAATTTGCATACGTGCATATTTAAAAAAAATAAAATTTTGATAAAATATAAAAATATAAACCGCATTAAAAAGCTCCGTGTGAAAAGAGACCCGACTGTATTCACAATTAAAAAATCATTGAAATAATTTTCATATAGATATTTTTGTTTTATTTAAAGTTTTGGTTAATTTATTTTCAGCACATAATTGCAAGTATATAAATCCATATATTTGTTATGTGTTCAAGATAAATTATGAAGTAATTGGCCGTAATTTTTTGAATATTGCAAGCATCACTTAAGTATTGAAATATAATTAAAATAGATAACTGGATAGATAGCTGGAATTAAAAGTCTTCCACTAAATAACTAAAATACATGACTTACGTAAATGGGAAGAATGTACCATTAAGTACATAAATTTTGAAGGTATAATGATAATACATTACTGTGTAGTACATAACTGAAATGTATAACAATAAATATACAATTAAAATAAATAACGCTGAAATATATAAGCCGTAACGTGTCACTAAAACAGATAACCCATGAAAACATAACTAGAAAAGATAACACACGTATATGAAACTAAAACAAATAACCAAAAATACATAAAATAAAGAAATAATTTAAGAATATATAACAAATAATACAAGAATTTGTAACTGAAAAAACTGAGTAAAGATACATAACAAAACAATACAAATACGTATATTTAAAATAGATAACTTAAAAATATTAATTAAGTAGTATAACATGCATGCTCGTGCTGCACACATCATCCAAATAATATTTCTTAAGCTCAAAATTCAACTCTCTTTTCTTAATAATTTCTTTACTTTTTCTTCTTTTACCTTTCTTAATAGATTCCTGATTGGCGGTTCCCATTCAAGTTATCCTATCATCCTGTTTGTATGCATGAACACATACAGGTTCGAAGAATATTGTTACGCTACTGTAGCGAAGACGAGGTGCCAAATGAATTGAGGTATTATGAATATGTCGAAGCAGTCACCTGTACGTGCCATTTATGTAATTCGTCTTCTGCAAGTTGCGAAGCCCCTCACCATAAGAAGCATTTAACAGTAACGTCAACTGCTTCGAGCTTTTCTTATTTTCCGAAAAATATAACCAACATGAGGGAGAACTTCCGACTGTTAGACTGATTGAGTTCTTTCATGCAGTTTGGCCATATTTTCTAGAACTGAACTCGAACAAGGATTTTTTTAAACTCCTTTTACTGATCATGGAATAGCAGTTCTTGGAAGAAAATAGTATGATTTCGAGGAAGTTGAGTTTAAGAAATCTCTAAGATGATTTCAAAAACTAAATCATTCCTCGCGTAATTAATCTAATTAGTTGGTATGAAAATAATTAGATGGTGATTGCGGGAAAAATTCCCGGATACAACGGTTAACTTGGGACAAAATAGTTCCGAAATTGAAAGTTTTCTTAAATGATGATTGATTTAAAAAAGCAAAACTGTCAACAGGGAATGGGGTGAAACATGCATTGTGTAATTGAAATCATGGGCAGTAATTTCTGACACTTACGGGTGGGGTCAAACTTTGGCTTTCAGTGCATTTAGAGAAAAAGAGACATAGCTCTGCCTGGAGTCGAACTAAATTCCATCCGTTATTTTTTGCTGTCAGAAATTACTCTCAATAAAAATGCCCCATGGAAACCATGCCCCGCTGGATTTGTATGTTGACTATTTGACAATTGTGTTAATACTGTGGAGTGTAGTAATATCTTACATGATAGTAAGCAGTTAGGTGTTTAAAAGTATTGTTCACTGTGTGTTGTAATAATTAGGAAATGTATTTCTACTATTGCCAACACTGAAATCCTTAACATGTGCAACTTTCTGCCGTAATGAATTGACAATTTTTTGTGATGTTCAAACGTATTTCTACTTTGAGAATTTGGCAAGCTTTTGTAATGATCTGATATGAGCAATTGGTAATTTTCGTGATATTCTAACATGATATATTAATAGAGTTCTGCGAAGCTCTAACTTATAACCAACTAACAAGAGTTTATTTTATTATTCTGCTATAAAGATCTTAAAAAAATGTATAATTTCTTGACACGTTTCTAGTATGAATATTATAAGATATTATGATGTTCTTACGTAATAAATTACGCATATTATGATAATCTGACATGAGAAGTCGACAGATATTATAATGTTCTCACATAAGGAATTGACAGATATTATGATATTCTTAGATAAGAAATTAAATATTTTATGACGTTCTGGTATAAGAAATGAACAAGTGTTTATAAAAATGAAACAACAAAAACAAGTGTTTATAAGAAATGAACGAGTGTTTATAAAAATGAGACAACAAAAACAAGTGTTCATAAGCAACAAAGAGCAAGTGTTTGTGACGAACGTGATACAAAATTTTCTTGAAGTTTTTTAGAGTAAATGAAAATTTCTTACCAAGTGATTTACTTTTTCTAATTATTTACTAAATTAGCAAAAATTAAAAAACTTTAGTAAATACTAAGCTTGCTTTAATTTATAAACAATCAAATTCTCTTACTTAAAAAATTGTTTTCTTTAAATTAATACCTTTACGCAGTTTTTTAATTCAAAATAAATCTTCTGTATGTCAATATTAAACACATTTTTTTAAGTTGATATTAGATTTGTGAATAAAATAATTAGGAAAATTGAGCTCTTGCTCCCACATTTTCAGCTCAAACTAGATCCTTTTGAACCATACGTTCAAACAGAAATAAGTCCTGACATATCGACAAATGTTTGTCCACTCTTTTTCCATTATGCCGTGGCTGAGTAACCAAATGATATCCTTGGCTTTCAAACAAGGGGGACATTAATCACCCGTTCGCACTTTTTGCTTTTTGACGAAACTGCGCGCGGCCCAGCAGGGTTTAAAAATCAACACAGGGTAGCATAAATATCCAAAGCTCAATTAAAAATTTTATATAAACGAATGCCATGGAAGTTTCATTAAAATGTTGCTGAAAACGAAGGATTGAATCCTATAATAATATCTTATAATTATAATATCCTAATATCTTATTTGAAGAACAAGTATCCCATTTTGATTGTTCAGTCACAAATAACGGGGACGAAAATAGCAAGCCGTTGTCACTTGGAAATGCATACATTTGATATCTGCTTGTTTTTGTTTTGCTTGCTTTCTTGCTTGCGTTTTATGGCGCAAGGACAGCTATCAGTTTTCTGCGCAAGGATCAGACCTGCAATTTTTGGAGAAATCGAAACCTCACCCACTTGGTGAGTCGCCGCACTAAGAATGCGTAAAATAAACCTGTTGATGAAGAAAACCTATTGGAATGAAACGTAAGTTACACTCATTCCATTCCAGCGACTTATCATTACTGGTCTTTAAATTTCATATCAGTTTTCAACTAATCGAAGAAGATCTGTGTTTATTTTCTGGCCAATGGAGGCTATTACTGGTGTTAAGCCTAAAGCAATAACCGTTTACTCTGTGTTCTGCCATTTCATGGCTGAAAAATTAAATTAAATTAAATTAAATTTTGTTTTTAAAATGCGGGAGAAACTGATCGCTTGCTAATGCATCTTCTTTATGTTCCGAATGTCTCGGAACAGAACATTAACAATTTATAGAAAAAAAAAGAGAAACGACAGCGTATGTTACAAAACCCAATCCATAACAATTCTATGTGACTTGTAATATATTTGGTGTTTATTAACTAATGATAATTTACAATTGTTCTGGGAAAAGGTAGCGGCAGCTGTAGAAGTTTCTCATTTTGATTTATAGTCGATGACGTGGAGTAACTGTTTATTAACAAGGATAAACTTTCAAAATCAGAGAAAATTATGATGGAAAAGAGTTGAAACCTAAAATAAATAACTCTAGATGTCCTATCTATAATATTTTAATCATTCCTTTAAAAATATTGATTGAATATTGACGTTCATCAATCATTGTTAGGAGCATATATTATGCAACGTAGAATGGTCAATCAAACAGAAAATTCTTATTGGTTGATTTCAAACACTTTAAAACACCCATTCTTTAATATCTTTCGGAACTTTTCTGCTTGTTGTCACCAATAAAAAAATGTGACTGTTGCCACTTATTATTTTGGAATTCAAAAACTCTGCGTTTCTTGAATTAAACTTAATATAAATGTGGTATTGCCACTAATCAAGTCTTTGTACTGATAACAGTGTATTAACAGTGCTAACGTTGTTATTAATGCACATAATTTAGTGTTAAAAGTGTCAATGCTGATTAATGCTTAATTTTTAAACTACACTATTAAAAGAGATTAACTGTGTTAACAGTTTACGCACTCAAAATCGAATGAAATTGAAACAACGGACAACACGTTCCGTTTTAACAACGGAAGCTTTGTGGCATGTTGGATGATGCGATTTAAAATCGAGATATCTGTCTGTATGTGTGGGTTTACGGTAAACTGAGGTGAAGATTGAGTTATCGTGAGATCTGTGTACAAGAACGTCTAGGAAAGGGAGTTTATTGTTCTGTTCTGTTTCGTATGTGAATTTTATATGTGAGTTTAAGTTATTAAGGTAATGGAAGAAGAATTCTTCCATTATCACTCACGTCTGGCAGAACACGCTTTACAACACGGACACGAACCCGACTGGGACTCAACAAAAATACTACACCGTCACATCACAAACAAGAATAGTAGACTCTTCTTAGAATCTTGGGAAACTTACAAACTACACGGGAAAGCCATTAATACATCACAACCACTTCCAGAAACTTATAAACAACTCTTACTCTGAAATGTATGAGACATCCCCAAATTAGGTAACCCGCAGTGTGGGTTTCTCATTGGTCCCTATTGGGGTTCTTCCATGATTCTATTGGAGGCCTCCCATTGGTTCTCATTGGGTTTTCCCATTCTGCGGGACTACTCTGATGAAGGGTTTTCCAGAAATTTCAAGTATAAAAAAGAGACAGAAACATAACATCGTCATTACTCCTGATGAAGGACTGCTGCTGATGCGTCCGAAAGCTTGAGTGATCTTTTTCATTGCTATTTTACCAGTGTTTAACCTTTTTATGTAATGCGTTTAAACTGTTAATTTTATTAACACGATAGTGCTAACAGTATTGTTAACGTTACATACTTTACTACAATATTGTAAGTAAAATTTACGTTGTTAACAGTATGTGAAAACTTTAATAACAAATTTTTAACAATTATCACTTTTAACTATATTGTAATGTTAAAATAATATGCAATTAACTGTATCAACGGCATTAATTTTATATACTAACATTTAACTGCATATATGTATATTTTAATAGCAAGTAAACTGTTGAACCTGTTAAGCTGTTTTTACAACGTAGTTCGGGAAAATTTAAGCTCGTTAACTCTAAATATAGAGCTTAGTCGAATTTTAGAACGTGTTTTTGACATCAGGTTTATTTCGTTGCAACTTAAGCAGTCAATTTTGAAGCCAGTCTATTAGTAATTATACAATGGTAAATCTTAAATGTTCACCATTAAAATTCATTGGAATTTTACTATGAAATTTATTCCTACATTTCTGACATATATAATATATATATAAGGGCTTAATGCATATATCATATAAGCATTTCAGTGCACAGGGCTTCAGCAAATTAATTCTTCTTCTTCAAACCATTAAATTTAGAACATTATTTGAGTCACCTTGATGTCTCCCAATTTTTTGGGGTTGTTTTTCAAAAACTGTATATACAGGAAATGTTCAAAAGTGAAAAAGTACTGCCCTGAAAAATTGCAATTTTATACTTAACTATATATTCCATGTAACCGCAGATATATTCCATGGAATATCCTATCCCAACTAACTTTAATTGAAAGTGATTTACCTCCAAAAACAGCCGGATGATTGTGGTATGCATAAAGTTTACAACAGAAGTATTACAGGATTTCAACTCTACACATACATATGTACCTATATGCATATGCAAAATTGTATTATAACGAAGGTTTATATACCTGTACATGGACAACTTTTCTGATAGCTATTTTCCAGCTGAAATATGATTAAATATATCATATGCGTACATATAAATATATTGCGTATGTTTTAGAAAATTGTATTCATATTAATTATTTTTAAAATTTTTAAAGAATTCCGAGAATGTTCATATTTTTCTTAAATTTTTTACGATATTTCAATCCATTTTATTGAAATATCATATTATGGAGTATATAAACGAAGATGGAAAAACTAACTTCATTTTGAATGCTTATAATTTTTATTGAATGTATATTTTAAATTAAGAAAATTGAAAAAATAATTTTGAAGTCGATATACTGAAGTATAAACTGTAAAATTTAAATATAAATAATATTTAATTCATCACTTCAAAAAATTTTAAATCATTTCACATTGTAGTCACCGTATTTGAAAATATACTTATATATATTGTATACTTATATATTATACATCTTCGTGCATGTTAATTATGTTCATACAATTTTCGTTCTCCATTATATTCATTATTAGAGAATAAATGATTCATAAGTATATATTTTTGAATTTTTATTTACACAGCCAATAAAATCGATGGTAAATTTTCTTTAATATTTAAAACACATTAACAAAAGTCATGGTTTGTTAGAAATCTAACAAGTTGTAAAGATTCGTAAATGGGACCCCTTCCTGAATAATTACCTAAACTGAGAAATTAAGCCTTCAGTAAAATTGACACATACAATTAACTAAATCATTACTTAAGTCCAACACGCTCGCCGTCGGTTGTTTCCATCTCTTTAGGTTGCCGTATTCGTCGATCCTCTTGCAAACAATACCAGCATATCCAGAACTCTTGCTATCATTATTATGCATTTGCATGCCCTTGTACGTGTAATTGCATACTAATAGTTGCATGGATTTGTTTATACGTATGTGTTTGCCTATGCACAGTGTTGTTCGAATTAAAATGTCTCCACTTAGAGGATTTGAAACGCATGTCATGGCTTGTAATGATGTGATAATAATTACTTCAACGGATGAGTTCATCATTTATCAAACAAGAAATTGACAAAATCTGGCAATAGGGGAAAGTATGGCGCTGTGCAAAGGAAAATACGTGGAGAAAAAGAATCGAAAGTAAATAACTGTAAAATATGTAATAAAAATCGATCAGTTTTTATTTTTCCTTACTACAAAAATGAAAAGTAAATAAACTGTTACAGAAATTTTTTTAAGATCTTCAACCCGTTTGGCGTTTGTTCACAATATCTGAAAATTTCAATTGCTTTGAGGTTAAGCTTCGAAAATGATCTTCGTTGTCTTGGAAATAGCATTCTTTGTAAAATTGAAAAATGCATTTTGATTTGTGTCGATAATTTATTTTTTATAACTTATCCATATATTTCCCGTTATACAGCTGCATATTTGTTCTCATTCGAAGGTTTTTGGACTACTTGTTTTCAGTGCATGGCAAGCTCATCCTTCGAAGCGCGCGTTATCCAAATTACTTAATCAATGTAATTTTTCTCCACTGAAATAGCAAAACCACAAAAACAGAGATTAAACGGCTTGGCCCGTGATTTAATAGTTGAAGATAGTGAGAGAAACTGTTTATTGATAGTTTTTCCTTATGGTTTAGAGGCATTAAATCCAAGCAAAACAAAACAAATTTTAAATAACTCAAAAGAGAATGGAAATATACATTCTTGGAATAACTAAAAGAAATCAGAAGCAAGGATTGGGGGACATCATTAAAGTAAAAAAAAAATAATAATAGGCCCTGCGGTGGCGCAGTGTGGTAACGCGTTCGCCTAGTACGCCGTTAATCCGGGTTCGACTCCCAACAGTGTACAAAGAACGCTTACTCAGAGATCTCATAAAAAGATCGCACTGCTCACTGTAGTCCGGGGTTTGGTTCCCTAGGCCATAAGAGGTTCGGATTCCTCGGAAAACAGTAGGTCCCGGCGCAGCATGACCATTGTAGTCTTTGAGCCGTAAAACCACAAACAAACAAAAAAATAATAAATGACAATTGGATGATCATTTCACGAATGAAACTCGACAATAATGAAGAACAAAAATTTCCAACTGAGTTCCAAAACCCCGCTAAAAATCCAGGAAATGTCCTCAGAATAGATGGATTGAAGAAATGTGAAAATAGGTTGGAATAACATGAAAACAAATTGCTGAAAATAAGCACGAATGTATGGCATTTAGAGAAATCGGCGTTCGGTAGTGGGTAGGAAATTATTGAATAGAATGTTGATATAAAAAAGAGGAAACAATGCTTCAGACATACAAGATTGATGAATAATTCTTTGTGACCCACGTTCGTAAAACACAAATCAGAACTATTTTGTGAAGAAAAAAAAGAAGCAATCTCGACCACAAGCTAAAACGTTTAACCCCTCCTTAAAAACCGAAATTCCGTAACCGACTAGGCCACCTAGACCCAAAAACGATGATCCCTTTTATCGCTATACTCCGGGTAATCTAGTCGCTACAATCTACAATCACGACCTTCATACCTATCTTACTTATCATACTTCATCCCACACCGACATCAGCTACTAACCCTCAAACAAACCCAAGACGCCCCCCCCTTCGTATATTGCACCTAGGCTCTCGACATGACAATACTTCACCTATTCAGGTCCAACCAATTCAACCACCCCAGCTATACATTCGTTCACCTGACTCTACTGCCTCGCCATTCAGACATTACCTTACCTTACGTTTTTCTCCCAACAAACGATTCCCTTCATTGTTCCCTCGCAAAGTTACTTTTAATTTTCTCTTTTTTCCCTAGTTTTTATTAATTTGTGTCTTTTTATTTTTTCTTTTGTTACTTTGGCCTCCCTAGTTTCAAACAAAACTAGTTTTACCAACTTTACCCTACCATATCTTCCCCCACCTAAACATCATCTTTACCCCACATGGGGGATAAAACGTTTTCACGTTAGGTGCCCCGGAAGCCATGGGAAACTAGGCTAGGTTAGGTAGTCTAGTGGTTATGGCACTCCAATTACTGCTGAAGGATTTTCCGTTTCGTACCACCCAGGGCGGGGACGGTACCTCTTCTCATCGAAACAGCTCTGGTTTGAGTTTCATAATTAGTGCCGAAACGGTATTAATTGTTAATTTCCCACGAAAAATCATAAAACTCTTGCCTAATGTTCTTTAAGTGTCGACCAATATTTGACAACTGTGTTATTCCTGCGAAGAGCTACAATATCCTGTAATGCAAACTTATTCTATAGACGAAGGGTTGTTCACATTGTGCACAGATAGTTAAAGGTTCGTTTAGCAACATTTTTTAGCACAATACAGCTACTCTGAAATTTTTAAACTTGACAAGTCATCCTCTACTGCTCTTGAATGAGGGCTGTGGGCCTAGTTTCCTATGGTTTTCAATGGATGTCCAGACTATTAAAAATGCTAGTGATAAAATTCCTTGATTATAGTTTTAAGCAAACCGTTAACACATCGTAATATCCAATTGTATTCATCACATACATTTTATGGCGCTGCTTCATCGTTTACGGCTTCTTACCTTACCGTTAGTGGTTCCCATTTTTTTAAGTATAATTTCAAGTTTGACATATGGCTTTTAGTTTTGCCACAAAATTTTTAAATTTGAGTATAATTACCATTTTTCAGACACGTTTTTTATATGTATGCCGCTTAATATCATTCACTCTTGTTCTTCCTACCTATCCATATATCGATGTCGTGTGTGCATCTTTTTCACCTTTGCTTGAATGATTTATTTTACCTCTTGTCTCGTAATAAGCCCAACCCTGTACATTTACATTTCTTCGTCACTGAGACGTACTTACAAGAAGAAGAACGAGAGAGAGAGAGAAAGATTAACACTGAACAAATTTTGACTAAGATTAACTGAGAAATTTCACTTTTATTTGTTTGATGTATGCGCAAAATGACTGAACGAAACAACATCTAATTGTTAAAAAATACTTTAGAAGAATGAAAAAGAGGTTAATCGTTCTAACGTAATTGGAACCATAATGCCATGAGCTGACAGAGTTACAAAATTCATTAAGATTTTTAACAATTGTTTTGGCATAAGCATGTCTGCCATCATCAGAACTTATCCAAGAATGAAATATGGCCAACACAGAATTTCAAAATCTTAGCTATGTAGCCTGTGGGCAAAGGAGTCTTCACCTGGGAAACTTCTCAAGGGGTGCCAACCTCTTCCTTTATCAATTAAAAGAGGAGTGAAAGTTCTGAGTTTATACACCGGTACGTTGAGAAATCTCATCGGGACACCCCACATAGAAAATTCTCAGCCGGGTATTTTTCACGTGGAGAATTCCCGGAACCCCATATCCGCACATCGGCAGACACCAGATGGTTACTCCCAACTCTAAGTTTGGAAAGAACCTTATGATATCCTGGTTAGGATTCTGAAATGTTCATGGGACGCAATTTCTCAAATAGCATGTCTCCCATGATCCCAGAAAATGTCTATTACTCGTACCATAAGCGCACGTAGTAAAGGGGGGTTATAGGTTCAATGGTGGGATTACAGAACCGCAACTCTCATATTCCTATGTTAAATATGCAAAATTTCACTGCAATGGGGGTTACAAACCCCATCAACAACCCGTGCCTACGCCAATGTCCTAGGTCCGTTATACTCTAATATATAAATTTTGTAGAATCCCAGTCCGGTCCGTGACCCTCCTTAAAGTCATGCTCAATTATCTTCTTTAGCAATCGCACACATCTATTCTTTGACATATCAGTCTTCACGTTCGTCCCAATATATACCTTGTCATTTGCGGTGATTCCCAACATGTGGGTATATAATGTATATAAATCTGGGTGTATAAATGTAAAATAGTGTATTCTGCTTACACTTGACCATGGGATGATTTGGCCGCTAAAACTTTGTGCTTTTAAACCTGGTGTATTATTCATTACACATACTAGTTAAACGGTCATTATAGCTTTCGTAAATCAAGTCAAATGTACGTATTTAAAAGTATAATAGTATCATATTTATTAAAAGCACAAAAGACGTTACAATCCCACATTCATTACTCCAAAAATGGAAATTTTCTGGCTACTGAAATAGAAATCTGAAGCATCAACTCAACCACATAACATCTTAGCTTCAAATTTAACTCACTAATGCAACTAATTGAAAATAATGATAATACCAAATACGCTACCAAAATAGTAATGACTTTATCTAATGTAACCTCGTCCGCGGCAGAATGCTGGCAATTGAGACACGAGAGATTATGTGTTAATTTAGGAATATTTAAAATTCTACGCTAACTGAAATGAAATAAAAGCAGTCATCTTACCACATATTAGTATACCAACTGTTTGATTACTTCACCCAGTCTGATTAATGGTAGAAAGTTAAATTTGGAGTAGAGGATTACTGGTACAATCATGAAATAATTCAGTTAAACAAATTACCTTGGAATCTTAATGGAAATAAAGGGGGTATTTAACTTACGTTTGTTGTTAAAATGCTGAAATCCATTTCCAAGATGTGTTGCAGCTCTTGTATTATATTTCTCTGTTAAATTTGTCACGCGATTTTAAATAATTGTATTATGAAAGATAGGAAGATTCCATTGGCGTATACGCAAAGGGGGTTTAATGCGGGTCATAAGCCCCGTTACGATATCATTATAGTAGAGTAGATAGCTCTGTAAATCCACCCTGTAAACCTATGTCTCCTTATAGGCGTAGCTTTAGGGTTAAATATAGAGCAAACTAGGGTGCAAAAAATTGAGTAGAAAAATACAATTTTGTCTATGTCCTAAAAAAAAAATGGGGCATGTGCCCCCTTACCCCGCCAGCTTACGGCCTATGAGTAGTAGTAGTACAAAGATTTAAATGGGAAGGGTGACAACCGGAGGGTGGTGCTGTAACCCCAGACAGGTATTAACGTCAAATGAATTGACAGCCAATGGGCTAAGGGACAGTTGGGGTAATGGGGGAATTGTCAATCCATATAGGCGTACAGAGACGCACAGATCGTACTGGTATCGTCATTTAACATCTACCGAGAACCATCCACAATCTACCCACGTCAGGGTGTGGTTGAAATAGGTGGATGGTAGGAAAGGACACCCCATGGCCAGCCGATACTCCTACAGGAGTCCACCAAACACAGTTGAATGTGGCAGGGGGCAGGCACGAACCGGCCCTGAAACCAGGACGCACGAAATGCCATCCATTCCATCCAGTCCGTCCATCCCGTGTTCCATCCGCAGGCGATAAAAGCTTTCCCAAGGCGATCGATGCCGAACACAGTCAGAGACGGCGGCGTGACAGTCCGGAATAGAACGAAAGCCGCCATCACGACTCCAGAAACAAAAACCGATCCGCGAGGAGGGACGGAGCCTAGACCCAGAATGTCACGAACAGACGGCAATCAACCACAGTCCCGCGGCCAAGTCAATGTCCCAGTCACTCCGCCCAAGCGAGCCGGAACCAAGACCAGCCAGATCCGGATCACAGAAAAAAGACATCCGCTCACCACCAGAGCTGACACCGAAATATACGCCTACGAGTCTCTCCCTTGTGAACTTTCTATTTAAGACAATGTAAAATTGAGTGTATAAATAAACCTGCATGTATGTGTATACATGCACACACACATAAACGTATACATATATTAACAAGATCGTAACTAAAACATCACAATAATTATCAATCAATCGAATAAAGTAAAAATTAAATGACAGCTATTAAAAATTAAAACATACATCAACTTTAAAATTACATTCAATGCATAAACTTTCCAAATGCTTGAAAAAAATGGAAATAGCCTGTTGGAAGTTATAAAGCCACCAGTAGGAGGAATTTCGAGTTTTCCGATATCCTTATGAAAAGAACTTTACTTTTGCTATTATTACATGACAACAGTTTCAGCTTCATAGATTTTTGTATTTATTTTCGAGTGTAGTAGGTTTTTTTTCTTTTTCTCTCCTGGAAATAATAAAGTACACATAGTACATAGTACATAGTCAAAAAATTCATCTTTTTTATCATATAAATGAATGCATAAGACGAAGATTAGTTCGATGCTATTATAAAGAAATTTGAGCTAGTATTACATTCTCTGGGACTTTCAACAAGTTTTCAAAGATTTTCTAATGAATTTTATTATGTAAGCACAATTAAGTCTTTGAATTATAACTATTGAAGCAAACTTAAGACAGCAGCAACCATATAATCTCAAAAGTACAAAAAAAAACTAAAACTTGAATTCAATGGCCCTAATTGAATTAAGGGTCATGTTCAAAGAAAGTGTTAAAAATGTTAAAATTAAAGTGTTAAGTTTTTTAAATGAGATCCTTCCATATAGGCCCAAAATATTTAATGTTCTGTATGAGGCCACACCATAACTAAAAAAAATAAGCTCTCAGTCTCTCGACATCCCATTTGTTAAAAATCAAAAGGCGAAAAAAATTTTAATTGCGAGATTTAATTCACTGTTTTTCTGTCGTTACGCTTACAGGACCTGTGCGCTAATCGAGCAAACGATAATAATAAATTGGTATTATGGTAGTTTTATGTTGATAATTGTTTATTAGTTTCGTGCAGTGTATCTCTATATGATTTATTTATTATCAAAGTTTCTGTTCAGCATTAGTTATTTGAATTGACGAATCTGGATCAATTGCCATTCTTTATTTAACGGGGGGGAGGGGGGAATTTTTCCTTAGCTCCCTTCCTGTTTATCTTTAGTTTTCTGTTGTGAGAAAGGCCGTGAAAGTGGAAGTTCAATTTTGTCCGTACAAATTTTCTCCGTCTAAGTTCTTATTTTGTCCATACAGGGGGTTCTGGTCTAATGGAATGAATCATGAAAATAGTATCTGCATCTAAGGGTAACTGCTATGAAGGGGTTTGAGATACGTTGTTGTAAATCAATTTCTGCCGGGGAATCTTTAGCTGGCCATAAAAGCGTGGTCCGTCAAGACGGTTTCCACCGTATTTGGGAATAGTTGTTTTGTTTAACTACGCTACGCAGTTTCATCATCAATCATCATCTTATGCAACCATTATCTATCCACTGGTGGATGAAGGTCTCTCCAAATGCTTTCCACACAAGACTATCCTAAGCATGTGCAATTCGCTTCCACGTCACTTCAACGTGTTTTCTTATCTCATCCATCCATCCAGTTTGAGGACGTTTTCTAGGCCTTCGGTGGTCTCCTGGAATCCAGTTGGGAATTTTTGTAGTCCATTGTTGATCAGTTCTTCTTGCGATATGCCCAGCCCATCTCCATTTCAGCCTTTTTACTTTAACAGTGATGTCCTCTACGCTAGTTTGCTCTCTCACCCAAGTGTTTCTTTTCCGGTCACTCCTAGATATTCCAAGCATGCACCTCTCCATGCTCCTTTGGGTTGTCTGTAACTTCCGTATTGCTGCAATTGTTAGACTCCATATCTCTGATCCATAAGAGAGAACCGGTAATACACGCTGGTTGAAGACATTTTTTTCTTACACATAAAGACAATTTTCCCCTCAAGATAAAACTGTTTCTTCCGAATGCACTCCAGCCAAGTCTAATCCGACTGTTGAGTTCTTTCACAATGTTGCCATTCCTTGAAAATTAGCTGGCCAAGGTAACTATATGAATCAGCAATTTCTAGCTCAAAGTTGTTAACTTGTATTTTTGTTTTCTCTACGAAATTATTGAACATGATCTTAGTTTTTTGTAGGTTCATCTTCAGTCCAACTTCTTTACTTCTAGTTGAGAGCTCCTGTACCATGTCTTGGAGTTCTGATGGGTTCGTTGAAAAAATAACAATGTCATCAGCAAACCGCAGATGATTTAAATATTCACCATTTATTTGTAATGCTATGCAGTTTAAAACATAATAAATTTTTGATGGTTTCTTTGGACAAGAAATCGTCATTTTCGAAACATCTATTCAAATAAATATTCTTTTCAAAAGCTATATTGCTACAGATATTAAGTTATTTAACGGAATTTACTTTGTGAGGAAATTAAATTTCTTAATTTATATTAGATCAACTTCAGTTGGCAGAATGAAGTTATTGTCAGAAAAAGAAACCCGTTGAATGATTATACGTGTTTGTTTCCACGTTACCCTGAAAATGTCGCTTCACAGCTTGAAGAGTGTGTTAGCAGTGAAAGTGTCCTATCAGGGTCAAAATTGGAATATTAAATTCGAACAGCTATCCTCAAAGTATGTCATATTTCGTCGAATTGTTATTATTATTATTATTATTATTATTATTATTATGACCGTTTTACATTGTTGTGTTACACAGCATCAAGGAGATAATCACTATCCTCTTGATCTGGAATTCTTGGTTCAGTTCAAGTCTCACCCAGAAACCTGAGAACTGTCCATGTACCTTCTGAAAATATAGGCGGTGCCCAGTAAGGCGGTTTTTTGTAGGATTATTATTATTATTATTATCAATAAATACAACCAACAATAGCTCATTATAATTCCAGAAACTAAACTTCTATTATTCTTAAGGAGCTTCTGTTGTTTAGATACGATGCTAAAGGATGCTCCATCCCTGTTTATGTAACCTCGTGGCATTGAAAAATATATTGTTATATAGAAATAAATAAAGAAAAAATTAGGCATCTAAACTTATAATTGATCAACCAGTAGAAGACCTGTTCTTGAAACAAGAGGGAGCATGGTCCACTGTTGCTTTTTCTAAAGCTTTTATCCAAAATTCGGAAGTAAACATTAAGAAACTTTTCACGGCAGTCTAACTCTTGAAATACTTCTCATAATAGCCAAGTTCAACGTCCTTTTCCCACACAATACTGCTCGAAGACTCACCCTTTGTATAAATACGCTTTATAAAATGTGCGCAAAAGATTCGAATGGTATAATGTTCAAATGTATGATCTTTCTTGAGAATTGAATAACAGTTAGGCTCGTAAACAGCATGAAGAATTGTCACGTGATCTACATATTCGCCAAGGGACATTATACACGAAGGACGTAACCAGGATTTAATTTCAGGGGGGGGTTCAAAAATTTATACAATATGTATCGATATAATCACAACATGAAATGTCTTAGCCTAGTCCTATTAAAAATTTAGTTTCGGAAGGAGACCGGCCCTTAAGGTCCCCCCCACCCTCTGGATACGGTCATATCATACACCATTTTACGTTTAAAAAACTCTACATAAGAAACACGTTAGTATATTCGCCTGTTCCTGTATGTCAATTTCATGCAAATTTCATACTAAATAGTCCCCGAAATTTAAAATTTCTGAAATCATGCTGTAACGAACAGCTTTAACACACAATGCAATATCTTCTTAATAACTTCATGAATTATAGTAAATTATTGTTTATATTATATGTTATCGTTGGTTAAGGTTTATATGTCATCTAATACGCATTAGTAGCTGCCATTCATTGAGAGTAATGTCATTGCTCCTGATAAAAAACATCTGCTGCAGCTTCCGAAAGGTTTTGTGGTCTCTTTTCTATTGTACCGGTGTTTAGACTTTTCTAACAAATGTCTCTCCAGGGTACTACCATTATCATCAATCTGCTGTAGGATGGAAGATTTTCCGTCGTCACACACACATATGTGTAGTATGGCAAAAGAAACACAAAAGAATCTACTTTAAACTTATTACGCTGACCAAGCGTATTGGCAAACTGAACTTTCAGACTAACGAGGGTTCCGAAAGAAAGAAATTATGTATCTGAGGGTTCCGAACCTTGGGCCCACAAACACGAGATCCCACGACAAAACGGAACCTGTTGCGTCATCCCCGCCCCTCAACTTGTCCTTTTTCTGGCTACCTTAAACTCACCCCGCATATGGAAACTGATACTTTCAGCAGAGAACGGCTGCTATATATAAGTATTTGTAAGTAATATAAATAACATGTTGCAATTTTTTGTGTTTAAATTTAATGTAGTATGTGTAATATTTTTTCCTATACCTTGCATTCGCATGTATGCTTATGTAAAATATTCGAAATTTTTTTACTGAGCAGTTCTTTCATATATATACGGAGCTAAATTAAAAAATAATTACTGCTTTATTTAACTTGTTGATTAAAATTTTGCGAGGATCAATACTTTTATCGAGAATCTTATTTTAAATGAAAGTAATTTCAAAAACAAATTTTTTTAAACTTTCTTAATTTTCATTGCGTAAAAATATTTTGATTTAGAAAAATACCGGCAGGAATGATGAAAAAATTATTTCGGTAGATTAACTAATTATTCAAATTTTAAATACATTCTTGAACACAAAAAAGAGAGCAAGGAAGAATGTCATACATATGGGAAAACTCTGGTTGTCAAAATTAAAAAAAAAACTTGTTTTAAATTAAATTTATGTCTATCACATTGTCATCGTTTAAAAACTTTAATTAATAAATAACACGAAGTTATGAAACCTCCGTTTAATATAAATAAAAATGTATCAGCTGATCACTGAAATATATTATGGAATCGATTATTTAGTTACCCTCTTGGTACAGAAAAAAAATATTAATTATGTTGAAAATTACCACCTAAATGTTCATTCGTCTTTACATGTAAAAAACGGCAAATTGCTTATTAGTTTAACCAAAGAATTTTGTAATTTATTCAAAAATATCAATAGTAGCAGCAATCTGGAATGCTCTTCCTCAGGCACACATTCAACATCTGTTTGATTCCATGCCACGTCGTATAGCATCACTTATTGCAGCGCGTGGTGGCTTCACCAAATACTGATTTTCGACATGTAATATTGTTTTTTTGCTTTGTAATTTTAATCGTTTATTTGTATCAACACAGGTCGTTTGTGCATTAAATTTCATTCAATTCGGGAGAGTCCTTCATGGTGTTGCAATTTTTACAAACACGAGTTAAGATATAGGGATTTCTGTGAATAGTTCTCACTAAAATGGAAACTCTTTATTCAGAATTGATGTAGTGCAGTAGCTCTCAAATTCTTTATCCTAAGAAGCATTTAGTACGTGTCCAGCCAAGAAACCCTTTACTTAGTACGTGTTCAGCCACGAACCTCTCTGTAAACCTTATTTAAAGGAAACCTGAAAACCCATTGTTTATCATTGACTGGGTATAAACATGAAAATAGGAAATAAATCAGTATAGAAAGGTAGGTAGTATTTATCTACTGTTGCGAGATGCTAATTACAATTACCTTTATCTAAGGAACTGTTATATGGGAAAATTACAGATATTGCATATTTCCTTGTAAATTTCTGCAATGATTTACAAATTACACGTGAAACCCTTGAATGGTCGTCCTCCCGAAATTTAGTGGAACGCACTCTGGGAACCACTGCCGTAATGGAATACAACTATACTTCGGAACAATTCTAGGTTCCGCCCCACGAATATAAAGCGAGTCAAATGAACTTTTGATTTTTTAGAAGATATAAATATTATGTTCAGAGTAAAACCTCTCTAAGCGACCACCTCTATGGACAAGCAGTTTTTCTCCAAACGTGTTTCCCTATGCACAAAATTCCACATTTACCTCATTTCAGAACCTATCAAAAGCCATTCCCCCACCTTACGAGCGATTAAAATTAATCTCTTCTTAATTTTAATTTTCTTAATTATCCCTTCTTAATTTTGGAGATTAAGAAGGGAGGAAGAGGAGAATTTCATTCCTATTTATTTTCTCCTATTGATCAAAGAAAATAATTTTTCGATGATCTTCCCCTTTAAGGTATTATCATTGTAAAAAAATATTTTAATTTAAAATCCATTTTATGTTTTGGAATTATTTTTCTTGCCTTTCGGGCAATCAAATTGATTCCTTTTTAAAACCATCATCACAGGCCTCACAGAAAAAAAAAGTCCCTCCCCTTTTCTCAAAGACTCCTCTAAGATTCTCAAAGACTCCTCAAGGACTCAAGAGAAGTGTGCATTAATGGAAACTTCGTTATCTGTAAGAGGCAATAAAAGTCCTTCGTGTATTTTCTGAACTTCAATTTTTAGAAAAGAAAAATAATTCTAATATCAAAATAAATCACTTTATATTAACATTACATAATTCTGTTAAAGTTCCACTCCTGAGAAATTTTTATCCTTTTAAAACAAGTTCTGCGTTTGACAAATATGGTTTTGATGACTCTTTCTTTTTTGATATGGCACTATTGTTGTCTAAAAGTTTATATTAATGAAGAGGTTAATACTTTAGAAATTGGCAAGATGTCTATATTTGATGCGTATAGCGACATTCTATTTGCTTTTGAGTTTTCAAGACTTTAGAACGGTAGATAAACGGTTTAATGGCGACACACTGCACTAATCAATAGAAGCAAGTAAAATACAAATTTTTATGATGCAATTATTTTAAAAAAATTATAGCAATAACGACGATAATAGCTGTTTCGATAGCGCTAAACGCGTGTCATCTTCAAAGCAATAGCGGCTTCTGTTTATGTCTATGCTGTTGATAAGTGTTGCCATCAGGTCGCGTCTGTTGGAAACGTGATTGGTTGGAGGAGGTAAGCGTATTTGTGGAGACGTCTTTAGCCGTGAGACACAAAAGATTTTTCCAAGTGGGTGAGACAGAACAGTAATAGTTATTAGAGACGTTATTGTTATAACGTTTTTAAAATAACTGTACCATAATTTTTTTTTTGCTTCTATTTAAAATGGCAGTTATCAGTTAATACAGAAAGTCCATCATAATGAAATAACCTACAAGAATTTTTTATTTGTGTATATTTCTTTCATGTACCCAGTATTTAAATTAATATTGGCTAAGAAAAA
>QLNU02003225.1:61154270-61201819 GCA_006491805.2 Dysdera silvatica | reverse complement strand
TATATAATCATATTATAATACTATTAAATATATAATTATATTATAATACCATTAAATATATATTTATATTATAATGCCATTAAATAAATAATTATATTTTAATACGATATAATATATAATTCATCTGGAATACGATTTATTACGCTTACTGTGAAAAGTTGTTCGGTTATATATATATTAATTAATTTTACTCAAATAACTTGGGATTCTTTTGATTCCATTTGAAAGGTTAGAAATTTTAACTAAGTGGAGGAATTGTGACCACACAATGTAACGAAACTTACTCTGCTAGTCAAAATAATCCTTAAAGGGCAGCAAAATAACAGGCAGGAAAATAACAGGCAGAAAAATAACGTCCTGAGGTAAGACGAAAAGAACAGCATGGGTAAAATGGGGGTAGAGGGGAACACCCTCTAGTAATATATTTTCAAGTAATATATTTCTAGTAATATATTTTCAACAGGCCATGATATGAACCTTCCGCAGAGAGTTTAATTTTATTCAAAGTTTGCATAATACGTATATTTTATATAATTTTGAAGATTTTTTTAAAAGTTGTAATATTTTCTATTTCAACGGCGATAAGAATTTGTCTAGTGTTTTGTATATAAAGATACGGTGAGGGCGGTCTGAACTCGCCACACGATAACATTGCAGAATTCAATACTTTATTCGATATTTTCATGTGGGTTTGATATTTGTCTTATCTGTAGGTGTATTTTGACAGTCCGCTCAGACAGCTATGCATCGAAAGCTTCATACATTCTTATTTCAAAACAATGCAACCCAAACACGTAAACGTAATGTTTCTCAGAAGTTTTATTACTTCCAAGTTCACATTGCTGTTTTTACTCAAGAATAGGGATATCTATTTGAGAAATGTAATAAAAAATGGTGGTTGAAAAATATTTTCAAAAATATTCGAAAAACCACTTTTTCCTTGCTGTACACTCTTCAAAAGGAGGGTTGTGTAATTTTCAGTTTCGGGCTTGTTTGTTTTTTTGTAGAATAGCATATGAAATAGCGTGCTGTGTAGAAAACAGTACAAGTATAAAGATAAATTGGAATTCCAATGTCTACAATAGTTGATAAGGTATTTTGAAATCTTCAAGTGTTCGTAATGTTTTTCTTTCTCTTTCTCTTTTCTTAGATTTTGCATTTCCTCCAGCTGTTTTTACATTTGCAGGTTCTATTTGCAAACAACATTGAAAAAAAATATTGTATATAATTTATATACAATATGAATATATATTATATTATTATTAATAATATATTGTTATAATAATGATGATGATATTGATGGTATATAATAATGTGTTTATTAATAAGTTTCGTTGTCGTGCATAATACTATATACTATTAGCTTTTATGTCTTACAAATGAATGCAAACCGAAAATATTGTAGAATAAAATATCTGGCTTTCTGTTGAACAGTTTTAAAACGCAAAATGTTAAAAATTGTTTAAATAATTTAGCTATTTCATAAAGCTTTAAAATTACTATGTATTAGAAAAGAGGTTAATTTAGTAATGAAGGTGAATATTTCAGCTATGCATTCTCAGTTTAAAGGATCTATTGAATATATATTCGTCAAAGACACGAACAACTTACTCCTTTGACACACTGAGCTTTCAAATTTCCAGTTATTAAAGAGAGTTGGGTGGGAAGTTTTGTAAACGAAATATAAAATTAATAATTTCTCCAAACTGTTCGATAAAATTAATGGAAAAAATGTGTACTTTGCCATGTTATAAATATGTCAGATACGTTTTTTGATAATTCTTCCAGAAGTGGATTTTTTGTATCAATCAATGCCAGAAGAATGTGTTTCATGTTAATAAAGCTGACTATTTGAAATGAAAATCTAATTTGATATAAAAATCTAATTTCTTAATATTCTGTAATATATTTCTTAAAGTGCATTTCGCAGACTCCAAGGTTCCATGTCACCTATCTGTAGGTTACTTAGGCGATTTATAAAACACCGCCGAAAATTTTAAGAAAATCTAAATTTGTATTCCCGACAATATTTTATAATTAACAGACGGTAATTAAAATATCTCACAACAATAAGAAAATCTCACCTGCCTACTTAATCTGATGCTTATTTTTAGGCTTGTTTGCAAGTGATAATAAATAATTTTCGTTTAAGTTTTCCCTAAATAATATTTATACGTGAGTCTATTGGCAAGGTATGTAGTAAAAAAGAGTCTCATAAGATAATATGGGATAAAATATTTAATGACCATCCTTCTGAAATAAAATTCCGATCAATTGCAGCAAAGAATTTTATGATTTTCCTTACTTCCATATTTCCTAGCTATTGGTGAACGTATAGTTCGCCGTCTGATCAATTGTTTTCTAACTTCATCGAAATATCTCCAGTAAGTGTTGTGCTGATTTTGTCAAGAAAAATACAATCATTATCGTCGTCATTATATAATCATCATCATGCCAATGAACCAATCATTATACTAAGCCTAACTCACCTTATCAATTAGCAACAGAAAAAGCAAACATGTTCGATAAATTTCCTCATTGTTTATTGATTTTTCGATCTATTTTCGATCAGTCATGAAATTCCGTTCCTTTGTTACTTTTATGAAAACATCTGTGTATATGGCTTCATAGCGAGAAACAGAAGTAAAACATTGGAGGAAGGCAAAATGACTCTAGAAACGTTTCTCTTAAATATAAAGCTCTAGAAATGCGTCTGTGTATTTATAGAGAGATGTGTTTACGAGTTATTAGAGGTGCGAGTTTCCTGCATGTTACATGTCATTTTGACCGTTCAAGGACTATGTCGCAAGATTTCATAATACTAGTTGTTTTTGATAAAAATCAAGTTTATTACAGATTGAAGAAGTAAACAATTTCCTAATACGCTTTACTCTATAAAGAAAGTTTGAAACTTACCATGAAATCATTGTGAAATAATGAACAAAGAGGAAAAGTGTAACTGACAAAAAAAATAATCACATCAACTGGCAAGAAACGTTTGCAAACGTCAATCATATTGTCTTGCAAATTTCACACTGAGCAACACTTCTAAAACTTGAATGTGAAAATTGATGTAATTTAAAGTAATTAAAATTAATTATATTCCTCATTTGTAATAATCAATAGAAATATTTGAGCTGAATTTCATATAATTACGTTCGAAATATATGAAAATATTTCCTATGTTTTATTAATATCTTATGGTTTCCCATATCACATCTTCTAGGAAGTATTCCAGCTGATGTTTTTTTTTTAATCTTGAATTTATTAAAATGAATGTATTTCGCAAAATATTATATCCAAGAAGAAATTATGTTGCACCAACGTTCACGTTTCGATATATAACTTTAATATAGGTTTCAAATTTCATTGTCTGTCTGTTATAAAATATCAAAATTTAAACTTTGTAATACATTACCTTCCCAAAATTACAATAGACTCTTATATATTCTTTGGAAATTTAAATATGTCGATTTACTTATTCTGAAAAAGATATTATTTCCAGGTAGCTTTAACACTGCTATGTTTATTACCTGTGATACAAAAATTCCTCATTCGAAAAAAAAATGTAGGACACGATATTCTTGAAATACAATGAATTGTGCCTTTCTAAACTAGAATAGCACTAAGTAATGACACCTTCTAAAAGATTAATGGTGATGGCATAAAAGCAATATTGATGTCCTTATGTAATTAAATTTATGTTCTACGCAGTAACTGAATGTCTTATAGTTTTTATATAGAATTTTAATTTTCGTCCACGAGGATCACGAGATCCTACTCACGTAACTCAGAAAGTGTTTTTCTTCTTTTTTGGTCCGTAGGACTCAATTATTTCACGTTTACAACTTTTAAATGTTCTTCGAAGGGAAAAAAAGTGGACGAAATATTTTCAAATAGTTACTGCTATTTCTAATTTCACTAAAAATTTCACGTAATGATTTACGATATCTGTCATTAATATTTTAGCAAGAAAATATAGCAATTAAAGCATTCATCAGAAAGGCACTTAATGGTTACTCTGAATCATACAACATTAAACGACATGGGTATAGGAGACGCCAAGAGTAAATATAACGCACCCAATAGGCCACCGCCCTACATAATATACAGTCCAGTTTCTCCTAATGACGTTACTCGTCATATTCACAGAATATTCTGCAGTTCTTTCCACTTAATTTCAACCAGTCTTCCTGGATCATCATAACAGATATAATATTTGATTCTTATATATATATATATCTCGTGTTTCACGAAGAGTGTCCGAAGGGAATATCAAATCAAAGATTGGTCATAAAAATAAAATGAAAAATAATCAACAAATAGAGGAGAATTGAGCTATAATAATTTCACCCCCAAGAAGTAATAATTTCGTAAAAAATATTAATATTAATTTTTTATACGCCCTCCCAAATCCAAAAAATGTCAATTAGTAAAATTTAGGCCTTAGAGTGAAAGAATTTTACCCCGCAGCTTTCCATGAAAAATTCACTGAGTTATTGATAATTAAAAATTTGAGGGTTGCCACTTGTTCCAAGAAAAAAAAATTACAGTTGCCCCTACGAGCTACTTGTCCTGTATACAAGTGTGCGCACGGAAGTATATTATGTAGGGGCGATTCTTATCCTCTATGCATAGCTGTATGGAGGCTAAGTATCGTGTAAGAGCCTATTTCCTTTCCTCTGTGTGTACAGAGATGTATACAGAAAATGTAGGGTGTCAGGGCCCCTAAAATTTTATCCCTAACTTCCCCGGCCAATTCGACGCTAATTATAGGAGTTCGATTTTATTCTTATACAGGCAATACGTATTTTACGTATGAGAGTCATGGCAAAATTTATTTTACTAATACATATTTCAGTTTGTACATTACAAAATTATTAGTTTATTTTATTACCTACATAGTAGACAATTATACACCGAAGTTATTGCTGTCTATCCTATGATTTTTTAAATAGTGTTGTAGCAACCACGTGACAAAATTCCTAGAAACTGGTCCTGGCAATGATGCTGTAATACCGCAAAATGAGTTGGCAGAAAATTTGAAAAAAAAAATCCCTTTATGTAAAATGAGGTTGGATATTTTTAAAGTTTTATACAAATTTATAATACGTCATTAAGTAATACTGGTAATTAAACTCGATGGATTTCAATGTACAAATTGAAATATGTATTAGCAAAATAAATTTTGCCATAACTCTCATACATTAAATGTGCATTTTCTGTATGAGAATCAAATCAAAATCCTACAATTAGTGTCGAATTGACCGAGGAAATTAGGGATAAATTTTTGGGGGGCCCCGACACCCTACTTTTTCTGTATACATCTGTGCACACACAGAGGAAAAAAAATCGGTCCCTACATACTGTTTCTCTTGTATACAGCTATGTACATATATAGGAGAAGAATTATCCCTAAAGGGTATACTTCTCCTGTGTACGCACATGTACACAGGACAAGTAGCTCGTAGGGGGACAACTTTCATTTTTTTTCTCAGAAAAAAGTGACAACCCCACAAATTTTCAATTATCAATATCTCAACAAATTTTTCATGAAAAGCTATGGGGTAAAATCCTTTCACCCTAATTCAGTGCGGCATAAACTTTACTAATTGACATTTTTTGGATTTGGAGGGGCGTATAAAAAGTTAATATTTTTATGAAATTATTATTTCCCGGGGGTGAAACTATTATAGCCCCCTCTTAATACATCTCTTTAATATATCTCCTCTGTTTGCTGGTTATTTTTCATATTCCATTTTATTTTTACGACCAACCGTTGATTTTATATTCCTTTCGGACACTCTTCATAGAGCACCCTTTATATCATCATCATCATATTCAACCATTATCTATCCACTGCTGGATGAAGGTCTCTCCAAATGCTTTCCACACAAGTCTATCCTGAGCAATTCGCTTCCACGTCACCCCAACCTGTTTTCTTATTTCATCCACCCATCTAGTTTGAGGACGTTTTCTAGGTCTTCGGTGGTCTCTTGGAATCCAGTTCAGAATTTCTGTTGTCCATCGTTGATCAGTTCTTCTTGCAATATGCCCAGCCCATCGCCATTTCAGCCCTTTTACTTTAACAATGATGTCCTCTACTCTAGTTTGCTCTCTCACCCAAGTGTTTCTTTTTCGATCTCTCCTAGTTATTCCAAGCATGCACCTCTCCATGCTCCTTTGCGTTGTCTGTAACTTTCGTATTGCTCCAACTGTTAGACTCCATGTCTCTGATCCATAAGAGAGGACTGGCAATACACACTGGTTGAAGACCTTTCTTTTTAGACACAAAGGCAATTTCCCCTTCAGGATAAAACTGTTTCTTCCAAATGCACTCCAGCCAAGTTTAATACGTCTGTTGAGTTCTTTCATAATGTTGCCATCCATTGAAATCAGCTGGCCAAGGTAAATATATGAATCAGCAATTTCTAGCTCAATGTTGTCAACTTGTATTTTTGTTTCCTCTACGAAATTATTGAACATGATCTTAGTTTTTTGTAGGTTCATCTTGAGTCCAACTTCTTTACTTCTAGTTGAGAGCTCCTGTACCATGTCTTGGAGTTCTGATGGGTTCGTTGAAAAAATAACAATGTCATCAGCAAACCGCAAATGATTTAAATATTCACCATTTATTTTTATTCCCTTGTTATTCCAATTTATCTGCTGAAAAATCATCTGTAAAGCTGAAGTAAAAAGTTTTGGAGAAATGGTATCTCCCTGCCTCACACCTTTACCAATTTTGATAGTTTTGGTATCTTTATGTAACCGAAATCCCATTGGTTTGGTATGTTACCGCTGTTAAGACATTTGGTAAAGAATTTTGCAAGTATGTCTTCTACATATTCTCCAGCTTCTTTTAGGATATCTAATGTAATACCATCATCACCAGGGGCTCTTCCTTTCTTCATACTTTTTATTGCAAATGAAACTTCTTCTTTTAAGATTTTAGGAGCTGTTCCTTCGACTATTTCAATGTCTTCGTTTAATCCACTGTTACTTTCGTATAGATTTTTGTAGAATTCTTCAACTCTTCTAAGTATTTCTTCCCTATTTCTTGTTACGGTGCCATCCTCTCCTTTTAATGCAATGATGTGTTTCTTCCCAACAGATAAACTTCCTTTAACAACCCTAAGGCTCTTGTTATTTTCAATGGCTTTCCTTACTAGCTCACAGTTGAATTTTCTTATGTCTTCTTTCATGCTTTTGCGCAGAGTTTTACAAAGTTCTATGTACTCAATCCTGGAACTGGTATTTTGATTGTCCACCTTCATATCTCTTCGCCTTTTCATGAGCTGTTTCGTCTTCTCAGATAATTTGCTATTGTGCTTTTTACAGGTTACACCACCAATTTCCCCAGCAGTTTCAACTATTGTCTTAACAATGTTTTCATTTGCTTCTGAGATATCACTTTCATCAATAAGTCCTTCCAGTGCAGAAAAGCGATTTTTTAATTCCAACTTGAATGCCTCGGTATTTTCTTTTAATTTCTTTAAATCCACCCTCTTACTTACTTGTTTCCTAATGAGCTTCTGTCGTTCTAATTTAGTATTTAAGTGCACTTTACATCTCACCATTCGATGATCACTTCCAGTATTAAATCTGTTCAGTACACTGCAATCTTCAATAATTGATTTCTTGTTTGCCAGGATATAGTCAATTTCACTAGTTCCCCCATTTGGGTGTTTCCATGTCCATTTTCTTTGCGGTTTCTTCTTAAAAAATGAATTCATGATGCTAAGATTTTCAGCTTCTGCAAATTCGATGAGTTGATCGCCACGTTCATTCCTTTCCCCATATCCGTATTTACCAACCGATGTCTCTCCTTGTTCCTGTTGTCCAATTCTTGCATTGAAATCCCCCATGATGAGCTTGATATGTTGTTTCCCTTTGGTGTGTAACTCTTTGATTTCTTCATAAAATTCTTCAACCTCTTCGTCGGTATGGCTTGATGTTGGTGCATATACCTGTACTATTTGAAGTTGGTATCGCTGGGTTAGTTGAACAACGAGCCTCGCTGCTCGATCTGACGTGCTTTCGACTTCAAGAAGGTAGTCTTTAATTCTTTTGTTGATTAAGAAGCCAACACCACTTGTTCTTCCAGTTTCCGTTCCTCTATAATAAAACAAATGTCCACTTTTAAGTTCCACCAACTCTTCACCTTTTCTTCTAACTTCACTGAGTCCTACAATGTCCCATTTGATCTTGTCAAGTTCTTCTTCCAATTCCTGAAGTTTTGCTTCAGAAGCAAGGGATCGTCCATTAAACGTAGCCAAGGTCAATAACAAACGGCAGCCTGGGCCATTCCAGTGATTCTTAGCACCCCCTGCTTTCATGCCACACTGACCGCTGCCTTGATCAGGAGCACTCCAGCACCTGGAGACTAGGGGCCATGGTTTCTGGTGTGTCAACATAATGGAGGAATTAGCCATAATTTCACCACGCTGGCTAGACGGGTTGGTGAATTAGCCCTCCCCTTCCGCCTTTCTATCCGTGTAGCAAATATTAATTTGCCACATAAATAGAAAGCTCAGCCTGCACCACTTGAAGGCGGGGTAGGACACTAGGTTACTGGCCTGGCCGGTTCCACACATCGTCACATACGTTCAGCGTGTGGGTCTCCTTCCAGTTAGATACCAGCAACCCTTTTGCAGGCCATATATATATATATATATATATATACAATGTAAAAAATGTTTTAAACTAAAAAAAAATGAAAAGCTAAAAATAAATAAATAAAAGTTATACAAAATTGCACTTGAGCTGGAGAATGGACAGCATAATAACATAAATAGTAATTTATATAAAACAATAATAATTAAAATAAATTAATTAAATACAAATTTAAACAGCAATAACGGTAAAAAAAATATAAACAAGAGCAAAAATTAAACAAAATAAACCAATTGCATAAATGAGCTGGTTGGCAATAAAATGCAACAACACAACAAAAATGGTAAAACATTTTAAATGTATAATAAATGGCAATAAAATAATAAATAGAATGGAAATATATTAATGAGAGGAATATATTACGAGGAAATGTTTTCAAGAGAGACTCCTTATACGCAATGTTACTCATTATGCAAAGTAACATGTTTCTACCATGGCTCTAGCTTTTGAAAAACAAAAAGAGCTTTTTTCTCCCGACGTGCCACTGTTTTGAAAACCGAAGTCAGAGAAAAATAAAATTTGGCCGTCGACCAATTGGCCTCGGGCCGGTTCTCCCTCATGGACGACAGGACTCGAGTCCTCCGAATGGGCAAAGATACGCCAAGGTATGCGCAAGATGCGCCAAGGTATGCTCAAGATGCGCCAAGGTATGCGCAAGATGCGCCAAGGTATGAGCAAGGTGCGCCAAGATATGCGCCCTTTGAGAGGATCCAGTTAGCAACTGGCCTCGTGTAATGGAAGATAGCGACTTCTTTAATCGTGGAGGTCGAAAGGCTTGAATACTCACGTTCTCAGTTTCCATAATACTGCAGCATTCGCCAGTTGATGTAACCATCTGATTTGGATTTGCTTTCAGGGTTGCTTCAGAAGATGGGGTTGAAAATGAAGAACAATACCCTCGACAAGCATTAGTCGTAATTGAAAACTGTACGCATCCTGGTATTTTAACGTCTCTTGTATGCCCTATAAAATGGATCAACACAATAAGATTAACAACCTGCAGACAATTTACTTACATAAGTCCGTCGTGTGTTTTACTATATATTTAACTCGTTGGATACACGTTGAATTAGAAAATGGAAAATCTTACAGAAATATATATTTGCTTGTCCATGAAAATTGGTGTGTCGGATATTTTTTAACTACTTTTCGCTGTGGCACGATCAAGTTGAGGAGAAAAATTGGGACATATGCTTTACGTAATTGGTGATATATTATTGAAATAATGATATTTAAATGTTAAGAATAGCTTATATGTACATCTATTCATATTTATGAGAGTGTTTTTTAACATAATGTTTGATCGTTTAATATATACTGTTGAAACATATATGATTATAAGATATATGAATCTTTTGTCATCATACCTGTAACTTGTTCAAAACAAATGACAGAGAATTCATGGCAAAAATGAATATAAAAAATGATGCCGTCGGAAATGCTAACTGAACCTGGTAGCGTCTTTTCAACTGAGTTTGGTAATGATTACAGACCAAAGGTTTAGTTACGAATACAATAGTTTGCCGCCAAATATTCCCGCGAAAGTGTTTCCTTAATTAATAAAAAGTGTTTCCCCTTTTAGAAAAATGAATTAAATTTGCAAATGTCGCGTTTGTGCAATTATGTCACTTGGAGATAGGAAATTAACAAAAATATATGCATGATGCCTATGTGTTATATTTTAATTTCCGCTATAATCGCTCCTCCAGAAGACAAAAACAGGCTTTCACTCCGACTGATTGTTTTTCCTTTTTATGTCTTTTATTATACCTGAAACGTTGTCAAATACGTTTTTTTCCAAGAAAAATGACGTTTATTCTAAATTTAATTCGTCATTAACTATAATACTTAAAGGAGGATATCTCTAGATCAGGGTTTAAGCTGGCTCAAAACATGCTGTCGCAAAAATGCTAAAATGGGGCAAAAAAGTTGTAGCAAAATGCTAAAAAATATTAGTTGCTTTCGTTGCTCGAAAAATCGTATCAATGAAATTATTTATATCAACGATGCTTAACAGTTGCTGCTAAGAATAACTTTAAATAGGAAACAAAAAGGAACAAGAAAAGATCGCTGAAGTGCAAAACGGATATTCTGGAATCGAGGAATCCTGTTTTCAGAGAATAAACTGTGGTTAAAAATGCCTGTCGCATTTTCGCGATGGGCAATAATTTTTTTTTCGCATTTTCGAGCAACTCGTCGCATTTTGCGAAAAATGCGACTGCAGCTTAAATCCCGCTCTAGATGTTAAATTACTCTTAAAAAAAATGGTTTACAGGCGCCTGGTGGAATCCGAGCCTACAACCTGTTGATTGCCGGTCAAATGCTCTACCATTTAATCTACAGGCGTCAACCATTTCATCACTTACTAACATATATATATATATAAGGCTTTATATGGAAAAATTCGCTATTAGTGTAGCAGCGCTAGGGCTACTTTGTGAGCAAGTTACAGCACTGCCACACTAATAGCGAACTTGTCCTTAAGAAGCCTTATATGCTCGTAAGGGAGGAAATGGTTATCGCATGTAACTTAATGGGTAGAGCACTTGACCGGCAATCAAGTGGTTGTAGGTTCGGGTCCCGCCGTGGGTAGAAAAATCATTTTTAGCGGGTTTCAATAGATATTGAACCCGCTATTGCTTTTGGTTTTTCTGTCTGTCTGTCTGTCTGTCTGTGAGCAATAAAAAGTGTAAGTTAAAGGTAAGCTAGGTACTTCTATGGTAAAGGTCTTCCGTAAATGCAATAATGATGGCTATTGTTAACATTGAAAACCTAGTACCGAGTTACTTGAGAATTAGAGAGTTGCGGATTAGAGAGTTGTGGATTAGAGAGTTGCGAATTAGAGAGTTGCGGATTAGAGAGTTACGGATTAAAAAGTTGCGTATTTGAGAGTTTTCAACTCGACAAAATTTATTAAAAAATGGAAAAACACTAACTGATTTAATGTTAATTGAAACCCGCTAAATTTAAATATCGACCTTTGACGATTTTCCTTCACTTGCTTGTTTTTCTTTACTAATAATTTAACATCTATTATTGCCACATCCTCGGATGCGTAAAAAAATTGTTAATTTAATACAGAAATCTACAGTGAACGACGCAGTGATAAAATTAGAAATTTAAATTACCATTAAATAAAATAAATTAAAATTTTTGTTTCAATTTTCATGTGAAGTTTAATGTATAAAAGTTTTTTGGTTTCCTATTGAAAGTTAAATTTGTTTAATTGAAATAACAGGTAATAAATTAATTTTAAGATGAAATGGTCAGGAGAATTAATAACAAATAAAGAAACTGAGAAACCATTTAATTAAATATTCGTTAGCTATTTTAAAATTTAAAACGTAAGAGAGAAATATTAATATATGCGTTAGATACTAAAGGGATGAGGGGGGAAAAAATTCGTTTGCAAACTTCCATATTCATAGAATGAACATCAGGTGATAACACTGTTCTATATATGTGTCAAGAGACATCAGTAATTCTATTTAATTTCCCTATTTATTAAGAAATTTACATATTAATTAATACAGTAATTAAAGAAATACTTTGATTTTTTCTAGTGTAAATAGCTGCTTTGCCAATCATTTCCATTTATGCTAGAAAATGTACACTTGTGGATAAATATATGTCTGCTTCTTCTTGTAGCACTGGCTCTTTTTTGGTGTAAAAAGTGGACTTTTTATGCACACCGTCGTCTTAAGAGAACGTGCAACTGACAGGTTATGTCTTGGGATAACATTCCTCATTATTTGAAGAGTAATCAACTAATTATTTCTTTCTAATGAATACGTGGGAGTAATTTTTTAGGAGTGAAAATTTTTAGAAACTTCCGTAAAAGTATCGAAGATGAAGTGTATATTATAAAAATAAAGAAAATGAGCAAATAGATCGTTTATTGAAAAGTTATATTTTGCATAATAAATAGAAAATGATTTGAAATATTGATCTATGAATTTTTTGTTCTATTACGTAAATAATTATATCTGCAATTTTTTAAACTTACTACTATTTTGTTTAAAATATCATAACTTATATTGGCACAAAAAATTAGACAATGAATATACGAATTGTGAAATGTTTATTATTTTTATTTCAAGAACTTACCTTCAAAAAAATTCTAATTTAAATAATTTTAATTTAAAAGAAAAGAAATTTTAATCATTGTGTTTAAATATGGAGAATTAATGAACCTTCAATAGTGATTAGCTTATTTACTAATTTACTTTAATTAATAAATACTTAATTAAAAATTATTGATATTAATTTGGTTTTGTGCGTACAAATAAAATTCAGGTCGTATCTCTAGTCTTAAAAAATGTAAGAGAAAATTATTCCACTATTATCTACATTCAATTAACACCAAAATAATACAAACAGAAATAATCAAAACAAATAATACAACAGAAATAAAACCAACAGAAATAAAAACAAACAAAATAGTACAATACCCTATTCACTATATAGGCAACGTTTATTTCAAAAATAATTTTGAAGAAGCTCTCAAAAAGTTGAAAATAAAAATCAAACAAAGTTTAGAATTTTTACATAAATTAACGCAACTACAGACTGGTCTTCGACAGTTTGTTCGGTATTCACAGCACACGAAAATACACGGATCTTCGATTTTTCCCTGCGAAGAAACTGTCATGTAAACTGTGGAATATATCGTATTAAGCTGCCCAATACTGGAATTTTCTAGAATTGTCCTACTGAGAAAAGCAGTCATCCACGAGGAGCAATGGTCACCGGCTCTCAAAACTCATTTTGGAACGATTTTTGGTGTCTTTTTAATTTTATTAATCAATGGGACGTTTTGTATAAATATTTGTTTGCTCTATGTTACACACTTTTTTTAACTTAAACTGATTTTTTGCCGATATTTTTATATACACACACACACACATATATATATATATACATTATGTATATTTTTATCAAAGACGGTATCATATATGTTGTAGAAAGGGAACTCTAAACGTATTGCTGTTAATGGTGCCTTTTGTTTGGTTTTTTTTTTTTTGGTTTTACGGCTCAAAGACTACAGTGGTCATGCTGCGCCGGGACCTACAGTTTTCCGAGGAATCCGAACCTCTTAAGGCCTGGGGAACCAAACCCCGGACTACAGTGAGCAGTGCGATCTTTTATGAGATCTCTGAGTAAGCGTTCTTTTTGCACTGCTGGGAGTCGAACCCGGATTAGCCGCGCAATAGGAGAACGCGTTACCACACTGCGCCACCGCAGTAATGGTGCCTTTTGAGTACATCATTTTTCATTTACAAAAAAAAAGTTTTAAATTTGGTTTATATTTCATCTCGCCAGTTTAAACGGGGGCTAAAAAGAAGGGGGAGATATCAGAACTTTGGATTTTGAGTCGAACTCGCTGCCTAATCCTTGTTTTTTTTCATTAACCCCATGTACGTAAATAAAATAAAGTAACTAATTTGAATAAAAATTCAATATAAAATCGAAAAATTTATTTTCCGTTATAAACGAAAATCTATTTTAGTATGCTTTAAGAGAATGTTCTCCCTTCTAAAGTAAATACAATTTTTCAAAATAATAATAGCAATCTCTTAATTATTTAAATGTTATCTTAGGTTGGGGTTATGTTGACTTGATAAGAGATTGCCTAATCAAGAAATAGATTATGTAAATTATGCCATGGCAATTGTATCTATATCATGATGTCGCCAAAAGAGTTTAAAAGTAAGTATATCACATAAATGCTGTCCAACTTTTTTTCAGAATTAAATTTATTTCATTAATAGTGATTAGTGATTGATTAAAAACTAGAACATGTCTTCACACTTCAATAATCTCTCATAAATATAAATACTTTTAAATTGAGTAATGCCCACTTGTTTCAAATGTGCACTTTCTCAAAATAAGATTTGAAGTTTTATTTGATTAATTGGCAAAATAAAAACAAAAATGATTTACATGGCGTCTGTCGCTCCCTCGGATGTTTTTTTTATCACCAGGGTTTTAAAATAAATAAATTTTCTTATCCTCACTAACAAATGATTTCTTTATCAAAAATGATCGGGACACTAACCTAGAAATGATCTCTTATGATCTACTCAAGAGCTGGCTCTATTTGTTTAACCCCGCCCCCCCCCCGCCCATAGTCGCCCCACCTTCGTATTGCATTCAATAATACGCAATTTTCTTTTCACTCGTCAATTGTTTTATTTCGTTATTTGCAGTTTCAAAATCATCTCGTCCACATTTCCTTCTAGATTTTCCTTCTAGATTTCCTTCTATCTTTCCAGAATTTGAAAAGCTTTTTTCGGCACTTATTCCACGAAGAGAGGGTTACATTTCACTTTTAGTATATGGCACAAACAGCAATATATTGCATCATATGCAAATAGTTTTCCGTCGTAGATATTTGTTAATTTAATTACGTTTCCAACCTACATCATAGATCAATTAACGTATAACCAGCTGCTGAATGGGATTTCAAAGCCCATATATATTGACACAGAATGAAATTATTTAACATACAGCCAAACCCATCGTACTCGAAAATGCCTCTGATAATATTCAACTCACTGGGGATTCTCAGAGACCAGAAACACAAATCGAACTAATAGCTGAGACTACACACTTTGGAACACATTTAATGTGCCAAGAAAGTAAATTGATTATATATGATTGCAACAACTTTGAGACTCTGTAGAAAGACTGGCCCCAGAAAATGTCTCAAACTATTGGAGAAAAAAGTATGCAAATCCCATCACTGGCAGAAATTCATAAAATCCTGTTGCCGTCCCTGTATAGCAAAAAATCGATGAAAGGCTTGTTAAAGGTCGAAGTCTGTCCTCTATTAAATACTTAACTGACACTCGGTAAGGCAAGAAATTAGGGAATTTTTTTTATGCTTTCATATCCGCAAACTCTTCAGAGACATCATGTTCCACAGTTTGCTTCAGAGTGATAAGAAAAAGGCTTTTGAAGGAAGCGTGCTACAAGGAACTGATTGAAATCAGGTTTTCCCTGTATTACAAACTTGGCTGAAATATATCCTTAAAAATCTGTCTTCGCCATTCTCACTTGTACTTCTTCCTCGGTAATTATGTCATAGTTATCTGAATATGGTGCACAAATATCACCAGGAAATCACAAGGTAAGAAAAATGAGGATGGGAAAACCAATCCTGTTCCATATTAACTGACTATTGTTGGACATTCACTAGTAGTGACTTTGAGCAACCACGGAGACGACGGATGAAGAGGCTTCGAAAATAGAAGCAGACCGTTACCGGAAAATGTTGTGTGCACATATTACATTATTATATAAAAAACTATATTGCCAATTTCCAAAAAATTGCAGCTAATTTTGGGTTTTCATTGTCCTAATTGCATACAACACCTCAAAGTCTTCAAGAGATGACTTTGTTTTTATCTTAGAGACGTGGCTTTTCTCAAAAAGTTCTTCTTGCCCAGTGTAATAAGCAGGGCTGTTTCCATAGAGTATACGCTGTGTGCACCAGATACTCTCAAGAAATTTTGAAAAATACCGAGTACATTCAAGGTCTCAAGAAAGTTTATAAATTTCCTGGTTTTGGAGCAACTTTCAACAAAGTTCAGCCTTTTTTTCTTTTATTAGTCATTTACAAAACAAACTTGATTGGAAACAAATGGGGAAATGAGGAATATCCTCTGAAACCCCCCTCCGCACCCAAAAGCCTCAAAATAATATCCTGCGTATGACCAGAAGAGGAATGAAAAACTGATGGAAGGGGCATGTGCCACCTTGGGCTTGGATAGGCGATAAACGACCAGTCAAATGCCAGTCAGCGCGGCGCGATGACGTCACCAAGTCCAGTAACCCCTCAATTTCAATACTCTTTAATTAAGACAGCACCGCATACTCTCAATAATTTTCTTCAGGACAGTCCTGGCAATAAGTTAACTAAACTTTGTAGTAACGATGCTAATATATTACATGTACGTTTGTTTGTTTGTTTTTTGGTTTTACGGCTCAAAGACTACAGTGGTCATGCTGCGCCGGGACCTACTGTTTTCCGAGGAATCCGAACCTCTTAAGGCCTAGGGAACCAAACCCCGGACTACAGTGAGCAGTGCGATCTTTATGAGATCTCTGAGTAAGCGTTCTTTGCACTGCTGGGAGTCGAACCCGGATTAGCGGCGCACTAGGAGAACGCGTTACCACACTGCGCCACCGCAGGGCCACACATGTACGTAGCTGGGGCTAACGAAAAAAAAACACAATTTATATCTGCGATAACTTTGAATTTTTAAATTTAATGTATCTAGCTAGGTCCATGATATATGATCGAATGATTAAATAATACAACTGATATATATCCAATGAATAAAAATGGGAATTGGTATCGACATTTATTTTTAGCTGAAAGATATTTAGGAATAGACTCCCGGATTCTTCTACGGTTTCAATACATTCCGAGGTCACTCAACTCGTTGCCGAGGAAGGGGCAACAATTTCTAGCTTAGAGGAAACCGTCTTCCGAAGATACCCTATGGAAGCAAATGATACTTATTGAATTACTGAGTCCAAATCAGAATCTTATGACTTCCTCTCATTTTCACCCTGAGTTCTATGACAGTTTCTTGATCTGATAAGAAATTCGGAGCCTTTAAATCAATAGCATTTTCAAAGCTTGGTATATAAATCCCAGAAATACATGAGCACTAGCTTCATAAATACATGACGTGTTTTCCATAATTGCTAATATCCTCTACAGTACTATCAAAGTTACCACATACACAATATGGACGAAATTATTCGGGCACCTATGTCTAAAATAAACAAGCAAGTGAAAGAAAATCGCCTAAGGTCGATATTTAAATTTAGTGATTTTCAATTAACATTAATCCACGGCTCTCTAATTCGCAACTCTCTAATTCGCAACTCTCTACTTCGCAACTCTCTAATTCTCAAGTAACTCGGTAGGTTTTCAGCATTAACAATAGCCATCATTATTGCATTTTTTATTTTATTTATTTATTTATTTATTTATTTAAAGAAATTCGACTCACTATTACATGAAAATACACAATATCCAAGATTTTTATACATTATATGGTTGATATCTCGCCAGGGCAGCACCAGAAAAAGCGTGAGTTTGACAAAGCCGATGCTGCCCCTATGAGTTGACAATATCATAATCCTGAATTTTTTTTTTTTTTTTTTCATTTTCATCGTCATCGTCTCTTTTTCTGTAGACGTGACAAAAACATGACAAAGCGAAAGTACAGCCAACATCAAACCCTATAAAAATGTTGAACATAAGAAGAACTCAGAAAAAAACACAAAACACCATGATTTTGTGAAACTCTTTTTTTTAAATGCGGTATACCACAGGAATCTTCCTCCCCTATTGTTGTTTCGCAAATTAAACCAAAATTCTCTATTTAAATAATTAATTTTCAAATACCGGCCACTTACAATTGAAATTTGCCGCCAAATTGAAGGAGAGAGTTTCACCTAAAAACAGCCGTGAGATCTAACCAAATTAATATTGCGTCATATTCCGTTTCTGCCCTCGATCTTTTGTAAATTACCTGACAGCCCATGGCGTGTGATAGATCCAAATTCTTAATATTCTCTATCAAAAAGTGCAGTTCTTTAATTGCAATATGCACCAAAACATTGGCTATATTAATAACAGTAGAAAAAAAAACGGGAAAATTATACAAAATAATATTTCAAGGATATCTTTTGCTCATTAGTGGCATAATTGTATGATGGACGGATTGTACGAATCTCCTTGAGTGGCTGGATTCGGAGGGGTAGTTAGTTCTATTGAATTTTTTGTTTCTCATAACAATGCCTATCTAATGGCACCACCTTTAATAAAATCCGTGCGTTGCAGTCTACGCGTTTCCCTTGTCAGAAAGAATTCCCTTCGAGGTTCACCTGTCAGAAGAATCAAAGGGCAGTATTTTTGTGCGAAATAATTTGTATTTTTTCATAAATAGGCGGGCCTCAAGTGGCCCGCGGGTTGAAGACACATGGTATACACCATCAGCGTAATAAATACGAAATTTAGTAAGGAGCATTTCATGTGAAAATGAAACTGGAAATGTAACTAGAATATTAATTTTATGGTAAAGTGAACGTTATCAAGCAGAAGCACATTTAAATTAAACACTGCTTTGTTGATGTCTGTTATCCCTGTAAAGAGTTGTTAACAACAAGGCCTTAACCATACATTTTTTCAAGGGAAGCAAAAAATATTTAGAACCTCGCTGATGAATAAGTATTGGTAGCAAAAACATTTCGGAAGGTGGAGGCGGGCTCTTCGGACCATCCGCTGGCTACGGCCCTGGTTAACAACAAGCTGCCTTCTACTGGTCTATGGTCTTTCCCAATATTTTTATGCCATCGGCGCCCATGCTAGACCCTATACAAGAGGACTGACATATAGCTAGAAGCTTGAGACCAAAGGAAATGCTCGTTATATACGACCCGTAAAAATCTTGCACACTTAAAACGACCGAATTCTATTGCACTTAATCATTATACTAAATAAAATCCACATTTTGTTCACTGTATCCAGAAAATCACTAAATGTGCGCTTGTTACGAGCGCCGTTGACGGGGCAACAGCCCAAAGATTTCATTAGGGTTCCATGTCCCACCACCCAATTTCAAACAAACGTTTTATAACAGGTCACGTCGTACAAATTTAAAATATTTTCTCTTTCTTTTCTTTTTTTTTTAATCTAAGGAATGCGGTTATATTTTTCGGCGTAGTGTATTTAGTGCGAAATAAAAAAAATGCACTTTGTCATTTATTTGATGTAATTATACCTTTTGTTGTATTGTATTATATAGTTCTCTTTTCTTCATGGCAGCATTTCCATTGAAGTGTTATTATTTCAACTTTCAAATTTTCATTTTTTTTTCCAAAATTTCAGTTTCCAAATTTCGAAACGTTTTTAATAACGTTACAACTATAGTTTCTCTATTTTAATTTCGCAAGCTCAGGGACCTTTTTGACCCATTAAGCTCATTATAAAGACATAAATTAAAAGAACTGTCTACAGCATCACAATAAGCATAATAAATACGAAATTAAGTAAGGTGCATTGCATGTGAAAATGAAACTGGAAATATTATAAAAATAGAATGCTGATTTTATGGAAAGTGAAAGTCATTAAGCGTAATCACATCTAAATTAAACACTTATTTATGGGTGTCTGTTATCTCTGTAAAGAGTTGTTAACAATAAGGCCTTAACCAGAAATTTTTTTGTGGAGGCAAGAATTTTTTACAGCCTCGCTAATGAATAAGTATTGGTAGTAAAAACGTTTTGAAGGGCAAGGACGGGCACTTGGGGTCACCAACAAGCTGCCTTTCACTGGTATACTGTCCCCCCAATATTTGTATGCTATCAGCACCTATGGTGAAGACCTTTACCTCACTCTTATACTGCGTACAGACGGACAGAAACATCAAAAGCAATAGCGGGTTCAATATCTATTGAAACCCATTAATAACGTTGTTTATTAGCCGACATCGCTAATGTTACTCGTCGGGTTTTAAAGTTAACGTTATCGACAAGAAATGGAGTTACAGGCGTAAAAATGAAATCTCATGCCTCTGAAACATCCATTGTCTGTTCAAAGCACATAGCGTTTCGTCATCACAGCTGCTGTACGTTTTATAATGGCCATTTCAACACACGTACACACCCCCGTAAGCAAAAATTAACATTAGCTAACATAGGAAAATAAGCACAACGGCAACTCCCCGAGGTGCTTACATAATACTTGAACTCTCCCTTATCCTTTATTTGTGTTATGAAAAGTAGGATATAAATGTGCACCAAGTTGGCTTCAAAAGTTGACTGACTATCGTGGTTCATTGCCTGAAACTATTCTACTACAAACATACACACAAAAACCAAAATAAATAAATGGTAAGACTATTCGATGACTAGGTCATTAGATAGATAAGGTCTATACTGCCCCGGATAGCCAACCCTTATATACACTTTTTAATTAAGGTCTTATTACCCTTCGCAGGGATAACACAATTACTAAACGGCCATCACAAAAAGCTACCAGGCCGTGTTTTTTTGTTGGGTTTTTTTTTCGTGGGAAATTTTAAAGATAATTTTTGTCACCCACTACAAATTTATGTATAGGATAAAAAAGAGTCATCGTTCTGACCCGGAGTCGAACTAAAGACCCAACATATGACACGTTGTGCCTCTGCCTTCTCGGTCATCAAGGAAGGAAAGATGCTCCTTCTCTCTGTATATAAGGTTTATATGTAAGATAAATGTTACTCTCCATAGGGTTGCAACAATTGCCAAATGGTCTACACACAAAGACACACAGGCATGTTTTCTGTGGTCTAAAAAGCAGTCCATGTACTGTCCGTTCACAGAAAAAGTCCTGTGGAAGAGCATGAATCAACAGGTGTCGACGAAACAAAACCAGCTTTTCACCGGACTTCCTTTTGTGAACGGACAATACTTCCCAACCCACTGCGGACTTGTCCATAGCCTTATATACCCTCGTAAGGGAATGAATGTCTGACGCCTGCAGCTCAATGGTAAAGCACTTGAACGGAAATCAAGAGATTATAGATACGCGTCCCACGAGGGGTCGACAAATCATATCTTTCCTTTACGAATAACTCAGCATTTAACACTACCACATCATACGCTGAGATGAGAAGTATTCTAATTTAATAGACGTCAATAAGCCCAGAATGAAGGTGATGTCACATTAGATTTGGGAACAGACATTTTATTTCAAACATTGACTTTCTGTTGAAAGTTTCTTTACTTGTTTTGTCTAATTACGCAATTCTTTTAACTTACCAACTTTGTGGCATCCTGCTTTCTCCCAGTAGTAGCCATCGGTGACTAAGCAAATTGAACTGACGACGACGATAGCGACCAACACCTTGAAATTCATTTCTCTTTTTACGTGGATAATTATTTTTGAAATTGCTGAAAAAGGACAATTCCTGAAAAGGACAATTCCTGAAAATGACAAGCAATATGTTTCAAACTAACAAGAAAACCCATTTAGTAGTTCACTGCGCTTTGATATCAGACCTATGGAAGATGATAATGCTTGACTTTCTGATCACGAATGTGAATTATCTGTCTTCTAAAATAATATCACAATTTTTGATGAATGTTTGAAGTCCAAAAATGACACTTTTACACACGGTTTGATATTTTTTAATCGCACTGAATATGAGGAAAAACAGGTTCGAAGTCAGTAATATTATGAAGGATAATCGTATGTAACGGACAAAAATAAAAAATTATGTCTCAGCTAATTTAAATAGTATAAAAAAAATTAATATGAAAAATGAACTTTTAGCATAGATATTTGGCGAATTTGGCGACAATTTTGGAGAGTTGGCGGGACATTTAAGTTTCGCATTCCACTAGCTACGTAAACTCGTCCGCGAGTGTAACGTCAATATAGTTATACGAGTTTCCGAATGTGAGAAAATGAAAAATATGGTGAACATAATTCAATCCGTTTTGAATTTGGCCAATTGCAATAGCATGCGACCACATATGCAATGACCACATCCAGGTTAGGTACATATAGCAACTTTCATTATTCATACACATCATTTATGCATACTCATATATTCATACATTTCATTTATTCATACAAATATGTTCACGCATCTCATATATGAATACTCTATCTATGAACTGGATTCCAAGAGACCACCGAAGACCTAGAAAACGTCCTCAAACTAGATGGGTAGATGAAATAAGAAAACAGGTTGGGGTGACTTGGAAGCGAATTGCTCAGGATAGACTTGTGTGGAAAGCATTTGGAGAGACCTTCATCCAGCAGTGGATAGATAATGGTTGAATATGATGATGATGATGATGATATTCATTCATTCATACATTTCATTTATTTATACTCATGTATGCATGCTTATATGTATTCATGTGCTTCTTTTCCTCATGAGATAATATTTTGGAAAAAGAAATGTAAAAGAAACTTGACATGGGCTGCGATAATACGAAATAACTACTTCAAACGACAATCTGGCGTAGCCTTCAAAATTATCGCCAAATATCTCTATGCAAAAATTTCATTTTTCATATTAATTTTTTTATACTGTTTAAATTAGCTGAGACATAATTTTTGTTTATCCGTTAAATACGATGATCCTTCATAATTTTAGAGACTTCAAACCTGTTTTTGCTCACATACAGTGCGATTAAAAAATATCAAACCTGGCGAAAAAAGTAATTTTTGGACTTCAAATATTCATAAAAAATTGTCATATCATTTTTGCAGACAAATGATTACATACTTGTGATTAGGAAGTCTAATACTATCATCTCCTATAGGTCTTTTCGCTTAGTACAGTGAACAGCGAAAGGCGTTCGCTTGTAAGTATATTTATGAAGAAGCAGATATTTATTTATCTACCTGAATCACAATCCCTATGAAATGAACTACAGTATTGTCGAAAGTGATGGAAGAGTTACTTTTCCTCAGTCCTTGCACAAATCTAGAAAATTTGCAAAATTATATTCCAATTAATATTATTATTATCATTTCAATTCAGATTTTTTTATCCAATGTGCCAGTACGTATTGTCTATATTCAATAAAATGCTCATATTACTGAATTTTGAAGTCACTGAGAAGTAATTTAAATAATTAATATTTACTAAATTTCACTTTATTTTAATTATTAATTATAGAATTGGCCCAGAACTTCTTCGTATATTGTAAGTGGTGATTTTATTTTCATGTCCATTTAAAGTTTCGTCTAACAATTGTGTCCACCTAACGTTTCAATATGAGTATTCACTGGCATGGCAGTGCTTAGCAGTACGGTGTATGTTAAAATACACTAGAATCACCATATTATGGTTCTGTGGTGATATATCTTTTTAATTTCTATTTATGAACATCTCATGATGTTAGCGGATGCGGTATTGAAGATGTCTAATTTCTTTCATCGCTATCTTCATTGCATAACCATTATCAAACCTTTGATTAAAAGCTGCTCTAAATTTTCGCCATACCAACCTCATATAGCTGAAAATGTTCATACGAATAATTATAAGCCAAAATTTTATCGTTATTCGTTATTTATAATTATTTCGCTTTTACTTTAATATCCGTTCCATAAGATGCCTTATTTAAGACTGAGCGGCCAAAAAATCTTTAAATCGTAAAACCATCCACACACACACACACATACACACGCACATTTGCAAACTTGTGTTGAATTTGTATATCAATATTAGCAATATTTATGCCAATATTTCCAATATGTATACCAGCGTTTAAACCAATGTTACCAATTTTATCAATATTTATATCAATGCTACTAATTTCATCAAAGTTTATATCAATATTATCAATATTTATATCCATATTACCAATGTTGTCAATGCTATATCCATATTACCAATGTTATCAATGTTGTCAATAATTATATCCATATTATCAACGTTATAAATATTGTCAATATTTATATGCATATATCAATGTTGTCAATATTTATATCCATATTACCAATGCTATCAATGTTTATATGCATATTATCGATGTTGTCAATGTTTATATCAATATTACCAATATTTATATCCATATTACCAATGTTGTCAATGCTTATATCCATATTATCAATGTTATCAATGTTGTCAATAATTATATCCATATTACCAACGTTATAAATATTGTCAATGTTTATATTATTATCACCAATGTTATCAATGTTTATATTATTATCACCAATGTTATCAATGTTTATATTATTATCACCAATGGTTATACCAATGGTTTCTCAATGAGATCAATATTCATATTAGCTGTAAGTAATATTTTTGGAATGATATTTATTTCACACAGCGTCTCTAATCGAAAATAGACCTCTATATTAAATTACCCACACATTAAACCCCCTCAATAGCAACAACCTATGGAACAAAAAATTTTGGCCGTAAAAATGAGGTATTATTATGAAGGAATTGTTTGTGGTTAATTCTTATCCGGCCGTAGAGATGGTATTGCCCCATTTGATGGGTGTCCGTTAAGATAGGTTTTACTGTAATTACCTTGACCCTACCATTCAATATTCCCGTTAGATTGTGGATATTAGCTTACTGATGTTCATTTGTCCACTATGGTCGCTAGCTATAGATGACGTTGTTCAAATCCTTCAATTACATTTACTTTTGTGAGGATACTCTTGCGTATGCTTTCCGTTTCGTTACTTTCTCGTTTATTTTACGTCACAAAATTACGCTTTAGTTCATCTAAAGCTGCGCCCACGCATGATACAGAACACCGTATCGTAACACCGTCACGTATCAAGTCTGGACCGCACTCCGTAACAGAACATCGTAACATTTCCGCGTCCCATCAGTTGTCGGTTTTTCCTCGTCACATCAAAGGAATGTTAGAGGGTTACAATGCACCCCATGATCGTGAATTTAGACCGGTTTACGAACAACAGCGTTTTGTCAGTGTAGGCTGGATATCGGGATGAACTGATGGCACCCACTGATGATAGGCAGCGATGTTCGCCCCGTAACATCATCGCGTAACATGGGATGTTACGCGACGATGTTCTGTTACGATGTTCTGTTGAATGTCTGTATGTGCACTTAGATGAGAGTGGCTGCTCAAAGTGATTTGAGAACCACTTTACATTTACACACGTACATAAAACAAAGACAGATCCATTTGACGCAGATATGTGCGTGGGATACAAGCATAACAGATACCGAGCTTACATTAAAACAAAGAGAACGCATGAATATCGCTATAAGAAAGGCTTTCTTTGTTTTAATGTAAATTCCGAATCGGTCATGCATGTATGGCATTCACGTATCCTTCAGGTGAAGACATTCCAATAGCCAAACTAAAACAAGCAAGCCTGAAGACGGTAGTCAAAATCACTAAGACGCTATTGTGCTTTCCGTTTTGCGCATTTGGGAAATTATAAATCTTTATTTTATCTGAATTGGAATAGGAAGCGTTAATTAAATCCAGCTGTAGCTTAAATCACCTCAAATCAAGTTTTATAAATATAAAATGGCTCTTGAAGCCTAACGTAAAATCCATCCTAAGTAATGTTAAATGTATACTTTTGTGTACACACAACAATTTCCATTTTCCATCGGCTTATATCATATAATTCAGATTTTAATTCATTTCAAGTATTTTACCAGAGGGTAGGCTCGTTTATAATGGATAGCCTTTGTTTGTGTTGATTAAAACTGCGTAATTAAAATTGTAATTATTTAAGAGATAATGAACTTTTGCGCTAATGTACATTGTTCCCTTTTTTTGCATGAAAATGTCCTTTTAAGCTACTCATGAATGCATAATTGCCAAAGTATTCGTTGAATCGCTAAGATTACAAATGAATAGAAAATAATCTACAAATAGCTAAAAATAACACTAAATACCCAACGGGTGTGACAAACAACTAGTTTCCATTTTTAAGTAGTAACATTTATTTATATCACTATATCAATTCCATAGGCTATAGAGCCTGCACTGCTATTCCACGTCTGATTGGTGACCTACATTGCCCTAAGCCTGTTTATCTCCAAGGCGAAATCTGTTCTGCTCGATAAATCATTCCAATAGATCATTCAAATTAACTTTTTGAACATTCATGTATTAATATGAATATATCATGTATATTTTAATGTATATTTATATGTATATATTATATGTGTATATTTATATGTATATTTTAATGTATATTTATATGTATATATACGTATATTTTAATTATCATGATCTATGTTAGATGGTGCTATCTTTGTATGCATCGACTACGTCAGTATTGGTGCTATCTGTTCATTTCTTTGTTTGTTTGTTCGTTTGTTTTGTTTGAATGTTTGGAACTCGTTAAGTTCTCTTTCTCTGGACTTGTTTCTGATATTTCTCACGGGTTTTGTGTTACTCTGTGGTCTGTAAATCACATAAATACAAAAAAATCAAGCATTTTAGAAGAGAAAAGGTTATATTAAAATACAATAATGCATAAAAAAATTTAAAGCGTTCCAATGAAAATTCGTAGTAATTTGAGAGAAAGGTTAAATTAAATTTTAAGTGTATCAAACATTGTGTAATTGTATAATTAATATACTACACTATGTAAATACATTTTTATTAAACGACTATTTTGAAAAAAAATTAACAAACCAACATTTCTGAAAGACTAATAAGATATCATGATACCTAGAATTTGCACTCGCAATGAATATAACAAACAGAACCCAACTTGAAGCTTTTTTACCACGTCTCATTAAGAGCTCTGATCCCCAAATGGAGATATTACCTCTTCTTTCTTTTCTCATCTATGTCCCTTCCTCCGCTAGAAACACAGTACCACTTGCTCGGCCAGTATTTCCAGATTATTTATTATTTCTTTCATACAAAACAACAACAACTAGGAATATAACCAGCTAACGGACCTTGAGAAAGCGCCATCATTTGGCTTTCACGTTTGAACTTAAACTAGAAATTTATCGTGATACCTTAACCTGTATCATAGGTTAAGGCACACCAATTCATGCAGATTATTCTCATTTCGAATCTGAACCGGGTGGTGTATTTTTTCTTGTTTACAAAACCTCTAGTTTAAATTTAAACGTAGATATCAAAGCTGTTATCCATCTTAATCCTACGAAAAAATTATGCAATGTGCTCCGGTGTCCCTATGCGTTGACCAATTGGCACTTGTGTTAACACCGAGAAAGTTAACGATCTTACAAAATACGTTGAGTGATAGCACACACACGTAATGTTGGAACTGGAGCACAGAAGCTAACTACTCAGCCTAATGACCTGCCGATGTCCTAACGTCTCCGATTCCCTTAAACCACTCTATCTGCCATCAGACGAACGAAAATAACTGCCATCGGTCACACATTTAGTGATTTTCATCTGCTTTGTGGATATAGAGTTGGACGCGCATCGACCATCGTGCTGCTTACCATTTGTTTCAACTCGTTGTCGATTGTGATTCAAATGAAGACATTCTTGAGCGACCTGAAGTGCAATTTCAGATTTACTTATTCTAATCTTCTTAAAATTTTATACGGTATACATTAAAAAAAATAGCCACTTCGTAAAATAAATCTTGCAAATTATATCTTAAGAAACCCCTATATACGGAAAAAGGGAGCGTGGTGCCTATGTCTTGGTGGGTTGGCTGTTAAGGCACTCAGGATCAAACAAAGGGGTTCCTAGTTCAACTCCGGGCCAGTATAATGTCTTTTTTCTCCTATGCAATGAAAACTCTAGTTCATAGGCGCCCTGAGAGGGTGCAAGGGGGTGCACTTGCACCCCCTTGGTTTATGAAAAAAGGGAGGAAAAGGACTGAATCCACAAGAAACTGTAGTCCAACAACATTATTCAATTGGAATTTTTCCTGGATACGCCCTCTTGCGTATAATTCTCGGGGGCGCCATGCTCTAGTTTGAGCTCAAACGTGGGTGGAGGAAATGACTATCAATAGTGAATAGATCTGAATCAAAGAATATTCAGATTGGATAAAAATCAACGTGGAATATAAAAGAACTACCGTCCAAACAATCAATCAAATTCCGAATAAATAATTTTTCTAGCATCCAACACAATACACAACAGGAATTCTGACAATATTAGAATTAAACTACACGTGGGTGTCAGCACTCAATTTCCTTTTAATAAAACTACACTTCTAATTGATGATACTTTCGAAAATGAAGTTTTCTTTTGACTCCGTTTTCATTGCATTCTTTTACGCATTCTAATTACCATTATTGTAAGGAGAAGGACGGAGCGACTGGTAATTTTTGCATACCGAATTTTCGAATTCAGAGCTTCCTTCACTGAGTTTCTGAAAATTTGCAATTCATAGAAAGCTCTTAACTCGGAATTGCTGATGGTTGATGCTTACCCTTTGTTTTTATTCTCCCACACGCCGTAAAAATAAGCTTCGCATTTCTTAAAATTCAAACTCTCTGAGCGGTGGGCTCTTTTGCTTTTGAAGTCCATTTAAATAAATAAACTCCTTTATTTTGGGCAAAATTATGCATAAAACACATATAGCTAATCAATGGTATGGTATCATGACAATTTTGTCAGGGCAGCAATGGGTAAAGACTTTTACATCTGATGAAGCCCACGCTTCCCAGGGTCTCTCTCTACCAGCGACTCAAAACAGAACAATAACAATCAATGTATAATTATAAGAAAAAGCAGAAAAGGAAAAATAAGTAAACAAATAAATAAGATATAATAAAAATACAAACTCATAAATTATTTAGCAAATCAAGCAATCGTATTTTAAATGAAAGAAGTGAGCTGAGTTGTCTCAGCTCATTGGAAAGAGAGTTCCATAGCCGAGGGGCCAGAGATCCGATGCGGACAAGCCGAAGTTTGTTCGCGTAAAGTTTGGTCTAAAAGTAGTATCGGTTCGGGTATCATATCCGTGTCCCGGCAGACATGGTAGGAAGATATCTATATTTTTTCCAAACTTAATAAATCAAAACGTAAAAATTGAAATTTTATATTTAAGGAGATTATCTATTGTTAAATTATTATGTTGGCGAGAAATCTCTGATGACGTTCGACCGATTCTAATTAAGTAATCTAATTATTATTAAGTAATCTAAGAAATTTATTTTGAAGTATAGAAATACGCCGCAGATTAGATGGAGTTGTGTTTTCTCAGGTAAGAAGGCAAATAATAAATATGCGAGAAGAAAAAAGAGTGGTATAAGTTAATTAAAATATAAGTTGGAAGATAAATTTAACATTTACCACACTAACGCTAACCGCAGCTACAGGTATTCAGGAGGATTTATTTTATATAAATCGAACACTACGCAGATTAAATCAAACAACAATGTCAATCAATCAACGTTTATTGGCGTAGTGATACCAACGCCGATGGTATGGCGTGATTAGATGGTGAAACGTTCGAAAGAAAATAAATATTTCTGCCTTCGGTGGGACCTGAACCCACGACCTTCCACTTGCCGGGCGGAGGCTCTACCCACTGAGCTACGAAGGACAGGCGTTGGTATCACTACGCCAATAAACGTTGATTGATTGACATTGTTGTTTGATTCAGAAGGATGTTAAAATATTTTTTTACCTGAGAAATGCTTTCATCTTTTTTTTCCATTTGAAAAAATTTATCAAAATTATTTTTAATTTTGATATGCCCCTAATAACTGTTAAGAAAAGGTGCACTTTATTAATAATGCAAATTTTTGTAAGCCTGAATATCTAATAATAAGTCTAAGGCTATGAACACATGGTAAAGTCTAATTAATGGACACTCCCAAATTGAGAAGACCTTCAAACAGCGGACAGATTCTCAAGTCTCGAGATATACGCTATTTACAAGTTTTACTATGCATAGCTGGCCAATTCCACTCAAAGGGAATTTTTAAGCTCATGTGACTGTTATTCAACAAACTGAAATTTTAGTAACGCTAATAAAGAAGGCATTGTTAACACTCTAACATGTAGATATTTAAATTGAAAAACAAAAGATATGAAATAATTTGTGAAATGAAATTTATTTTTTGTCAAAATCTCCCCATAGATCTGGTGAATTTCCTTATAATCAAATAAAACAAATAGCAACAGCTGCATCACTTGTCTTTCAGAACCAAATACAAAAAAAATATGGCAACACGAACGATTCCTGAAAATCACCCTGTCAAAACTTTTCCCTGAAACAGGGAATTTTCGCCCTCGTTTCACATTATGCAAGCCCCAAATAAAGGACTAGTCGAGCACGAAAAGGAAAATAACTCCCTATTTTTCTAAGGCAGACATGAAGACATATATGTGAAACTCGGATAGTTGTTTTGTTAGGGCGGGGGTGATCGCATGCGTTGTTTCCATATTTTATTCGACTGCCGCTCGATTTTAGTTTTCCAGGAAAAGAAAGAAATAGCGTTAGATATATATCTATAACCTACACATGTTTTCGTATTTCTACCGAAAAAAATGTCTTGGAATAATTGGAATACTGTACAGTATAAACAGTACTTTTATTCCAATTATTATTGTTTTATAACTTTTATATATTATATTTAAAACTTTTATATATTTAAAACTTTTATATATTCTATTTACAACTTTGTAAATTATATATATAAATTTTACATATTATATTTATAAATTTTATATTATATTTATAACTTTTATTAGTATTATATTTATAACTTTTATTAGTATTATATTTATAACTTTTATTAGTATTATATTAACTTACTTGGTGTTATTTTATAAATTATTAACAGGTATTTGTTAACTTTAGTGAATACTGAAGGATGAAATTTGGCATGAAATCAAAAATGTCAAAGGATAACACTTGTTTACTCAAAAAATTCTTACTTTATCTCATCCTCTTGAAATATGTCGATTTATTTCATTTTTCCGTTTTATAATTTTCTGGATCATGATTGAGTTCTTGAAGTCTGGAAAGAAGAGAATAATCGCATGCCCCAAGCTTGACTCGAATCAACGGTCTTTGTGTTGCCATCCTCATATTCTGCCAATCACGTTATTGAGAATAGCCACAGACATAGCCAGACTGAATCCCACTGCGAGAAAGAGGCTTTAAATGATGAGAAGTATTGAATAATTTATTTGTTTAATTGCATTTTTAACTCTAAACCAAGGGTGGATCCAGAAAATCTTTCCAAGGGAGCACAAAACTTGAAAACGAATTGAAACTTATGGCGTGAAATTTGTTTTCGGATTTTAATTTAGAGTAAGCAATAATAAGTAGAAATTCATCATTCTCAGTGGGCGGCTCCTGTGCCCAGTGTGATATTTAGGAATCTCGATTGGAGGAGATTTCAAAACTCAGGAGGGGCGAAGCCAGTATGGTACTTTAGTCTTCTTTTAGAATTCCTCGACTTGGAATGCGAATTCGGCGATGGGGTTTTTTTAACCACCACAAAGGTACGATTTCGAACGCTATTTCATCACTGAAAGTTTCTGGTCCTTCCATAGAAACACGCATAAAGTGACAAAGGTTATCGACACCAAACCGTTGGCGAAGACGGCTGCCCACTCGAGCAAAAAGTGAAAAAACTTGCTCCACATTAGGAGTAGATGATGGCCATGTTAGTACAGCCCTTGCAACAAGCACAAGATTTGGATGTGGTGCATTCTCAACTACAGCATTTTCATGGTATGCTGCTGAATTTTGCTTCCAGTATAATACTAGCTTCCAGTTTACTGTCCTCGTCCTTCATGGCGCATGGGTATCTAAAATACATTGGCTATTCCTTCATTAGTTCCTTTTTCTCAACTCCTAAGGATTGAAACGTGTCAGCGATTTCTGACATCTCCTACTACATTAGTTCAGAACCTGTGCTTGTAGTACTCATACTTGGCCAACCACTACTAGAACTTGAACTTATGAATCCATATCGAAATAAAGCTATAGTATCTTTACGATTGATTTTACAATTTAAATCTTCAAACACATCACAAAAATCACGGTAATTAAAAACCTGAAATTTTACAACACGCAATTTACAGTCACTTTACAACCGAAAAACAGATATAATTTAAGGTGTTTAGGACCACAAAACAATAAAAACGCGAACGTCACAAATTTTAAAGAAATCGAATCGGCAAAAACCAACAGGGGGGACAGGAATAGAGAGAAAGCAAAACAGAAGTTCGTAGTTCAACAATCCCCCGTCGAAATATGATGTTTATGTGTTCGCTAACCAAGTTATGGTTACTGCTTGTTTTAAACTTCCCCAAAGAAACTGATAGTGGCCGATTGGCCAGCGTACCCCCGTTTTGTGCCTCATAAAATAGGGACGTTAAACAAGCTTGGTTCGGAGCTAAAAAGAAACAATAACTGATAGCGGTGACGTTGGAAACAATGATTATTTAGAATTAAACTTAAAAAAAAGATTAAAAATTTAATTTAATCCACGATCTTTAGGGAGGTAAAATTGAATTTTTGGGGTATTTTACACCCTTAACAGGCCTGGATATCACACTGCCTGTACCTCTCCCCTGAATCCGCCCCTGTATGGAGCGAACCAGGTACAGTTTCGGGTTTAATCTGAACTACGATATGCTTATACGCAAACAGTTGATCAAGAACCGGACTCGGCTTAGGATGTTGATATTAAATGAGCCGTTCTGAATTGTCATTTGGGTCTAAAACAAACATTAATACATTTTTATAAAGTCTAACTTCGACTTAATGATACCCGATTTAATATAACGAGCTGAAAGTGATGCTCAATGTTCGAGATACCAATTTATATAGTGAGTCATTATAGTAGACTGACGTTCAACTAATTAATACAATTAAAACCAATTTAGAATTATAAATTTGCGCTGAAACTATAACGCTGTTAGATAAGCCCTGCTACCGTAATAGAATTGCGTTTGAATTCACCTGTGAATGATGAATGGCCGTGTCGAAATAGGGATAAATAAATAACAGGAAAGCAAATTAACCAGTAACAATTTAATTAGAACTACGCTACTGGAAAGACTACAAGACTATTGACAGCTAGTTCTTGATCATATATGATGAGATGATGAACAAAAATTTATGGAGAAAATTTCTAGAGTATCTTATGTCAATATATAATATGTCAATATGCAATATATTAATATGCAAAACAAATATATAAATATGAACGCATAGACGTTTATCAGTAATAAGTAAAGTATGGGTAGGGCACAAAATATACGCTAACTACCTAAATGGCCTATCTCTATGGCTTACGTACTAATTTTTAACGGCACACCTTCTTAAAGAAAATATTTAAGAGAATGGAGGAAAAACACGTGCCATGCTGTATCGAAGGCCGTCACTGCCGAAGATTTTCGGAGAGGTTATGCTGCTCCGTATCTGAGGGTTTGCTGTGAGGTGCATACAGCGGTCCGGCTCCTCGAGTAGAAACTATCGTGTGGAAGAAGCTGGCGACAAATATCGAAGACTCTTCGTAGCAATGAGGCTCTCTCATCGAAGATGGACTTCGGGGAAACCAAGGACTGTCCGTAACGACGACTGTAGTAATGCGGCGTAGTCGTAGAAGCTTTCATCAAAAATTGAGGACTGGTCGCGACAATGAGGCTGTGTTGTCGAAGTTGGACGTCGGGAAAATTAAGGACTGTCCGTAACAACGACTGTAGTAATGCGGCGTAGTCGTAGAAACTTTCATCAAAAAAAAATTGAGGACTGGTCGCGACAATGAGGCTCTCTAATTGAAGATTAACGCCGGAAATATACCAAGAGCTGTCCGTAACGATGACTGTAGTAATGCGGCGTAGCAAGCCTGTAGCCAAGCCGGGGCCAGAAGGGGCGTGGCCTCAGTTGCCGCCATTGAGATATTTATATATAGAATGATCCCCGGGTACCCTGTGCCCCATATTCCCTTTACTTTGCCCCGTTACCCTGGCTACAGGTCTGCGGCGTTGTCATAGAAGTTTACGTCAAATGTCGAAGGTTTCCCGTAAAGACGAGGGAAATTAACGTTGGGAATGCTGAAGTAATGCTTCTCCTTATCCTGCGTAAGGAGATAGACATACGACGATTTTTTCGACTAAGGCTCCATTTGTGGGACGGGACCCTTATCGATATTGGTACTTAGGCATCCACTCCAAGTTTCGGAGGAAAAATAATACGTCCGTTTACTCCGGATTCCAGGCGCTCTCTTCATCTCATTTTTCCTATATCTTTTCTTGCACAGCGTGCCTGTCAATCTCCATTCTCCAATCAAAATTAAAAACTTTTCCCAAACCAATACGTACGGGTTTACCTTTAAAAAAAACACGCTTCCAATGGCCTCTGCTATTGGATTATTCAACCTGAGATTTTGCTAAGCTTCTCCTGTGAATTTATTGTGAAAAATGAAATACAACTGCAATAAACCTACGGACATTTATACAACGTTTCCATTGTACGAATATTTTTTCACTGGCGCCAAAAGCAATAAAAATCGGTCTGGTTTTTCTTTGTCCTGCCCATACTTACGCATGAAAATACAAAGTTGAACTAAAAGGCAGTATTTGTATATTAAAGCACACGATATAAATATGAAACAATTAAAGAAATATGTGGTGTACAAATATGGTGCGATGAGCTCACTGTATTAACAATATTCTCCATTTAACGATTGCTTTTACTGACCCGGATTGAATTATATTGAGTCCAGTGTTACAGTTTCCTCGATTTAACGGGTTTTTTTCCTCGTTTTAGCGATAACTTTCCGTCATGAACCTGTAGCTGTTAGTAAAATTTCAATTAGAAAATCAACTGTCAGAAAATTAACTTCAGCTGAGTTCACTCAGTTAAAGCAAATTCTGGTTTAGAGTATGTAAAGAAATATTTAATGCGTTTTGACATTAACAATAATATGCTCGATGCATTTGAAAAATCCAAAATGGCACTGTTAAATGCCAACTCCCGAGGAAAACAAAAAAAGCTCTAGCTTGAGCTAAATATACGTGGGTGGCAAACATTATTGTATAATCGAAAATTTCGTTTCGAAGTAATAATTACATACCCACGTGTGTTTTATATTTATTAAAATTAACTAGAATATTCTTTAAAATTCTGGTGAGCATTTTATAATTTTCCTTTTCGAAAATTTCATATTTCAGTTCCGATGAATAGCACGCCCACAATTTTGCTCGGAGGAGGACCGAAAATGTAAAAAATATTGTTTGTTTTTTTATTATATTAGTTGTTACTTTTAACGAATTTTGCATGTACATTTTCAATCAAAGGAAGGGCCCGAGCGGGACCCATCACCCCTTCATGGTTTCATTATTTGTGCCGATAAGTGTGTTCTCGATTTAACGAAATCTTGGATTTGACGATTATTTTCACTAGTCCAATGAAAATCGTTAAATTGGAGTTAAACAGCATATTTACTATAACTCTCTACTCCTTTCTCTTCTCTTCTTCTTACACATATGTTTATATTTATATCATAGGCGCACGTAGAAAGTTTATAAGGGTATGTTACAGGCTTACAATTAAGGCTTATAGAGTTATAATTCCATATATTCACGTGTATATATATATATATATACAAAATTTCATCACGATGCAGGGGGTTATAACCCCATTGACCCCCCTCTCCCGCTTGTGCCAATGATTTACACTAAGCTATCCATAACCCGATGTTATTTATGTTTCTTTGTTAGCATAATTTATTTTATTTTCTCTTTGTATCTCTCTATTTATAGCTTCGTCACCATTAATTTAATAATAAAATATCTTAAAGCCACTCATATTGCTAGCGATAACTCCTTACCAATATCGCCGCATTCTGGAAGAGAATTTCGTAACAATCTATGGTTTATATTCTCTTCCATTTCTAACCCAAAGCTTGAAATAACTTAATATCTGTTCTCTTTCTTACATTTCTGTAACTTTCAAACTTTTCACGTTGTGTATCATAAAGCGTATACATCTCGTGTTGAATAAAATATTATTATTATTATTATTATTATTATCAACGATATATGCTCCTTCAACGTATTGATCCTTTGCTATTTACCTGTTGTTCTCTTGGATACTACGTGTCTGATTTAAATAGAAACGGATAAAAAAAATGATTGATTAAACCCATTTTTAGAGTAAACCTCTTCCCACACGCAACTTTAACTAAATTGTCTTTAACGGAAATTAGCATTTCTATCAGTATATAGATAAAGTTGTCTCTTTCGACAATATTTTTTAACGATAAATCTATAACTACCTGGTACCCATTTTCGCATTTTTTTTTTTAATTTGTTTTCCATCGGCATTTCTTCCATATTTCATTTCTCGTCCATTGATACTTCTATCGATTCTGCTTCATTTTCTCTAATAGAATTGAGTGAGAGGACCTTCCGGATATTGGATGCGTGATGGCATAAAGCTAAATACTCTGGGCTATAAATAGACGAAACGTACTATCGTTTTATTGGTAACCCTAAAAATATACCCAAGAATCATATAATACTGAAAGAAACTTTTTATCGAGCCTCATGCTGTTGTAAAGACAGGTTGATGCACTTTACGGTGCACCAATGAAATATGCACCGTAAACAAAATTGGGGGATGTTTATTTTTTATGCAAACATCTTCAAAATATTTTAAATCGTATCAATATTTCGGAACGGTAATTATGGGTAAGAACATTTTAAACTTTTATGAGATAAGGTGGTTTTTTTCACTGAAATGTCTCGAAATATTTTGGTAGTTCTTTACATCATCAGAAAGTTGCCTTTTGCACGTATCATCCTAATGCAAGACGTGTTTAAAATTTTAAGAACTATTTGAGAAAAGTAAATTTCGCTTTCAGTAGTACAGAAATAAGATTAAAAAAACATCAAATATCTCGCAACATGCTATGCTTCCTACTACCCTTTTATTGAGAGCGGGATGTTAGACACATGTTATGAATATTTATACATTACAATGTATGTAAAATTGCATTTTATTTCAAGTTATTTGTATGCTCGAGCCCACATAACTACGCCTGCATCCGCAGCACATTCTAAATAGCAATTTTTGGATTCGGAATTGTGATGGAAAAAAAAATATTAAACGAGCTTAAAAACTTAAAACTTGACGTGTCGGTCAGTCTTTGCGAATCCTCTTCTAAAACGTTTTCAGTCAGTGATGATTCTCGAATAATGGTGACCATTTACGTAAGCAGAAAGTTTGTAGGGGGGGGTTATTGGTTCAGTGGGGGCGTTACAGAGCTACAACTCACATATTCCTATGTTAAATATACAAAATTTCATTGCAATGGGGGTTACAACCCCTAAAACACCCCCTGCGTAAGCCAATTGTGATGAACTATTTTCTCGCGGTTAAAAATATTCTTTGGAAATTGACAAATTGTCACCGACTAAGAACGCTTCAGAAAAAGTTTCTCAAATACAAACCGAAATGTCAACTTTTATGTATTTATGCTTATTTAATAATTTTTTCACACAGTTCTGAACTCAAAGGTTGTTTACAAACCCCTCAAACCTTTAAAATACAGTATAGGGGCCCTCAGGTAGGCGTTGGACTCAAAATAAATTTTCAAAAACCTAAAACCATGTTCCAGAATTTTATGGAGAAAGCAACAATACAAGTTGACGCCACTTTGAAGTGATTAAATAAACGTAAGTTTGCCTCAGCCAATTAATGTCAATAGAAGACAAAGTAATAAATCAATTTCATAAAAATACCAAACTTAGCCGGAGTGCATTTGGAAGAAAGTTTAGTTCTAAAAGAGAAATTGTCCTTGAACCTAAAAATAAAAGTTTTCAACAAGTTTGCGCCACTGATGTTTTCCTGTGGATCATGAAGATTAAATCTAATTTAAAAAGCAATGCACAAATTTAAAACAAATCTTAAAATTATAGAGAGGTGAAAGCTTTAAATAAGTTTGTGTTTTTATGGCGCAAGGATAGCAAAGGTCTTACTCTACTCGGATTGGTTTTCCGAGGAAACTGATCCTTTATTGCTACGGTAATAAAACTCTTCTGACTAGATTGGGCAAAAAATGGGATTCTACTATACCATTGAAAGTCGAACTCGGCTTCTTGATATAATAGGAACTTACATACTTACATGCACTGCGATACCGTAAGATAATTGACTTACATTTCTACGAGGAACCTTAATCTCTTAAGTCCTGGTGAACGAACTCCATGACTATAGTGACCAGTTAGCCAGTAAGAGTGGGTTTTTTTTTTTTAGGAGGGGGGGATTTCTTTCGGAATAAAGCCCGCCCGTCCGCCGGTTAGACAGACAGACAGACAGGCAGGTAGGTAGGTAGGTAGGTAGGTAGGTAGGTAGGTAGGTAGGTAGGTAGGTAGGTAGGTAGGTAGGTAGGTAGGTAGATAGGTGGTTCTGCCCAATCAGTCCGCAAGTTAGTCTCTAAGTCCTAAGTAGTTTGTTTTCCTCGGCAAAATATGTCCAATACCTTACGGTTTCATAGTGGTAACACGTTCATCCATAGGACCATTAAACCAACTCCAACAGCCAATGCTATCGCCGAACACGTGCAATTGTTCTGCCTACCTTTGTCCAAAACTTGGTTCCCTTAATTACCTAAGTTCGGATTCATCGAAAACTTATAGATTCGACGCAACATGGCCTTTTATATCCTTGCGCCATAAGCACACAAACAAATACAGGTAAATGAATGGCTATGCTATTTAGCAAATTGTCTCAGCAAATACTTGTTACATCCGCCTATTTTTATTTAAAAAAAATTTGCATCTGTCAGACACAGGTAGTGTTTCATTTTCTTTCTTGCCGAGCTTATAACGTCATAATGGAGTCTAGTATGGTCTGATGGCCCTCCTTTATGGCAATTTATCGCCATTTTCGCACAGGTCAGCACAAACACAAGAGTAGTTGATGCCAACGTTGAGTGCTTTTGTCTTCTCCCTCTCACAAAACTTACGAAATCCTTTGTACTCTCGGTTACGGTTCTTCTCTTGTTACGTCATACACGTCATTAAGTTATATTTTTACGTCATATACGTCATTACGTAACGCGCTTACGTCATACTGCGCTTCCAGAAAATATTACGTAATGCGGATCCGATGCAAAGTAAGTCCCTCACATTTTTTCAAATTATTCTGAAGAAGGATTAACTGTAGTAAACACAAATTACATAAGTAAGTATTTATATCTGGCTTACGCAAGATAAAGGGTTTAAGGGCATCATAAACTTCCATTAGAGGCGGCTCTGAAGTTTGAGAAGTCTAAGGCAAGGTGTATTGCCCTATACTAGAGGACCTGCATATAACGAGGAATTTGGGACCAAAGAAAATGTTCACTATATTCGACCCGAAAAATTCTTGGTCAATAAAAACGATTGAATTCTATTACAGTAGAACATCGATTATCCTAATACCGATCGGCCGAAACATCGGCTAACAGAAAGCGTTCCGTCAGTTAGTTAATTCAGATTTTCGCGCCATGTAGTTCCACTAGCGATGGGAATATGAAAAAGCAATTCAGCAAGTGTATACCGAAATTAACTTGAAGGATGTTGTGTACATGGCAGCAGAAGCTTAGGTTTCTGTCTAGGACACTACACTAGCAAAAGCTTGGAATAAGCAGAGGCGACGAGAGCGAGCGCGGCCCCCCATGACCCCTTCCCTGGGCGGTGGCAGAAATATTTTTTCTTTTATTCATGAGGAGGGAAATTAAACCTTAAAATGAACAAAAAGTTTGAAATTAGAACGCTTTTTTTTTACTTACTTATTACTTATTATTTTATACGATCATTGCTAAAAACAAGAAACTAACGTAAGATATTATTATTTTTTTCAATAATCGAGAAAGGCTAATGAAGAATAATTAAAAAACTGTACATTAAAAGTGTACAAAATCTTATTAATCTGGATTTAGAGAACAATTTTTCTGGCCTTCCGATTAGCAAAACTAGTTTGGCAGGGCCGCCCCCCCCCCAACATAGATCCATTCCAGCGAAGGGGCCCCCGGACTGCAGGCCCCCCTCTCGTCGGCCCTGGGAATATGCCTCTTTCATCAGATGAGTCTATCACTGCACCTGAAGAGTCACCAAACAGCCAATTTGTATCGGAACTGGCTGGACTGATTAAAGAATCTTCAAGACTTGAAGACCGTGACCAGGAAAAAGTTCAAGATCGGTTCGAATGTGATGTCGATGACCTTTGTTATCAAGTGTTGACATACGATGGAATCATTGCCAGTAGCATCGACGATGGAGACCCATGCGACGATGAGCGTGCTGAAAAAGGACCATTCAGTGAGGAAGCTTTTCACTGCCTTGAGACCACTATGGAGTGGTTAAAACAAAGAGAAGAATGTGATGATGTCTTTAAAACGTGTGCGAGATTTAGAGGCAAATAAAAAAGTCTCAGCTCTGCAGCAAAAGAAAATTTTAGGCTTCTTTTCCTAAACTGTAGGCCTACTTTAATGCACTACTTTATGTAAGGTATGTATTTGTAAGACATGTGATACAAAATATATAAAAGTTTTGTGTTTAATATCACTGTTTCTTTGTTTCATATTGCTCCTATGGCAATGAAACCATTTTTTTTTCCGCAAATCATCGATTATCCGAACACCCCCAGTCCCCAATTGTTTCGGATAATCGATACTCCACTGTATACTCAATCATAAAACGAAACAAAATCTATGTTTTCCTGGCTATATCTAGAAACGCGAGAATTGTGTGCTCGTTATAAATGGGTCTTACTGTATTTGAAAAGTTTTGAAAGATTAAACTTACCTTTTCTAAATGTTTTTGATTGAAAAGGGAAGAAAAGAAGGGAAGAAAAAAATTATTAAAATAAAATGAAATATACATTTAAATACTCATAATATTTCGTCTTAGTTTTGCAGACTTACTTGGGCTTCATTTATTAAATTATCTCTCAAATGACAATATTCCCGTTCGACATAAAACTTGTCCATACCTAAAATTGTTTACACTCTTTACTTACTTTATACGTCTGTAAGACGTTAGGTAATTTGGGATGGTATCGGTGGCTTTACGAGACCTCCAAATAAATGACGCTTACACGTAGGTCTTAATAACGGACTCAGTAATATTTATTATAACTCCTTTTTTTCGCTGCAGTTATTTCTAAATTCAAAAGTAACTAAATTGATATAAATGTATTGTAATTGCTAAGACGCACTTCAGTGTCAGTATGAAAATTATTCTCTAAAAAATTGTCTCCTTTTCAATCACTTTCCACCTTGTTTACAATTTCTTCTCAATTTCGTTTTAACCGTCAGGCCGTCTTCCCATTCACATGCCATAAATTAAACTTTACTTTTTGTTGAAGAGACCTAATATTTAGTAGTAATTCCCTGCTTTGTTTTAAACAGAGAAATGTAAGACTATTTAGAATTGTTACTGGTAACGATATTTTTTATTTATTTTTTAATATAACAAATATTTGAATTTTCGTATAAAGTTTTTAGAGTTTAGATGAATTAGTGCAATTAATGAAATATTGCACAAGGCCCTAGACAGCTGCCGGACTCACCTTACCCTAAGGGCGCCTCTTTCCCCCATTTGCTACGCAATTTTGTATATACAGATTACTAAAACTTTGTAATAATATAATGTATTAATATTTGTTTTACTAAAACTTCTTACGTATATCATTAACGTGCGCAGAAAGTTCATAAATGGGGGGACACAAAACTGCAACTCCATATATTCATATTTTGTATATACAGATATGAGCATATAGAGTTGTAACGCTTTATCCTTTTTCCCTTACGAACTTTCTGAGTGCGTAAGCAGTTTTAGTAAAACAAAATTAAGAACATAAAATGATAATATAAGTTTGTTAAAAGAGTACAAAATTTTAATTTATGTTCACTAATACTATGTCTTTTAAATGCACAATTTCATAGGTGTGTACAGTGACTTACGACATCAATTCAGCAAATTGTGACTAGACAATTTATTGCCTTTTATCTTTTATTATCTAGCAACCTAAATGGCAAGATAAATATAGCGTTGAAAGAGACATGCAGCCATTTAAGCCATTCTGTTTCACGGCTTTCCACATACGCTTCTTTGGGAAACTACCACCTCTATATGTTTCCCGGCAGATCGATTCATTCAAGATTAACTACCACCAACATGTGATGTTACGTGCGTTTGTATGTTCTCAATTAATCAAGTTAATTAAGTTCTGTTTCGATATTTTTAAACGCATAATGACATTGCCTATGTTCATACTTTCGTTTCGTTGACCACACCTTTTGATTGTTCCTCAAAATAATTTATTTCAAAAGTTTACGAAATCTTGATGAATAAACCAAAACTGGTTGTGACAACTTGTGTTATTATTTCATTCTTGTCTTATACAGCTACTTGTGTTAAGTCATTAGTCAAATTATATCATTACTTGGATTATGCCGATACTTGCGTGGCGTTAATGTTTGAACGTCATTACTTGCATTATGCCAAGGCTTGTATTTTGTAGACATGAATGTGAATATGTGTTTTATGTCAGTATTTGCATGATGTCAATATTTATGTTGTGTCGATATTTGCTATGTCAATATTTGCATTAGGTCGATATTTGAATTATGTCAATTTTTTTATTATCGCAATACTTATATTATGTCAATAGTTGTATTATATCATTTCAGTCGAATTTTATCATTTCTTGAATGGTATTAGTAGTAGTATGCCAATACTTGTATCATTTCATTGTTAATTTCGCACTTTTCTAATTGGCCTGTATTTATTCATTTTAATTGTAACACAGCTGACCAAGTAAACAACGTTTCTGAGGAAAATGGAAGACATTTTAATTTAGTTACGGAGTAGATTTAATTTATTCTTTTACATTATTATTACTATATTCAAAAGTATATCTATAAATTACACATTTATGCCTTTTCTAAATGTGCGTTAAATAATAATTTTAATAGTAAATAATAGCTGTAAATTTAGTCAGAAAAAAAATATTTTTTACTTTTTATTTTATATCTCGTTTTTTCGTTTCTAAATTATTAAACAAAATTCAATATATCGCGGATAAGGTTCGCCATCCTATTCTTCTTCAAAAAATTGAAGCTATTAATTGTCTAACTTGCCAAAATAAAAATATCCGGAGATTATGCACAACAAAGTAGATATTTGTGAAATTTTTATTTTTATTTTCGAAAACAAATTTTCATTTGGCAGAAATGCCAAAATTAATAAATGGAAATAAAATTTCAAAGAATACGTCGTAACTCTTCAATATTCTTATTCTATAAAACATATAGCATTTTAGTCTAAAAAGATCTTACATATTATATTTCGTACTCCCGTGAAAGAAACTGTCATCTGCATATCAGAAAATATAAAAAAAATAATATTTGTAACTAACATAAAAAAATTAATAAACTTCAGCTCAATCTGTATAAAATCATAAGAATGTTAGATTGAGCCGTTATACGCTTTCGGCATTAGATAAAAATATATTATTTATATTAGATATTTATATTAGATATTTATATTAGATATTTATATTAATATTAGATATTTATATTATATATTATGTATTTATATTATATATTTACATTGGAATTTATATTGCATCTAAGATTCCCTGATACTACAAACCTTTTAGTACTGCCGCGTTGAAATTGATGAAAGTGGCTTGCGTTTTCTAGATCCCAAACTAGTTAACCCCACAGAGGAAATAGTAATTTACTATTTTATAAATAATATTAAACTCTTTTTTTCAACAATGACTATATTTCTGATATTATTACCAATTTACCAAAGGGGACCTCTTTAACTAATTCATTTATTCTACAGGAAAGCATGGAGAAATTAATAGATGCGATTGCGTCTAACTCCATGTACTTTTAGTGCATACGAGGACCACGTTTTTGTTCATAATTGATAGAAGGATACAATGATACGCATTTGGGCTCGATTTGAACCTACGACTGCTGGGACAGAGAATGCAGCCATAAGTAATGATATACGTTAAGTAATTTTATTTGTTTTTAAAGAAGTAGACAAACAGACGCATATATTTTATTACGCTATGGAATCCTCGCAAATTTTAGCCTTATTTTAATGTATATAAAATTTTTCCCTTGTGTGTCTATATAAACTCTAATAAGAGGGAAGATGAAAGTAGACTGTAGCTCAATTGATAGAGCATCCCGCATGTAATATAAAGGTTCCATGATCTCACTCAGTGGTCTCATATTTTTTTTTCTCTCGTGATGATATGTGATTTTCAAGTTCATACACAGGGTGTTCCGAAAACATCGGATTAAAAGTATATAGCGGGGATCTTTGTGCAAAATGCGCCATAATGGACCTGGGATTGAAATGAATATCCATGGAGTTATGAATAAAAACAAATAAAAAATCATGACTGGATGAAAAGGAAAAGCTACTACCATAATGGACGAAATCGTCCAATAGACTACATCCTGGCTGTATTATCAAGAAATTGGTATCTTATTAGCTGTGCATCTCTGGAAGGTAGAAGTTAACAATTTCGACCCAATGAAATTTGGTTTTGAAAGTTTGGCCTCTCCTCTTGAATTTAATTTCCCGAATTTCGCCATCGCCAATTTTTGGCTAGAATGGCGAACTTTTGGCAAGCTATTCACGAGCCCAGCCATTGACTTTTTGAGTATAAAATTTAATCCATAATAAATGGAAATTCCAGTCCTGCGCCCTTGGTCCCATGCTGGCGCCGTAAGTCATTATTCAGAATCGATCAAGACATAAGCGTACGGGAGAGGGATTCATGTGGGCTGTAACCCCCCACAATTAGGAGAATATTCGCAATAGGTCTACGGGACCCAAACTATGATGGAGAAGTAAACTCTCTCTTTCGAACCAACCTCTTTTAGGAATTTTCTGCGTACGTTACTGGATCAAGGGTAATTTTTCGATACTAACTTTTATTATCAAGCTATTTATTATTTACCTGCAGGACAGACTTTTGAATTTTTGGACGGTGAAACACGGGAGAAAATATAGGATATTCTTCGGAGCATAAAAGTTTATGATTGGCAGGTGGAGGGCATTGACGGATCCAGTACGAATCCCAGAGGTGGGGAGGGTGGCGATTTGTATGAAAGTACGCAAAGTAATTTTAAACTGCAAGGGAGGGGGAAGGCGTCCGAGTATCGCTGTTGGTAAGACGTCCGTCTACGTATCGTGCTAAAGTATACTGGACAGAGAGTTTGTCCCTTTTAATAACTGGCCCCCCTGGCAGCACGAAGGCCGCTGTGCAACTCACCGTTCCCCCATCGCCTACCCTGTCTTTCGTAGCAAAAATTAAAACACTACTTAGGCAAACTTCCTCAATCAGTGTTGGAAGTCTCGAGAATTTGGGTTTTTCAAACTAAACTTCTTGTTTAGAACCAAGAGGGCTCCCACGGATCTTGAGGCCTCCTATGTTCGTAGTGCACCACTGAGGAAAGTTACCAGCCCTGCGTAGGAGCCGTGAAATCTTAATCTATGAAATTGCACCAATTATAAATCAAGTTGCCAATTTCGGCAATCACAAAAAATGCCAACACACTGTGATGTCACTGATTTCGGTGCATGGAACTGAAGTTGCCATCTAGTACATTGCTATTATAAACTCCACAATACTTTATAAATTCAGTCTTTATAACTTATTTTTTATTATGTAACGACAATTGATATTTCCAGACTCGTGCTTCAAAAAGTTGAACGTGAATGGAAAACTATAAAATAGTTAATTTAGTTCATCTGGAGTTGTTAGTTGCGTTTTGTTGCAGGTCGCTCAATAATCGGTATATTTTGGAAGTTGCAGCTAACCCCATAATGCCTCAGGCATTGTTGTACTCCCAAATATTGAGCGAGAACGAGTAATGTGTAACCCAGTAATAATTTTGTAAATTTGTAAATAAGCTTTGTTTGAATTTGTAAGCTGTGACATCGTTTCGGTGCCTTGACCACCAGGCTACCTGAAGTCCGTAAAGAGAAGCAAAATAGAGATAAGAGATAAGAAAATTATGTTTTCGATTTTCGACAATACTTCCCGACTTTCCTCAAGTTCTTGATCAGTTATTAACGACGGAAGCGTGTCGTATTTATTAACGACCAAATTCAAAACGGATTGAATTATGTTCACTATATTTTTCATTTTCTCACAATCGGAAACTCGTACAACTATATTGACGTTACACTTGCGGACGAGTTTATATAGCTAGTGGAATGCGAAACTTAAATGTCCCGCCAACTCTTCAAAATTGTCACCAAATATCTATGCTAAAAGTTCATTTTCGCATTAATTTTTCTATACTGTTTAAATTAGCTGAGAAATAATTTTTTATTTTTATCCGTTAAATACGATGATCCTTCATGATCTTACCGACTTCAAACCTGTTTTTGCTCACATACAGTGCGATTAAAAAATATCAAACCTGGAGTAAAAGTGTCATTTTTGGATTTCAAATATTCATAAAAAATTGTCATATCATTTTAGCAGACAAATGATTACATATTCGTGATCAGGAAGTCAAGCACTATCATCTCCCATAGGTCTGATCTCAAAGTGCAGTGAACAGCGAAAGGGGTGCTATTGTAAGCATTTCAAATGATATTCTGTAAGGTTGGAAGTACTAGAGCAAAGCTTTCAAAGGTAATGGCAGAATCATTAATTGTGTATTGCCCGCTTAAGAGCTTGATATACGTTTTCAATCACCCTAAAATAAATATTGGATTTTCGAATTTCAAAAGCACGAAAGTTAGGAACATGAGCTAATTGGTCGCATACATTAGGTCCATTTCTAGACTATGGATGTTTCGTCACGCCCAGAGAGCAGGAAGACACAAAAGAAGCTTTTAGTGTAAGAACGTCACTTTGAGATCCGTTTTATGAGTAAATGGAAACTATTATACTATTATTACATTCTCCCTCTCTCTCTTTCTCTCTCGGCACGTGATCGGTTCCTTTTACGTTATGTTTTTCTTCTAACCGAAGCTTACAAAGGTACGCCACCGTAAAGGCGAATTCGTGAAAATTAGCTTTTCGAACGTTTGGCAATTGACGTCAATAAATGTAACGTAGAAATAGAGAAAGAACTTGATTAAAAAGAATCGTTTAATTACATAAAATCCTGTACTATTAAAAACACATACAATTGCTAACTTCTCTTTGAGCTATTATTTTTATCTGTGTCTTATTAATTGAGCGTTTTCTATTTTCTTTTCTTTACATTCGTCTTATTTCACGTGCCCCTCATTTTCCTACTATTGGATAATATTTTCATGAATACGTTAGGTTCAAATCAAAAAAATAATATAAAATAAAGTAAACAATGCATTAAAACAAACGAATCTACGGTATTTCTGAACGCATGCCAAGTTTCTCAGAAACAAAA
>QLNU02003225.1:61129225-61149081 GCA_006491805.2 Dysdera silvatica | reverse complement strand
TATCAAACAGTATTGTAGAGTAGTAAACATATGTAAGCTTTCGTTCCACCACCAGATTCTCTGTTTTACTCCTTTGTATGGAATTCAAAAAATCAAACGGGACTTTGATGTATGGTGCTGATGAAAAATCAATAATATCATTAAATTCGTTGAAACAAAAATTTCCTGCCCACTGCTTTTCTTGCTGATAAGCTTTAAAAATACCCACAAACCTTTGAATTGAATGCTTTGGTTAGAGATAACATATCAGCATACATACATATAATGTCGCTCACAATATCTCATTTCGTTCATCCCACAAGCGATTGGTGTCTGTTTTTAACAACAAAGTCAATCTCTTCATTTTTGAGCGGAACATCTCCATCGCTGAAGCTAAACCATCCAAAACTGAAGAACACTAACCGCATATATCGATTCCCAATATCATCGCAATGCTTTTTCCGATACGATTGAATCTGCAGATGCTTTTTGTATCATTCTTACTCTCATCCCTTTGTAACTTTGGCTCAGATTCCCGATATGAATGAATGCCGAGTTGTCTTTTTATTGAACGCCAACTGCAGAGACCGTTCTAGCCAAAGCAAATATTCAACTTCTCTGACTCTTGAATGCTTAGTTTCTTTCGTTATCCGCATTAAAATAAGTGTTGAAATTAATTTTGTTAGCGTGTTTTTCAAGTTTTCTGACTTACTCTTTCTGTTTCTTCATTCTTATCATTGTTTCTCGAGAGATGCTCCTGTGGCCAGGGGCGGACTGAGTCCTCTCAAAGAGCGCATACTTTGGGTTTTCCGAGGGCGCGCGAGTCTTTGTCCATTCGAAGGCGCGATTCCTATTGCCCATGAGAACGAACGCACCGGTGGCCCAGTCTGCCTCTGCCTGTGGCCACACTACGGCCGCTTTTCTGCACTGTGGCCAGAATGTGTGAAATCTCGAGAAGAAAATGATCGATTTGAACAGCTGTCTATGGAGCAAGCTATTTCTTGGAAGGATTGTATTATTCCTAATACTGGGGATAGTTTTTAAATGCAGATTTCTTTTTAATATAAAATGGAACTCGCTTATAGCGAAACTAATATCAGCGACGAATATATTCAGTATACCTAAAGTTCAGTATATCCATTCAGATTAAAAGATATTATGAAGTTCAAGGGACATAGAAAGACTTCAACTTAAGTAGAACTTCGATATACAGTGGGTTCTGTTTATAAGAATAGCATTCGTTTCTCTTGTTTTGATTCTTATATGGAGTTAATTCTTAAATCCGGAATTTTTTCAAATATTGTGCTATAGTAAACACTAATTACTTTAAGATTGGCAAGTAACGTCTATCGCAATTCACTGATGGCACAAAAACCACAAATTCAACTTTCAAGGCGCTTCAAACATCCACTAACCGAGATCGCTAGCCCAATTGGAGTTTTTGGAAGCCTTTATTAACCTTAACTCGTAAAATATCGTTAATGATCACAAGACGACACCGAGCTTCTGCCAGGCGTAAAGAAACTTAATTCCTATCCTCCAAATATCAAATGTCTCCTCAACTTCTTCTAGTTTCATTTTGTCACCAACAGATGGCGCTAGCATCGCGCAAATGGACCTGTGAACACTGCAACATTTCAATGCCGACACGGCAACACTTCAGTTCCTGACGAGCGACGACCAACGCCCGTCCGAAACGTACGTCGATTAATGTATTTAAAAAAATTTTATTACGCCTAAAACGTTGATTTTCTTAAATTTATCTAATTTCTGTGTATTATACATAATTCTTATTACTTATGAGTTTAGAGAATTCAAATTATACGTATGCAAGTCAAGTACTATATTATTAAATTTGTAAATCCACTTTTGCAGTATGTAGTAGTAAAAATATTTATTATTTTACAAATTACATCTTACAACTTAAAAATACCATAGCTAGGTATTTGTTTAAATAAGAATAAAAGGTTAAAGTCAAAGATCGTGTATATATGTATAATAATTAATAACTTATTGTGATACACGCAGTATCTTATTACTCAGGAAGAATAAAAAATGTATCCAATGTCGCTTGAAGTAAAGATTTTGTAATAGACTTGTGATTGTCTCTTTCTTAATCAAAAAATCGCCCATACACTTTCTCCGATTCAAGTGTTTTTCTTATAACATTCATGGCTTCCCGTGTGCTGTAGGAAGACCTCCTTTTTCTTGTCTTTTCCTCCTTTTTTCAAAGTTTTTTAAAATTTTGCTTTTCAAGCAAACTAAAAATTTGTCGCTTTTGCGTCAGGATTCGAATGCAACACTATCAAAACGCTAAACAACTAATTGAAGCTTTAAGATTCTAATTCGAGCACATAGACAAAGGCTTCATATACTAGGTAGTCATTTTCTTAATAAAAGACTCATTTTAAACTGCTTTCAGGTCCCCCACCCAAGTGCGGATCCAGAAATCTTTCAAGGTGAGGGAGGGGAGGGCGAGTTGTTTCCGATTCCTATTTTTAGCCAAGTGTCCGGTACTTTTCATTTCATTTTCCATGATATAATCCCGGCTCAAAGCGGGGAGGCGATCGCCCCATTGCACCCCTTGAATCCATTAGTGCCCTAGAAAATTCCCCCTTATTCATAAAACAAAAAACTTCGTCCTATAATAACCACCATCCCAGTCATGTGTTCCAAGAGGAGTGAAAAAACTAGTTTTTCAAATAACCTTAAACAAAGCTAATTTACTTTCTCCGCTTTGATACAAAATCGGCAAATTTCAGATAGAAAGACTGATTCTTTAATGCGGAAATAATGATTTTTTAAAACGATGATTTTAGCATGTTAAAATACGAGTTTGTGTTCATTTCGATCGTTTTGATTCTTATTCACAACTGATTCTTATAACCACTGATTCTTAAAAACGGCGGGCGCTGTATTCCAGGTCGCTATAAACGGCTTCAATAGGAATGCACAATAAAATCGTAGTTTAATTGGTTTTGTGCGCATTCTTATGGGCAAGGGCAGCACAGGTCAGATGCCCCAAGACCTATAATGTTCTAGGGAGTCTGGATTTCAGCTACCGAGGAAACCAAACACCTGACTACAGTGGATACAAGAACGCCACGTACTCATACCAATGTATTCGATACCATTGGGAGCCCAATCCCCATCTATATACTACGGTGGCATAGCTGATACATTCGTCTAGCATACCAATAGAAGGATGCGTTGCCCGACGCCACTACTGGGAAGTGAAGCTACATTTTTCCGAGAAATCTGAACAGCCTAGGGAACCACCCTCTGAATTACAGTGGGTAGTTTGATGGCGAGCAATCACTTTCCTTTTGGCGCCATTGGCAGTCGAATCCGTATTAACGATACGATAGACAAACACGTTACCATAGGGTTGCCGCAAGGCCTTAGATGGGTTGGTCTTCTGTTTATATCATTTATAATAAAGATACGAATCAATAGACAAAGGAAATGGCGTAATAATTCCAAACTCATAAGAAGGCTTCAAATGGTCATGGAGAGGGCTGAAGTAGCTTTAAAGAAGATTGTGTGATACGGCCTTAGAGAATATAATGTGTTTTGACAGCCAATGGGGCTTAAGTCGCCCTGTGCGCCACCCTGTCCAACGCCACTAGACCAAATTATAGTACTCTTGTCTTCGTTCGATCTACGTGTCTCTTTGGCAAGGAGAAAGGAGTATATTAAGGGTGAAGTATAAAATAAATGTATCCAATTCTTGAACAAGTATTTCGTCTTTGATTCAAGTACGCTGGTAAAGGTTTCCGAATTAGTTGTTACTAAAACATGGTGAAAATGCCGGAAATGCACCAAAATTTGGTACACTTGAAAATTCAAAAGTACCACTTATTGGTGAAAGTATGGTATTTTTTAAAAGATGGTTAAACGCCGAACCAGATTTTCGTTCAACCTCCTAGCCAATCACTTGAGGCGAGAGAAGTCACGTGTGGCAAACAGCTCTATCCGTTGCGATTCTTCGCTGATTTTTGTTTTTTTCTTAGTTTTACGTGCCAAGATCTCTCCAATCATCTAACAAGCTAAGATCATTCCAATTTATTAGTTTATGTTATGTATATCCTTTATTTTTGATAAATTACGATAATTTGTTTGACAATTTCTGTATCTATGTCTTACGATGTTTTTGTCACTAGCAGCTAAAACGCTTATATTAGGCGTAATACAAAACCGTTGCGATTTCGCTTGGTTGCTACCTTTCTGTAATTAATAAAAATTATGTGTACTCTCTGTATATGAAATGGGGTAGATGTGGCTTCAATAGCAGCCAGAATAAATATTGGGGCTCCGATACGCCCCTGATAAGTAGCATGTTAAAGGCAGGTTTTTATATTGTTATACAGTGTCCGGGAAATTTTGGCCACATTTGGTTCAACCTAGAACAATATATTTGGTTCAAGCTGGAACCATGAATTTGGTTCAATGTTGCCTTATTCGTTATTGAAAGTATATCCATATATTGGTTCAACCTCCGGCCAAGTATTGGTAACATAGCTGGAGCAAAAATGTGGTGAAACGTAGTTCTTAACAATGGATGAAGCTGGAAAATCACCACATTTTGGTTCAACCCTGAACTGTTATTTTTAACAGTATAGGTGAATGAATTTTGTATATATTATATACTGAATGATCAGCTTGCCCCAAATATGTTAAAATTTAAGATAAAACCAAATACCTAATTAAATTATGAATATATGAATGTCCTCATTATTTTTAGCTGGAATATTTACTGAAATTTTACTAGATAGATAGCTTAAAATTAATATGTGAATAAAATTTTTAGAAACGCTGTTATGATTAAACTACAAATAATTTGTTATCGATCCCCACTACGATTAAAGAGTAGATCCTCCTATTTTTCAGACCCCTTCGTTTTTTCGACAAGTCTCCTTTCCTATTTGGCCTAATAGTCAAGCATCTTACATGTGCATTTTCATAGAAAAACCAATGGCATACAACACCGACAATTAGTAATATTTTTAATTTTTATAACAAATCCCATATAATACTTATCAGCAAATACTTATCTAACGCAGATACATCTAATTGCCAATTGATGAATACCTATATAAGTAATTCGCCTATATTATTTATTTTTAATATTTTAAAACAAAATTTATCACTGTCTGAACTCTGTCACCATTAAAATTGCGCCTAAAAAATTAAATTTTCCGTTCCTTGAGTTTTCATTGTGCTTTTTCCTTCTTAAATGTAAATTTCTGAAAAAAATTTCAGAAAATATTAAAGTGTTGTTGATATTGCGTTCAAGTCTTGGAAGTTAATCCTTTGTTTTGTTCCTCTAAAATTAATAGAATGTGACTTTGATGTTAATAACAACAGATTATTAATTTCAAATTTCACCCAATTTTTAGAGCCCTTGAAGTCAACTAAAAGCCTAAAAGCACACACAAATAGAATATTAAACTTCGTGTAAGCGTCTCTTCAGAAGAACAAAACACAATGAATAAATTAAACAAAGTGAGTGAAATTTCTGCAATTATGCGTGGTTTATTGAGTTTTGCTTCCAAAAATATTGAAATTTGGTAAACATGTATAAAGGTTTGAAAGGTAAAAGTGTTTTGTATAAAGACTTCGGTGCTTTAAAAAGTGAAACAGATTAAAACAAAAAGCAAACTGGAAAAGTGAAATAAATTAAGGAAAATATGAACTGGAAGAGTGGAATAAATTAAGGAAAATATGAACTGGAAGAATGGAATCAATTAAGGAAAATATGTTTATTGAAAATATTTTTGGCATCACAACTACTAACCCAAGCTATAATTGTTTTTTTTAAAGGGGTCGCAAAGGGAGTCCTTCTGCATGAACTGAAAGGCCTTTACAAACTATGCTACCAGGACGTGAGAAAGGCGTTACTTTTCTTCGTATTTAAGGTTTGTAATATATTATTACTCATCGCAGGGATGACACAATTATCAAATTTTCCAGATATTGGTCAACGCACAAAGTATTCAAGGTATGTTTTTATAATAACAATAATTGTTTTTTATTTACTTCCGACACCTGTGGGTTACATTTTACACACAAGCACACATGTTTTGTAAACAATTTGACATTTTTGTTAAATTTATACAATTTTCCATATGCAATTTTTCACAATGTTTGCAATTTTCAATCTTCAATAGGTTCTCAGTGAACTTTGCTTTATAATCTTTATTATTAGAATTAAAATTATTATTATTAAAATATAACAAAATCACCTTCGCGAGTTTATTATATTTATTTAGTTGGTGACATTAGCGTTGATCTTTAATGATATTTCCTTTTTTTTTATTTTTGAGGTCATTTTGGCGTTTGCTATATTTATCGATGACTGTTTCATACGTGGAATCTTATTAGGATAGAAAGGGTAATATTGCATATCTAAATACTTTTTTTAAGTACCGTCAACTGGTGTGACTTTGTCTCATTTTCCATCTTTTTTTTTTTTTCCTTTAAAATCCTGAAATTTGGTGAAATTTTTATTTTAAGAAATATATATATTTCTCATATATTCTTAAGTGTTTAATAAGCAATTTTATATATATTTTGGAAATTTTGAAAATTTAAAAGTGCAAATAATTTTTTTCAAAAAAACGGGACAAAGTCACCCCGGCTTGGGGTGACTTTGTCTCATGCCTCAAATAATCATTCAATAATCCTTTATAGAAAGCCTGAATACGATTCCACCCTCATATTTATGGCCAGAGAGAAAGCAGTCACGGGCCTCTAAGCAGTTTGCAAAATAGGGTAAAAAATATTACTTACCACCTTTTTACATAATGTAGGAGCAAGTTTTTCAAAGAAGTTGATCACAAGCAACTTTCGAAAAAAAGTTTAGAAAACAACAACTGAAGTGATGCCACCTTCAGTAATTAAAACTTTAAAATTAAACATTTCATATTTAAGCCAATACTTCTAGCTACCAGTATCAGGTTTTATTAAAATATTTCGACGAAACGAACAAGAGTTATCACCACTTTTATCTTCCCCGTTTGGTGGGACAAAATCATCCCAGGGTAGACAAAGTCACCCCAGGGTAGGCAAGGTTACCCTGGTTGACGGTATTAATAATTTCCACTGGATTTCGTCATTTACAATCAACAAATTACAAATTACAAAACCTCCAGAAGGCAACCACTCTAAATTTCGTAAAAAAAAAGGGAATCACTCAGAAAGGTAATCAGTTAATGGAGATCTATGACAAGAAGGATGGGTGAATATAAAATCAAACATAAAACAATTGATATATATATATATATATATATATGGCAAAATTTGTATCATATTAGCTTGGGAAATACAAAATTTTATATTTTTTGATTAATTGTTTGCTCAATTTGAGGTCAGAAGGTAAATAAAAAAAGGCATTTTCTCTTTCTCAATTTATAAAATTCGGTCACTTCTGGAGAAAGAATGGTTTGTGATGAATATAAATAAAGTTAATATTGGATTTATGAAGGGGAAAAATTAGTTTAAAAAAAGTGATCGTTATTGAGGACGACCGTTTAAAGAAGTTCTACTGCACTTACTTTCTTTAGTTTGATGTTCAGCATTAACATTTGTATTTATTTATTAAAAACATTGAAAAAATTTGCATTTATTAAATTAAAAACGAAGAAAATCCCAAAAGTTAAATGACCTTTTTTTCTCTCAAATTTAACAAAACATATATTAGCTCATTATTGAGACAACTATTATATTATTACGTGAACTCTTGCGTAGAATTATGGAACAGAAGTTCCTTATATACTTAGTGATACTTCCCCTGCGTTTAGGAACATTGCATTGTCTGCTGTAATTGCTGACGTCATTAGTGGGGGACTAGGATGGCTTATCCCACTGTATAGATGAAAATTGCGAAGGGACGCTATGTGAGGAGCACTAGGAATAGAGACCATAGCCTCCATAAACCTCGAGACTATCTACACCAACGACTCTAATGGTATTTCCAACATATACGCATTGTACTGTATACATATAAAATAATGATGTGGTACTACAGTATTGTCCAGAATGGATGACTCACCACAAAAAGTGTTATGTTTATGAATACAGAAGAAATTTTTCATTTAACTACATATTTATTTGATAGAAATGATTGATTTTAATCATAAAACACAATATACTTATATACTTGAGAAGGATTTCAATATTTGACGTGGAAACCTTTGTTTTCCAGCACAGATTGGATACGATCAGGGATGGAAACATACAATTTTTCACTGTATTCTGGTGTAATTTCTGTAATCCACACTTGTCTGATAGTTTCTCTTAATTGAAAAAGTGAAATAGGGTTGCGTTCAGCCACTTTACCCTTTAAAATTACCCAACAGAAATTTCTTTATAAGGCTGAGATCAGGGAAATTCCTGGCCAAGGTCCGAGAATCTGAAACCCCATAGTTTAAAGCATTTCTTAACAGATTTTGTCTGGTGGTATGGAACTCCATCATGTTGGAAGTGGGTGCAGTGGTTGATCCCCATAAGCAGTGGTAACTTCTCCTTTAGTACGTCGAAATAGACAGTTTCATGGATTGATGTCACTTCCGGCATGAACCCCAATCCACATCTTTCTTTAGCACAAATGGATCTTGAAATCATGAGTTTTGCAGCATTCTTCACGGTTGGAATGATGTAGCGTTTACATTCCCCCTTTACCGGGAGGCCGCCGTATATGTCTGCAAAATGCATTGAACTGCGATACTTGTGTCTCGTCTGAAAGCATAACACGTTTCCATTGTTCAGCAGTTCATCTCTGATGCTTTACACAAAGTGACAGTTGGTCAGCAATGTTGTTAGCAGAGAATTTAAGCATCTTGGCAGGTATGCAGGATTTTAAATTTGCACTGAATAACCTTCTGCGGATTGTCCATTGGTTAGGGAGGCTAATACTTTTTGGTAAACCAACTTGGATTCCTTCTTCTGATTTTCTGGGTGACTTCTTTACTGCAAAGGTTACTGAGTCATCCATAAGCTGGCTTGTGCACTTTCAACGACCTTTTGGCTTTTTATAGTCATAATTTTCGGTGGTTTTGAAATTACTTATTGACCTAGAAACTGTCTTTTATGTCAATTGCAATCTGGCAGCAACTTGGAGAGTACTGCAGCCTTCTTCATTTAGAATCTTTATTTGTGCATGCATTTCCATAGAAATTCTTTTACCAAGCATAGTTATTATTTTCACCCTTCTGCTAGTAGCGTAGCTATAGAATTTGGGCCCCAATGCAATCGTTGGTAGAAGTGCCCCCACCCCATACCAGGATCTCACAATTATGCTATCTAGGGAGCCTTGACTTCCAAAGGGTCCTCAATGACAAAGGCCCTAATGCAAATTCATTGCTTGCATTGGCATCACTACGCCACTGCCTTCTGCAAGAATCTAGATAGGTCAACACACGGCAAACGCAACTAATGAGCTAACGAAATGTGCAAAGTTGCAAACGACCGCTTGCTGCGTTGACAAGCGGCAAATGATACAGCTTGGTACCATGTATGGAAAAAAAAATGTGAGCCATCTATTTTAGCCAACATTGTTATGTCCCACACAAGGCCGTAGCCGTGATTCAATTTCAGAGGGTTCACGAAATTTTACAGCATGCAAGGCCGTAGCCAAGTCCCATTAAAAATTTAGTTTCGGGGGGGACCGGTCCCTAAGATCCCCCATCTGGATACGAGCATGATCCCACGGCTGATATTTTGACACTGACTGAAAACATTTTATTTGGTTTTATCCTAGCTACATTTTTGGTTCTTTTCTATTTACCAAGATTTGAACAAGCCTTTTCCTGAAGAAAATTTCTAAAGTCTAGACAGAAACTTAAACTGACATAACTTGTACTTAAAATAATATGTATATATTTAACCTACATCAATTTTAAGATTACGTGTAGTGACATCAGAAGCTTAAAACTTACGGAGTAAGCATGCTTAAAAACAAAAATCAGTAATGTCTAAACTATCAAGAAGCTTACGAAACAGGCTTATATGTTGAAACACGCCGCAATTTATATTTAAATCACATTGTGAAGGCGGGGTGTATGATCGACATAAATATCCGTAAATACCCTTTCCTTAAAGTACTTAAAACCTCACTGAATTTGGCATTGAAATTTAATACAGATGTTTATCACTTTTGGAGGTAACAGAGAACACGTGGCATGCTTTATTGATTAAATTTTTCTTGACTTGTGAAGCAGCGTTTCTCACTCGCCGAGCCCTGGTATGAATTATGCAGGGCCGCGAATGGTTAGCTAAAATTTTTCATTTTATTTTTCTAAACACTTTTCATGGATATATATATATATATATTTCATAATGCAAATAGTTCGAGAATAGTAATATTCGTTAATCTGTTTTGAATCTTGGAACATATAAATAACATCCATGGTGCAAAATACTTAATTACAAAGTCAAATACTTAAAAATGACTAAATAATAATATATAAAATATATATATATATATATATATATATAATAAAACATACTTACTTACAAATACTTAATTACAAAGTTTTTAGACATGAGAGCATTCAAGTACAGTGAAACCCCTCGTTAACGGATACTTTCCGGACAGTAAAATTTGTTCGTAAAAGAGAGGCGGTCATTCTAAAGTAATTGTAATATTACATTTCAATCATTCAAATATTTCCTTTCGAAACTTACGCATTTTTATGCACATGGGACAAGTTTAAGGTAATGAACTTAAGCATTTGCTGAATATAACAGGAAAATTTACAACAAAATATTAAATATAAAAATGTGTTTATCCTGGAAAAAAAATTCTTCAATAGCTGTTTGGTATGTTTTACTCAGCAGTCCTTGTCCTAAAATGCATTTTTAATTATGTGATTGAATCCAATTTTTTTTTCTGTCGTTGCATTTACAGAACCTATGTTGTAGTCGATATAAACGATAATAATAAATTTGAACTGTGATAGTTTTGTGTTGAGATAATTTTTTATTAGTTTTGTTTTGAGATAATTTTTTATTAGTTTTGTTTTAATTTTTTATTAGTTTCGTGCAATATATCATTTTACGAGTTATTATCGAATTCTAGTAAGCATTAGTCATTTAAATCAGAGAATCTAAGTCAATTGTCACTCTTTATTAATAGGACGAAAAATTCTCCTTAGCTCTTACCTGTTCATCCCTTGTTTCCTGTTGCGAGAGACATCTCTAGCCCTTCTGATGCACGACCGGGGTCAATTTGACCCCAATTGAAAATAAATGGAGAAAATTGAATTTCTACTATATTTTTTCATAAAGAAGTAATGAAATATGGAAATATAGCAAAAAAAATCTTCAATGTTATTGAATATTAGAACGTTGAAAATGTATTCAATAACATGAAAATTTTTTCCTTTGCAGTTTTGTCATTGATGAATAAAGAAAAACATTCGAATTTTAGCGGAATAAAAAAAAACTACGTGCGTACCCGTCAAAACTTGAATGAATACTAATAAACAAAAAGCGCCCTCCGACATTTCGTGCCTTTCGGGTTACCATGATAACCAAAATTAAAAAGTAAAGAATTAATCACAATTGACATTTCTTCATGTAGCTATTATTGATTCCACCAGAATATAGTGGCAACAATAATTTTTCATTGGTTTTAACACAAACAAGCAAGTGAAAGAAAATCACTTAAGGTCAATATTTAAATTTAGCGGGGTTCAATTAACATTAATTCGCAACTCTCTAATCCGCAACTCGCTAATGCACTATTCGCTAACACATATCTCGCTAATCCGACACTTTCTAATCTACAACTCTATAATTCTCCACCCTCTAATTCCCTACTCATTAATCCACAACTTCCTAACCCGCAACTCGCTAATCCAACGTAATAGTAATAATAATAATTATATATATAAATATTAAAATATTAAAATTATTAATATTCCTAATGTATTTTGGTAAATTGTTCCAATTCATAAATCCAGAATACTCTATACCCATTCTGAAGGACACTGGTTTAATTTTTGGTAATCTTAACTGAGATTGCGTTCTAAAATTTCGAATATTTTCTAGAATGTGTATACCGATGCTATCCCTATGTTTATTTTCTTTTATTCATTCAAACATTATTTTAAGTATACAAAAATTTTACAATTTGATGCATCGACTTTAAAAAAAAATGGGAAGGTATTTATGAGTAAATTTGTTGCGACCGGAGACTAGTTTTATGAAATAATTTTTTAAAGCATGTTACAGTGCCGCGGTCCCACAGAGACTGAGAAACAGGGGCACCAAGAGCCAATGCGGGCCCCAAAGCTCACTTCGACCGGCCCCCATGATCCCTTATTTAAGCCGGGCCGACCCCACAGCATAGGTTCTTGCCAGTGCGGGCCCCTAGACTCCATCCGGGCCCCCCGGCTGCAGCCCCTCTCTCGTCGGCCCTGCTGAGAAATGCTTCTTAGCATAAGCAGAAATGTCATAAAGGGGTTACAGATTGCTAAGGGGGTTACAGAGCTACAACTCCATATATTCTTATGTATATATATATATATACAAAAATTGTATCACAATTTTATATACAGGGTGTTTCAGAATAACGTTTGGAAAATTTCAGGGTTTGTAAAGACGTTAAATAAACAGTATTGGTGGAACTCGCACGGTTCGCAAAGAAACCAGTTTGTCTGTACAGCGAATTTATGTTTTACGTCCATCTTCGTCGCGGCGTACGCAATTATACGAATTGAATACAATTTTTGATACATATTTTAAGCCATTGGCCTAATAATACAGCAGAGGTAAAAAAAGAAATGCTGAATTCCATTTCCTGATCGTGATCTGTATTGCCTTGTAGTGAGAAAAAGCATTAACATTGCTTTTTTTTATCACACTGTACACATTCGGGAATTCGTAAGTATGTGCAATTGTTAAAGGACTTAAAAATGAACATTTTTTTATCCTGACAATTTCTTTCCTAAAATGCGGCGTTACTGCGCTACAGTCATTTAATTGCTTCCATCCACTGCCCACAAGGTATCAAGAATTGGCTACGAAGCGCCATTTGGCGACTTTTTAAAATTGCTTAATAAAAATGGACTTTGTCCACTTAAAAAGCGCCAAATGGTTCTTCGTAGCCAATTCTTGCTACCTAGCGCGCGTGGATGGAAGCAATTAAATGACTGTAGCGCCGTAATGCCGCATTTTAGGAAAAAAAGTGTCAGGATAAAAAATGTTTATTTTTAAGTCCTTCAACAATTTCACATACTTACGAATTCCCAAATGTGTACAGTGTGATAAAAAAAAAGCAATGTTAATGCTTTTTCTCACTACAGGGCAATACAGAACACGATCAGGAAATGGAATTCAGCATTTTTTTTTTTATCTCTGCTGTATTATGCCAATGGCTTAAAATCTGTATCAAAAATTGTATTCAATTCGTATAATTGCGTACGCAGCAACGAAGATGGACGTTAAACGTAATTCGCTGTATAGACAAACTAGTTGCTTTGCGCATGGTGCGAGTTCCACCAATAAATTAACTTCGTTTACAAATCCTCAAATTTTCTAAACGTTATTCTAAACCACCCTGTATATACATATTACCGTGCCAACAGAATCATCCATCAAATTATGACTCTCTACGTTGCCATTATTCACTTAGTCATACAATTTAAGTAAACATTTTGGTATGTTCCTGATCCGTTAAAAAAGTTGATTTTCTTGAAAAAGGTTTGTTTTGATTTTTATTGCGCAAGGATACAAGGGTCATTCTGAGACAAACAAAGCGCTTTCTTGAAAATATTCATTATTACATATATTATATGTATATATATACATTTGACGTGCAATTTACAATTCAACAATACAAAGCGAAAACAGTGAGATCTTTTTGCTGTACGAAACCATATTTTCCAGCTCAAGGATTTTGAAAGCAACGAAAGTTGATTTTTTTGTTGCTTTCTGGCAAACGCGTTTTGGCAACACTAATTACTCATAACTCTAATCTTTTTACGAGAAAATGTAAGTTATAGTATAAAGTTCAGATAAGAAAAATAAAGATTTGGTTGGAAATAAAATTAAGGATCCCAGTCAGTTTGACTGTAAATTTACAGTTTCATACACTTTCACACAAATATCTGACAACAATTCTTCTTTAAAAGTTATAGTAGTGGATTTCATCTGAAAATAAATAAGTAATATATATTTTAATTTCAACAATCGTACTCGAATTTTTTTTACGTCACTCCTCTTGCCACTGAAAACTTCTCCGCGTGCCAGAGTGCCATAGATTACCGATGCCTGATTTTCTGTCTCCAATTACCCTCCTCTCCATGCCCACACAGACGATTCTCCGTTTCTGGTGTTCACATAGGTAGTCGCTAACTGGAAGCCCTAAGTTACCCACAGAGTTAACCCACACAGTTTAGAAACACCCCGTTAACCCACACAGTTAAGAGATTAACTCCAGAATTTGGGTACTTTTCCCAGATCACAGTACTAAAGAGATGCACCCTGAAAAATTTTTCTTCTTCTATGCACCTTCTGTACTAATTACAGCCCCATTGGAATAATAGGGACGCTTTCTGCGACCACCTTTCCCAAAACAGTATTGTACAACAAACATTCACAGCTGATTTTTACGGCAAATCTTGCACATTTTATGTTTTCAACGAAGATTTAAAAATATCCATATTGTCTGCAGAAAAGAAAATGGAAATTATACAAATTTTAGGGGTATACAAATTATCGAAGTATACTATTATTAGTATTTCCTCTGCAAGTTTTCCATTCAATATTGTATATTAAGAAATTTTTTCACTGATGTTAAATATACTGATCTAATTTTTTGTTTGTTTTTTATTACTAAAAATGACTTAACATTAACAACTTAAACATAAACCATTTTAAATATTAATTATATATCCCGTATGCATTTTTTCAGGTCTTTTACGTTTTGTGGAACAGTGCGATACTAAGAATTGCTTAACTTTCATTAAAATATTCTTATTCATACATTGCAGGTATTTAGTATATATTTATAATAGCTCTTAAAAAAAAACTAATAAATCACCATGACTTTTTAAATACACACTGTACGTGCAAATTTTCTTGAAACAACTTACAACAATCAACTCAACTTTTAGGATCAGCAATTACAAAATTCGCGTACAAAAAAATTTGAATTCCACGACATTGTATATGCAATAAACGAACCACTCTATAACTAATAATGTAGTTATACTGTAAACCTTTCGTCAGCTATACCATGGTAAGTGCTCATAATGATATGTGATTATTACCATCAGTTTGCAATTAGTAAAAAAAAAATTGCAATTAAAGAATTATTTTGTTTTCAAACGGAATAAGAATAAATATAAAAGTCATATTCAATAAAAATATATTGAATTATACTGTACAATGTTTTAAGAACGATTATGAAAAGAATTAATTGTAATTTCTTACCTGGGTTTAAGTTATGCAACGGTGATACAATTGAGTGAAATTCAGTTGCTCTTGTCTAAATGGCTGTCTCCCTCGCAAGAAAGCAGATATCAGTGAGTTCCTTACTTTGCAATTTGTGGCTGGATTTAATATTACTGTCGATAGATGGCGCCACAAGATAAAAGCTTTTATATGAAGTTGCACTGTTACCATAAAAGTTTGAATTTTTAGTTGACGAGGTTTTTTGATAGAAATTAAGGTTGCACACAAATCCCCTTCGATTCAGTGGCGTATGAAAAGGGGGATCAAAGGGCTAAAGCATCCGATTAGACAGCAAAACACATTGATCTGATTAACACCAAATCACATGATATGTTATAAAGCTACTTGAAGCCCCCCCCCTCCCCATATGTTTTGCATTGCTATGACCCTGATTCAATTATTACTTTTCATTTTAATTTTCTAATGGGTCGACTGTCTTTGTACAGAATTTGTACGGCCTATTGAACTACGATAAGAGAGCTCTGCCAAGATCATGCACAAGGTGTGTTGCCCCCACCCCACCTTTTTTTTCCTTTTTTTTTTTCTTTAAATTCCATTCACGGACCTGCGTTCTGCAATAATGTGATACCTAAAACAATTTGGTCTCTAAAACAACAAGTCTTGCAGTGGGAAATTGTGTTATTCAAAAAATATTTACTCGTAGCTACCCCATTTCGAGAAAAAAATAAGTACCCTATGTCATGGAAAAACAGAAATGATAACAAACAGGGCCGGCTTTGGAGATTTGGTGACTCTAGGTGAGACCGTAACTAGATTTTTATGTGAAAGCATAGGCAGAGGCCAGTGGCGGCCGATACGTCCTGAAGAAATGAAGACCAATCTCCCAAGGATGATAACAAGCACGGTGCTGTTATTAATGTTATTGATTCAGCGTGGTCAGATGACTTAGTCACCTGAATTGACGCTAAACCATGGTCCTTCACACACGCAGTATTAAGTCAAGAATTTGTCCGCTCTGTACGGCATACGTGCCCCGCTAAAATACAATATGTACCCAAAAGTCGCAGGACACTTTCAATTTTAGACATTTTTTCAAATTTCTCCAGAAATATTGAATGAAATATTCTTCAACTCTTCAGTTACGTAAAGAACATGCTTGGACTCATACCTTCCGGAAAAGATTCATTCAAGAATGCATTTAGGAAACCGACAACAAATCGAAGGAAAAAAAATTGCAATCACCCTGTATTACGAAAAAGTGGAAATAATTCGTAACTTTCAAAAAAGTTTTGATTTCTATGTGCAATATTTTTGTGCACTTTCGTAAAAATAGCATGTATATTCAGGAAGATGTGAACGTTTTTTTGAAAAGTTCCATTTTTTTTGCAGGTGATTTGCTTATGGGATGCAGAGTTTTCAACCAAATTTTATGAAACTTATAGAAAACTTAGCAACGTAAAAGAAAAGTATTATACCGAAATTTGAAATGAGTAGATGGAATATTCGAAGGGACATGAGTATATATATTTAATATGTGTTAACTGCGCATGCTCAAAAAAATTTTAAAAAAAAATTATTTCATAATTCGGTAGCCAATTATATAGGGTAACTTATATAAAATTTTTAGTTGAATATCATAAAAATTTAGAAAGTTATAGACGATAAAGTAAGCTGCATTTCAGTAACTTTCTAAATGGATGGAAGGGATTTTCTACAAATTGTCATTTGTTACTGCACTTTTATAGCATTTCATATATGACAATAATTTATGGTACATCGCATTATATATCATGAAAAACGTGTTTCTACTTATTTTCATGATTCTGGACTAGTTCGCTTAGAGCACATGTGTGTGTCCGATAAATTAGGAAACGACAATTTGTGGAAAATCCCTTATCTTCTGGTTACTTTTAGAAAGTAACTGAAATACAGCTCACTATATCGTCGATAACTTTCTAAATTTTCAAGGTATACCATTGAGATTTTCATATAAGTTGTCCTATATAATTGGCTACCGAATTATGGAAGATTTTTTTTATCTTTTGAGCATGCGCAGTTAAAAATTATTACATATAAATATTCATATCTCTTCGAACATTCAATATATTCATTTCAAATTTCAGTATAATATTTTTCTTTTAAATTGACAAGTTTTATATAAGTTTTTTGAAATTTGGTTGAAAACTCTGCACTCCACAAACAAAAAACCTGAGAAAAAAAATGATTTTTTTTTTAATAAACGTTCAAAGCTTCATGAATATACATGCTATTTTTACGAAAATGCAGAGAAATATTTCGCATAGAAAGCAAAGTTTTATTTTAAAGTTACGAATTATTTCCACTGTTTGTAATACAGAGTGATTACAAATATATTTTTTTTCTTTTTCAATTTGTTGTCGGTCCCCTAAATGCATTCTTCACTGAATCTTTACCGAAAAGTGTGAGTCGTGCACTTTATATAACTGAAGTTAAAGAATAATTCGTTTAGCATTTCTTGAGAAAAAAAATGTCAAAAATCGAAAGTGTCCAGTGACTTTTGCGTATATAGTGTATAGTCCTTGCAGGGCTGAGGGCAGATGGGCATGACTTGGTCCCTACAAAGGGCGGGGACTGATAGACATCTAGCCTGAGGGACTCCCGGTATAAAGGAAGGGACCAATGTGGCTAGTGGTCCAGCTAAGTGAGATGAATAAAAAAAAAAAGACTTTATAAAATATTACTTTATCCATCTAATTATTTATTTTATTAGTCACTTTATGTTGGCCTTTCATAATAATGACTACTTTTGTCTATATTATGGCTACAGAATTAGCTCTTTAACCATTTTACGCAACAAAAATTCAAGAAAGATTTTTCAGACCTTATAGAGGTCTACCAATCATAGTATTTTAGCGTAAAATATTAGTAAATATTGAGAACAAGGAAGTTGTCTGACGAGTCATCGTTTACACAGTACCTTATTTTGTCCTGAATACTGTGGAGTAACGAGCTACCCCGAATCTTAGTGGTAGAAAGAGGGTGGGGGTCCGCCAAGCACCCCGGCTTCATCAGGATGTGACGGCCATAGAGCAGGGGCCCATCACCAAACTTTAATTTTCACTTTTTTTTTAATTATAATTATTTACAATAATTACTAAAAAGAAATTCGAGTTTGGCTATCGGTTAGCTTTTAGCACTAGCACACGCAGGAAGTGTTGACGAGGGTTGTAACCCTCATTGCGATGAAATTTTGTTCATGTCCATATGAATATATGTAGTTGCAGATTTATAAACACCCATTGAGATTGAGACTATAATCCCCAATTAGAAACTTACGTCGTACGCCTATGGCCGGGGCCGCCGTTTAGTGGGTATACGGGTACCGCAGTACCGGGTCCCCGAACTTTTAGGGGCCCGCCAGACTGATTTCTTTTTTTACATCTTAACTCCTAGGGGCTCACGATGATGAATACACTTTTATCAGAGTGGTTCTTTGAGAAATCTGTACCGGGGCCCGTTTTTGTTAGCGGTGGCCCTGCCTATGGTTTTACTCATTTAAGTGACCCCTTGCAAAATGGTTGGGGATTTGGGTAGGGGGATCGATTGTCTAAACTATCTAGAGGCCCTTAAATTCTGTTACCTGCCCTGATTTCTTGCACATGCTATAAAAATCAGTTTATAGGATGGAATAGAGATTAAATATATAACTTCGTAATGTATCTTTTCCTCTATCTATATATTCTGTTCTTTTATCTCATAGATGACAAATATTTTTTTTATGAAGAATTAAATTGCTAAATAGAAGTAAAAGCTGTCTTGTAAGCTGGTAATTTATTTGCAGAGGAAATTCACCTGAACTGAAGCTGAAACCTCCTGGCTGAAGGGATGAAGCTTCGATATGAATTTTTTGTCAAATTTACGGGAGGCTACCTCCATTGGCGTAACTTGCCGGAGGTGTTGGCCCTCTGTAGAAAAATTTAGCCCCACTAGGAAAACGAAAAGGACGAAATAATGAATATTATAATCAGAGAATTGGGTGGGGCGGTGGTGTTGTTGCTTCAAAAAAGAACTACCTTTAAACTAAAAATTTTGGTTTTTGAAAAGTATTTTGGCCTGGTCAAGTATCTCATGTTGAAATTTATTTATTTATAAGTATAGCATACAAATCTATTTCCAAATATACTGTGTGAAGAAATAAGCACTTAAAGAGTAAAAAATATACCTAAATATATAGCCTTTACTTTCATTTTTATACTCGTAAATAAGTAAATAATCTATCGACTATCTTCTTGTGAAATTTGGAGTCAATCAAAGCAGAACTTTTGAGTTATGTCGAATTTACTTTTAAAAGGCTACGGATGTGTTCAGCCTCCGGTGATAAGAAATCCCAGTATATAAAAACCCGCCTTCACACTGCAGAGTTCTCCTCCTCTCCCATCACTCCAGTTTTCACGCTATGGTAATGCTAGTATGGA
>QLNU02003225.1:61100749-61129125 GCA_006491805.2 Dysdera silvatica | reverse complement strand
ATAAGAGCGTTCAATATAAAAACGATCTTTTCAACAATAATTTCTATTCGTAACCCTTCAAATATTAAAAAACATTTATCATTCCCTTCTGTAATATGTGAGCTGTTTCCTGACCCTTTAATGCACGTACGCGAGCAGCCAAAATTTACTAATCCACGGACTTATTAACGTAATTATAAACACGAGAACATTTTTTATTAGTATGTAATTTTCTGAATATTTTTTCTTCTTAAAGTTAGGAAATTATTTTAACCCATTTTCCATTGTTGAATTTTTGTAAACTTCATTACTGTTGTTTTCATGAGAAATATTTTACACCAGATGTAAGGTGTGCATTTAATTTGGGAAAATTGAATGCTATTTTTGTAACAATAGTTTGTGGACCTCAATTTATATCTGTGGTCACGGAGAATAACTGGTTAAATAAAAAATCACAAGTTTTAAGGGCAGCACTTTTTTTACATTCGAACTTTTTCTGCATATACAGTTTTTGAAAAAAAAAATTTTTTTTTGACATTAATGTGGCTCAAATAACGTTCTAAATTTGAAGAATAATTAATTTGCTGAAACCCTGTGCACTGAAATCACAGTGCACTTATTTTTGCCATTTTTTTGACAACCACGTATTCCTTGTGACCACAGATATATGCATGGCTCTTTTAAAACAAGTATTATCGTGTACTTAGAAATGAAAGTCACTTCATATATTGTCCCCAAGAGTAGTTTTTGATAGATTCCTTGTCAGAAGTAGTTTTTGACAAATTACTCGTCAACAGTAGTCTTTACATTACCCCCCCACCCCACCCCCTTTTCTGTGACAGGATATTTTTCTAAATTGTTCTTGAATATGTGGAACATGCTTTATTATTAATTAATATATGACACTGATTTTTATTTTATGAAATTTGATATTTTTCTTTGTCCCCTCATAAATAAAATTTATTCTGATATAATTCTAATTATTCATCTACTCCCTAGATGGCGCCAGGCCATAGGAGTGGTAAAAGGTATCACTGGATGGGAGTGTTAAAAGACATCAAAAATACGCTTGAAATTATCAAAGTATACTTACCTTTTTCATTGGGTTCGGGATCTGTAATTATGAATCACCTTCTTCAACTCCGCTTTCGTGAATCGATGATGGTCGCTAAAGCACTAACACAACTCGTCAAATTTAACACGGGTAAACATACCTTTATTTACAATTTTACGAACACCCACATTCATATAAACTACTAATCGAATTCTAAAACAAACAAACAACAAGAACCATACCTCGTCAATGGCGGATCCAGATAGGGAGCTCTGGGAGCTCGAACTCCCCCAGAGCTGTGATAAATGCGATATTTTGGATTTGGATTCAACAAATATCATTTAAAATTACTACTTGTAGTGAATAAAAAAGCATTTTTTAAATTTTATAATCATACGTTAATAAATACTAAACCCTAAGTTCTAAAATTCTAACAATAATTTTGAAGATTTTTATTTTTTCACTTTTCCCTGTCATACGTCTGTTAATTACGACCTCAAGCCCTCAAACAACAGAACAGAATGAACAATTTCCCCTCTGGCTCGGAGCCGAAATGGAATGTCTTTCTAGGACTCAGAAAGAAAGGCGAAACTCAACTATAACTCCTATTCAACCAAACCTGACAGTAGGTAGAAGGCTATGCCTTGTAACCTTCCGCCCTTATAAAGTAGTTTATCCCGTACCGCATTTTTATATTAAATTCAGCGTCATATGTGCAAACAACATGTTTATATAATTAATCTAGAATTTTATATATAATGTGTACCCAATAATTCACATTTTGTCTTTATTTAGGGAAAAAAGTGTTTATTACATCATCGCTTTAATATCCAATAGGGTCAAAGCATGTTTTGGTGCAATTTGGAGAAAGCGAAGGTTACAACAACTCATCCCCCACGTCAAAACGGCAAGATGATTCATTTTCTTTTCTTGCTTTCGGACCGGATTTTCACATTCGCGTAAGAATGGCTACTGCTCCTATATTAAATAATGATCCTTTTACATTCCAACCGCACAAGGCTGGAAAAGGTACTTGGATATTCCGCTAAGGTTATTGTCATGAATATTTTTTGCAAAAATACATGATCACCCAAAAAAATCTGACAATGATGTCATAGCGATCGTTTCCAGCTTAACTGGTTTCTCCTTCCAGCATACACAGAATGAAAGCTGAATTAAAAGATAAAGGGAAGTTTTCAACTCCAGAGTAAAAACGCCCACTAAAAGTAAGCATGACAAAGTATGCCAAAAAAAGGCCCTTTTCAGGGCCATTAAATAAAAATAGCAGGAATAACAATAAACCTTACACGACTATTCTACATACACATATTGGCGCAGTATAGCCCAGATGCTCTTGCGCCATAAAAATCCAAACGAACCTGTACACACACACAAAACGTACGCCTAGGGCCATTATCCACAATAAAAAAAGACATGCCTGGGAGACGGCGAATAATTGTCAAATTGGATTTATTTTTCGAAACCAAAACTGTTACAGGTAAAAATATTGTAAAAATTGTAATAAATATGCTTGCAAAGCATGGATTGTATCCTAAAAATTGCGTTGGAATTTCGACAGATGGATGCAGCCGTCATGTCATCAGAAGTAAAAGGTGTAGTTGCAAAAGTACGAGAACATTCCGAAAATTCAATTAGATGTCCTGGTCTCAGTCATGCATTAAATCTTTCATTTTCAAATTCGTCCTCTGTATAAGGTGGGAGGAATGCCGTGGGAATAATTAAAGAGACCGCTGAATTTTTAAAAGCATCATCAAAAAGATACATCATCTTAAAGCGCGTGCTCCATGTGGCAGATAAAAAGGTTGTGTGAAACGAGATGGGTTGAGCGCCATGAGACTGTGATAACGTTTCGAACAGAAATTGTCAAAATTTGTGACGCACAGGGTGGCTCGAGGTTGTTTTTGAACCTGGGCAGCTTTGTACGTATTGGTTTTGGCACCACACACTCCTCCGGAAACAGGAGATTTTCACAGATGCACAGTGAGCCATATACCCTATAAAAGTGGCCAAAAGTCTCTGAAAGAATTTCTCTTAACTTGTCTTTTCTTAGACAGATTTACTATTCTTGGGTGAATTAAGAACACTGAACTTGACTTTCGTTTGGCCCCTTTATCTAAACGGGGTCGCCTGGCCCTGGCGATGCACTAAGTGACATTTGTATGTGGAGAGAAACTAACACTGTATTCAAAGCAAAGATCCTTTCCTCTGCAATAACAAGCCGCGAATTTTTAATTGCAATATCTTGTTTAAGCAATTTTTTAATATTGACTTTACCTTTGAGTCGTTTGTTGCAAAAAACAGGACTGGATGTACTAGAAGCTCGTAGCGTTATAAAAGACACTGACGACACATTAGAACAGAAAAGAGATATCTGTGATTTTGAATCCAAGCCTTATTCGAAGGACGTAAAAAGGTAGCTGAAACTCTAGGAGTCGAAATATGCAGAGTTACTAAAAACAAATACATCCATCAAACATGTGCACTACAACTGATGTAAAAGATTTTTTCGATAGTCTATCTTTTGGACGATGTTCTGTCCGATATAAAAGAAAGATTTACCGAGAGCATTATTGAACTTTTTGATTTATCTCTGATCATGCCAAGTAATACTATTGGGTATGAAAACGTAAACAGTGGGGGAAATAAAAAAAAGTATTAAGAATCTATGTCAAAAATACATATCTTTATTTGCTGGAGTTATTCGACAGTCTATTTTTTGGACGATGTTCTGTCAGATATAAAAGAAAGATTTACTGAGAGCATTCTTGAACTTTTTGACCCATCTCTGATCATGCCAAGTAATATCATTGGGTATGAAAACGTAAACTGGGGGGGGGAAGAAAGAAAGTATTAAGAATCTGTGTCGAAAATGCACATCCTTATTTGCTGGAGGCGAATGTTGCACCGAAAAATATTGTACGGTGAGCTGGAACTGTGCAAAATTAAAGGACAGAGGAAAAAGAAAGATAACATTTTTTCCACATTAGCAGTCACTGATGTTTTAAAAGAGTATGATAAAATTTTATTTCCAGTTATTTATCATTTACTGATAATTTTGATTATCTTACTAATAAGCGTAGCAACAACTGAAAGATCGTTTTCGGCTTTACGGAGGCTGGAAAACGAAGGCTTCAGACGAATATGTCCGAAAACTCTCTTATAGGACCAGCGTTGCTTACATGTCATAGAGATATTCCTTTAAATGTAGACAACATTATTGAAAAATTTTCGCGCATTCACAGACGTAAAGGTGAATTTTTGCTCTAATATATATTTTAATATATATTAAAAAATTATAAAGCGGATGCTGCTTACAAATATTTGAAACAGACCCTTTTGTTTCATCCGCATCCTTATTCAACTTTCAAAATGCGTTTCTCAATATTGGCGCGGGCCCCAAACACATCTTAGATGTTTTGAAGCGTGTTTAGAGCGACATTTAGAACCTGAAATATCGCTTGCGTGATTTTTTTTTAATACTGTACTCAGAGGCCTAAAAAAGTGTCAAACTCAAAACCCTTCTTCCTTTGCTTACGAGATTGGAGCCCCCCCTCCTAAGACCCTTTGCCTGGATCCGCCCTTGCACTTCGTGGCCTTTTAACATCGTCGAAACCTAACTGGAACTAAAACAAACTAGTTTAACTATAACTGTTAAAGTATTTTCTTGCAACTCTAATGATGGCGTAATAGAACTGCCTTTAAGTGCAGTTTCTCTAATCGCCGGCTTTTCACATTCTCCTACCTTTGAGTTAAATAGAGTTCAATAGTTAACTCAAACTAAAAGATATGCGAGAATTTAAATGCATCACAAAGTCGATCTTTTAGGACGTTTAACAGTTCTACCGCACTTAGTCTTTATTGACACCTCAGGAACATCCAACGTTCGTGACGAAAGTTCCAGTGGAATCGTACTATCATTGAGGGCACCCTGTCTGGAAATAGCAACATTGTTGTACAGTAAACTTGCTTCATCAGTTATTTCTAAAGGGTAAAGTCTCTGTACATCACGAAGATATTCTCCATCTTTCATCTTCAGTTTAACCAGACGGACTATTCCATCCTTTCCTGGATACGTATCAAGAATTCTTGCCAAAGGCCACTCAATTCGTTTAGTATTCTCACTTCCAACTAAAACAATGTTTCCATATTGAATTTCATAGGCATAACCCAGTAATCTAAAACCCAGTAGGAATTTTCTCCAAATCTGTCTTCAATGAGTTGTATAATCTGGCACCTATGTTACAAGCTAACAGTTCTAAGCATGGAATGGTGACCTTCTTTAGAGGAGATACTCTAGTTCTCGCTTGAACCAGCTGACAGTATACTTCGTGGCTACTGTTTTCAACACGCAGGAAAATGCAAGCCGCTTATGCAAACTTACTGGCGTCGCAAAAAACATGTAAACTGCAACTGCTTTCAGATTTCAGCCAGCCATAAACATGTCGTGGTATATTAATATCTTTGAGGAACTTTAAGTCCTTTTTCCATTTGCCGTATTCTTTGCTTATTTCCTCAGGCAACTCTTTGTCCCAAGAAATTTTCAACTGCCAGCACTCCTGTAACATTATCTTTGATAGTAATGTAACAGGACAAGTAAAACCAATTGGATCAAATATTCGATGAGCTGTCGACAGAATTTTCCTTTTTGTGATTATTTCTTCCTTCGTATCAACCAGACCTCTTAGATCAACGCTAAGAGTATCCGTCTTTAAATTCCACGAAAGTCCAAGTACAGGAGCAGTGTCACAGCCATTCATTAGATCCTTTGACAACTGACTTTCACGTTTAAAGTCTGAACTGGTTAAAGAAAAATCATACGTTAAATTCCACTGCCATCCACGGAGATCAAATTTTGACAAAGACGTAACTTCTTTTGCTTCATTTACAAATTTTTGAAGTTCAATTTCACTATCTACACTTGAAACACAATTGTCAACGTATAGTGATCTTTTCAATCGTTCTGAAGTTCCCTCCAGATGTGGATGTACGTTATCCAAATGATAAGCCAATGTGGCACCTAACAAGAAAGGGCTGGCAGACACGCCAAACACAACTCGACAGTACCTATAAACCTTAAAATGCTCGGGATTTCCTTCCTTCCACCATAGAAATCGTAAGTAATTTTTATCATTTTCTTGTAACGAAATTTGTAGGAAAGCTTTTCGGATGTCTGCAATCACCCCGAATTTACCAAGACGAAATCTATTAAGAATAGACGGTATAAGTTCAACGAGATTCGGACCCTTTTCCAAACAGTCATTCAATGAAGGGAAGTTTTGTGTCTTTGCCGACCCATCAAAAACAGGTCTAATTTTTGTCGTTGCATTTTCCTTGAAAACTGCCCTATGAGGAAGGTAATGTACATTGGCTTCATCATTACAAGAAATCTTCACTTCTTCAATAATGCCCTCTCTTAACCATTCCTTTAGGATGGTTTCGTACACTTCTAATTTATCTTTAGTTATGAAGGATTTCACAGTAGATTTTAACCTTTTCTCAGCCAATAATCTGTTACTAGGAAGTTCACGATGGCCTTCTACCCATGGCAATGAAACTTTATACCTTCCATCATGTTGTCTTCTCAGCATTTTCAAAAGGTAATTTTTCGCATCCTCTTGAAGTTCCTCACGATTCTTTTTCTCTGCTGGATCCAAAATTCCAAGACAGTTCAAATTCCATAAATCAGAGATTTGCGCCTTAGCGACATCTAAGGAAAGGACTAACATGGACGAATCGTTGTAACTTCTTTCGTTTGTTTTTCCTCATTAAAGTTCATCCTAATCTCGTTTCCATGACTACGGGCCCACATTTGAGTTCCAATATCCTACCAGTAAAGAGCTTACCCGCTACGTTTTAACCTATAAGGACTTGAATCTCGTCCAATATATACCCCTTATAGTTAATATCATGAACTTCTACTCCCAATTCCTTCAATTCTTGAGTCCATGGACCATTTTCGGTTCGAGGTATATTTAAGCAAATCATCTCCTGTTCAAAAACATCAAAATTACGGTGGTAATGGTTCTTTATGTTACTTAGAAACATCTTGTACCTCTGGTGAGACTCGCATGACTCTTTTCCTCCAAAAAGGCTATGGGTCATTTTTTCTTGACTAAGGGATTCATATTTCATCAACATTGCGGCATTTTTGCTAATGTAGTATCTCTGAGACACCGTTTCCACAATGGTCCCGAACTGTCAAATTTTCTTCCTTTCCTTTTAAGCGTATGATCAAAGTTTGCAGCAGTACTTCTTCTGTACAAGTGCGATTCGCCAAATTGGTACTACTCTCACCAGAACAATTTTTTGCTTTGTCGTGGAATTTGTTTTTGTGTGTTCTGACCTCACTTCTGGACACATGATAGCATAATATCGTCCATGACATTTCGGGCAAATTAATTTGCTCCAGCATTTTTGTGGAACGTGACTAGCTTTCAAACATATATACTAATAACCTCTCTGTGAAATTACTTTCCTTTTATCGTCAAGTGACCATTTTTGAACTAATTTACGATTCTGCGATTCATGTGTTTGTAAACAAAATATACAACTTTTAACCTGAGATTCGTTTTTATGAATTTTACTTTCTGAGAGCAGGCCGGCTGCAGTGGGAATGCTCGATTTTGGTATTCGACGTGTCTTAGAAATAACCTTCTGTTTGTTATTACTGTTACCTATACTGAAACTACTTTTAGCCAATGAAAATCTTTTTTCACCCCTCAACTTCACTTCTTAAAAATTTCATTAGTAACTGCAGCTAATTACATGTCCCATCATCTTCACTTGCACTAAGAAAACCACGAGAGCGTTCCCATCTTCGAATAAATTCCTCCGGAAGGCATGCGTCTACAAGAGGACACAACATGGCCACGTACTTGTCAGTGGCCACACCCAACGTCTCAAGTGCCCTTAAATGAGTTCCAATTTTATCATACCAATGAAGTAAAGATGATCTGTTATCTGCATTCACATTATTACTGAGTACAAGACTCGGCAATTCTCTAACATATACCTCGACAAGCATTTCATCTTTTCCGAATCGTCATATAAAATATTCCATTTCCTTGGGATATTTAGCTGCCGTGGGTGGGAAGCTTTCCACCAAATTCCTTGTCCGGGACCCAGCTTCAGTAGATTGTATTTAATATTGAAATATATCTTCAAGGTCGATTTCGGGGTCATCGTGAATTTTCTTAAATTGACTCCAAAAACCAAGCCATTCACTTATTTCCCCGTTACATTTTTTCAATTCAATTTTTGGCAATTTAAATTTTCGTTTAGAAGTAGCGTTATCGCTGTTTTTAGCACGCGGCTGTTTACAATCAATTCACTGTAACAATCTCTCAGCTTTCGTTTTTAGATTAATAAATCTATCTTTATATGCCTCAACTGACTCGATTTCAGCACAGAAATCATCTTCAGTAACTTTCAAAGTTTCATCCGTCTGTAAACATTCGATTATTTTCTCATCGATGCTGTTTATTCTGTTAAACTTTTCACTGAACTGTGAAATTAAAACAGCTAATTCTTCTGAATCAGGTTCGGGTGACTTTATTAATTCTTCTAACTTAGCGGCCGCTTTCGAAAAACCACCTCTAAGCGGAGTTCTAGTACGTTTTAGGAGATATATAATAGCAGTAAATTATACTGTGGTTATCCTGACAGGGAGCCAAATGTTAAAAGATATCAAACACACACGCTTGAAATTATCAAAGTATACATATCTTTTTCGTTGAGTTCGGGATCTGTAATTACGAATCACCTTCTTCAATTCCACTTTCTTTCTTTTATCAAAGAATTCCTTTCCCTGCTAATTTGATTGGACTAATCAGTGTGGGTTGCTTCACCTTATGAACTACTTTGAAGCAGTAGCGTTCTCTATAACTTCTGCTACCTCTATGTCACCGAGTTCAATAAAAAATAATCGATTCTACCACCTGTTCCATCGATAATCTATATCACCCCACTGCTTAATTTGCGCGTAAATTTGTTTTTATTTCGAAGATTTGGGTCGTCCGTTGAATTTTTCAATGGATTTCGATAAAATTTTAAAATATAAAAAAGAGGATGAAAACAATTATTACGATCTACTTGGCTGTGATGAACTGTCTTCGGTATGTTGGTCAGAATTAGTTGAATATCGATGTGTTGTGAAATTTCTGTTGCACAACGATTCTTAATTTGATTAAGTAGTAGCCCTGGACTGTGTCGTCTAAACGGGGCCCCAAATATGAAAAGGTTGCTTGTTATATTTTCTTGTTGTAGACATTTGGAAGTTGGTGCAAAAAGGGCTCCAAAATATTTAGTCAATGGCGCCTTAATTGATGCGGGGCCCAATTTTAGACATTTTCGGGCAGTGGCGTAGCAATTATAAAACTATGGGGGAGAGCTCAAAGGGCTTTAAAGACCATGTGATACAGTGTTAAAAGAAAGGATGGCATGGATCCAATGGCATAGGCCTAGAGTGGGGTCACTGCACAAGACGTCACCCACTTACCTCACTTTCCGCTAAAAATTGCACTAAGTAGATTTGTAACGTAACAGAGTCACTAGCTCGTAGCGGGAAAGCATATCGACCGGAGAGCAATTCAATCGCCCCCAGAGTTAATTGGCCAATGAGTTGTGAGCCCCACATCCCTTGGTGGGGTAATGGACATTTGAAGATGGACCACTTTTGAGCAGGGTGTCTATGGATCTGGAAAGTCGAAGTTTTTTTCTGACTGGAAAAGTCGTGGAAATTCGAAATGCAACCGTCCAAGTCAGGAAAATTTGAAATTCATTGTTATAATAAATAGCTTATTAAAATAATTTTTCTGGACTATATTGTTCATATCACATTGCATTATAAAATTTTGTAAAACTTATACTTTTGCATAAACTTCCAATTTACTTTTTGCACCAAAACTAATATAATTTATAGCATTATTAAGCCATATATCTCTTGGGAGAAAATGTATATAACAAAACCTGAATAAAAAGCGTGTTTAGCTAAATTATCTAATATGTAAGGGATTTTGATCATACCAATCTCCTTTGCCTTATATAGTCATATACTTTAAATGGAACAGAAGATAAAGTGGTGCTAGTACAGAATTCGTTCTGAAGTGATTTTTAGTGCCAAGTGTTTTCAACATGCATGGCAACAGTTTCATGATTTGCCGCCATGTGTTTTTTTCATGTTAAAAAAACACCACCTCCTCATTCCCTTCACGCCTGTTTATCTTTCTTCTTCATACCCTTCACTCTTCCTGCTTCTCCCTATCCCTCTTCCTGCTTCTCCCATTCCCTCTTCCTTCTCTCCTTCCCACTTTCTCCTCCTCCTCCCCTTTGTGGAGGCACTTATGAGTGAGGTGCCTTAGTGTGGTCTCACCGTGCTATGCATCACTCTTTTGCACGGATTGTGCATGTGCTAGGTTTTTGCAACTTTATTCGTAGCATAGTGTGCATAATTACTCATCAGAAGGTTATTTAAATTATATTACCAATTTATTAACAAGAAAAATCCATAACTATTTACATACAGCTCGTTACGTTAAATTATTAAAGGTTCAAGATGTAATTTGACATTTCAATAACGTTCTGTTCTAATAGGACATTGGGAGCAGAGGAACATGTGGTCAGTTTGTTAGTCTATCCGAGATCGAACTAAAGTTTGCCATCATCTCATTGGCTGGCTTGAGATGACATCCATCTTGAGCCAACTGATTGGTCAGCAGTCCCTCAACATTGGAATATGGTGGGAGCATTGATGGCTGACGCTGTTGTCGACCGTTGACTGTGTATAGATGCTACTTTCAATAACAGTTATCATCCCGTTGTTCCCAGTCTGAGGTTTCTCCATCAGGACAATTCGGCGAATCATCTCATCCATTGTTTATGGCATTTACCTGTCCTAATTGCCTGTCTGGCATGCTCATCGCAACGATGGGTAGGTAAGGGGGTATCTTCTGGGAACCTTTGTATTAGAGAAAAGGTAACGGCTATGTCGGCATGCTGAATGGGCATGAATCGTCCCACCTTCTTCCATTCAAGGAACTTAAAAAAAGGGGGCTCTAACAATTTATTTTCTTCTGGTTGGACGTTTGTGGCAGGAATATTGTTTTCTGATGCTTCTTGTCATTGCCTTGTATAACCACAAATGTCACAGACAACACCTCAATCATATTTAAGTTGCTTTCACTGAACCTAACTCCCACTGACCTAGCTGGATTATGCACATTTTCACCTGTTTTCCTATTCTGCCAGTGAAAGGTGTCATCCACATTAGGCCTAGCGTCTCCTTTGAAGACAGCGTGTGTGTGATGTTCTGTCTGACATCATAACCCCGTCCACAGCAACTTTTTTCTAGAGGAAAATTGCATTACGGGATGAATTCTGTACTGTCACCGATAAAACAGCTTTGCGATTGTATAGTTAAACTATTTGGTGCTCTTTTACAATATACCTTCTCCCGTTTAATGCTTTGGCGAGTGGGCAAAGTCAGAAAAAAATGAGCCTGACACAATTTTTTTTCTCTGTTTTAATTTTTTTTTTAAATTTAACATAAAAAATTTTCATATTTCATGTTACAAATGCAAAAAGTAACTCACCTCACTTCTGCATTTTATTCTTAGTTTAAGAGCTCAATATAAAACTTCAAAATAAAAATGTTCATTAATAGTCAATGCTGACAGAAAAATCATGTAAATATTTCTTTGTAAAATTACTGTTTTATTCTTAAAAAGAATTAAATAGATTATAAGTAAATTCAAATATATTTAAAATTTTTAAAACTATAAATTAATAAAAAGTCAACTTATTATACTTCCCTTGTCACACAGGGACATTCCATGCCAAGGCTACTCATTTTCAGGAAAAATTAAAATTGTTATAATTTTATAAATATTTATACTTTCAGAGAGGGTTAAATCTCTATTTTTGGAATCTAAAAGCCATTTTATATTATTGTAAGTATTTTGAAAGATAATCTATTCCAAGTTCAGTCTTACCATCACTTTGTTTGCTACTGATAAAGAAGCGGTCTCTGTTTAGCTTGTCTACTTCTTGGATTAACTAGGTGTGGGGTCCAAACTGATTTTTTCCATTGACAAAGGATCACTTTCACATGTGGCTTTGAATTGTGAAGACATGCTGTATATTTAGCTGCATCTGACAAGATTTTCGAGAGGAGGTATGTATGTTTGTTACAAAAAAATGCAATTAATTAAAATTTAATGAGGATATATTGATTGAATGTTTAAAATAATATACATACCTTTTACTGATAACTTCCCTTACATACGTGTAAATCTTTATTCTTCTATTAGTTGTATTTTTTTATTAATTTATGTAACAGACTAACAAAAGTACGTGTAACAGACTAACTAATGGAGTAACAAAAAATTATGATAGAATTTTATGATTTTGCTATAGTTTATTTTAATACTAATCATGTATTTTGTTTTCAGTTCAATTATTGCACTCCTAGTTATGGCTCCAATCTCTGCAAGAGAGTGAATAAGGAAATATAGATAGCATATGACAGAAGAAGAAAAAAGACAATTAGTGCAAGAAAAGGATAAAGGTAGACACCAAGAAAAGAGAACAAGAACATGGAAACAGTTGGAAGGAGAGAAAAAAAAAAGCTAAAGTGTGGATGCAAGCTCTAAAAAAAAAAGAAGCAATCATTAACATCACCTAATGCAAACAATCCACTGAAAGCTTATTCCACAAAAGCATCGCTATCTCACGCTGTAACGAAAGTAAAGATTGTATTGCCGAAAAGGCCTAGAAAAAGATGTGCACAGTGATAAATAGATTAGCAATTCAATACAAAGAAGTGGTAAATACTAATGATCCCTACCCTTTACCTTACAGTGGAATTTCAGCAGACGTAAAGAATAAAATTCATGACTACTATTGTCAGGATGACATCTCGAGCCAAGCACTGGGAAGAAAAGATGTTGAAGTGATGGACACCACCATTAGTAAAAAGGTTAAAGTGCAAAAGCGTCATTTATGTATGTCTATTTGTGAAGTATATGAACTTTTCAAATCTTAAAATAGATGGAAAGGAGAGCTAAGAAATATTTTAAATACCGCCCGGTGTCTTAATTATGGTGGGAAATTTGACCATTGTTGTCATTTTTATGTATAAATGCAATGTGATAGTCTATAAATTGCAAGACAAAGTGCAATATAGTCATCCCTAGTTTGGATAATAGTAAAGATATATACAATAACTAGTTAAACATGCATGTAAACACCCAAATTTCAGTAAACGTAAAAGTAAATAAATGCTAGTGAAGAAAAAAATAAATTAAAGTCCATAGTGAAATCATGCAGTTACCTAAATGACTTAACCATTAAGCTTTTTACCAATATAAACAATTCTACTCTATTGACATTGATGTTTTTTGTATTCATATGAAGTTGATTAACACATATTATGACATTTCCCATGGTTTTGAAGGTGAATGTAATAAGAAAAAAAATATAATTGCTTTAGTAAATGATGGAGTGGCATATTTCAGAATTTTGCCAATTCTGTGAGTTGTAGATAAATAAAACATAATACTTTTGCAGTTAGAAATTACATAATTTAATGTCGTGACAGCTGTTTCAGTAGCTTCTTCATACTTTTTTCAAACGAAATACATTTACAAACCAAACAAACTGTTGATTGGTAATGCTGGTGATGGTTGCCGCTAAACAACAACACGACGACGAGTTACAAGTAATTCTTCGAATAAAAATAACCAGTTCTTATTAGGATAGGAGAAACATCTCTGGATACAACGCCGATCCACGAGACGGCGGAAATTTTCAGAAAAGCAATCATAATTAAACTGATGAGGATTTTAAATACGGTTAATGGGGGAACAGTTTTTTGTAGCATTCTGGGAAAAATATGCTTTCACTAGGATCGTTGATAGCTCCATTGCCCATTTGAAATATGTGGGAAGCTTCGAAGAAATTAAGGTCGGACAAAAAGTAAACGCGTTCAATTATTCGGGCATCTTGGAAGGAGAAACAATGGTTTTGATTCCAACAGTGCTGGGTGATAGAAGATTTAAGCAAATCTTGTTTTTATGCATAATTTTCATGTTCCTTGACCCTAAATCGCAATACCATTCGTGTCTGGCTCACGTAGCATTTTATGCAGTCTTGACAAACAATCTTGTAAATACCGGAGTTGTTAAAATCCGGAATGAGATCTTTAAACTGGGAAATTCCAATTTTGTTGATGGGGATGAAGAGAACCCGGAAACTAAAAACCTGTAGGATGGAAGCGATCTTGGATGCTACCCCAGGTTCAAACGGGATGTACACTGTCTCTTTTTGAGGCGAGGAGTCCTGTGAAAGCATTGAAGACCGTAAAATACGTAGAATTGTATTAACACTGGCATCGATAGGTTATCCACTATTACAATGAGTTTGCAAGGAAGGTTAGGGTTATATGGGCAAGTAGCAATGTGGCGATATTTATATGTACTTTGAAGATTTGAAAAAAAATGTTGTAGTTTACACTGTATATGTTTACATGTATGATATGTAAATGTAAGATGTGAAATACTTGTGATCAGTAAGAGTGTACGAGAATTGTTAAATTCCATGTGTTTGTTGAAATATGGGTGTAAGCAACTCGAATGGAGCATGCAAACATTTTATTTAAATCATAAAAATAATAGTATAAAATTTTTATTTAGACTTCGTATGTTAATCAGCATGGATTATGGCCAGTAATCCACATTAATCACCTGATATGCATGGGATCAATCCCCTGGCCAGGAAGATCTTTTCCACACATTTTTGAATAAATTTAAAATAAATATTGATATGAATGGTGGTGTTTATATAACATAGTAAATTATTTTTAATAGCAAGAGGGATGAATGTAATAAAGAGGCATGATTGTCATAACTAATCGGCATCACTAATAAACTGGTTATATAATATATATAAAATACACTGGATATATAACGACAGATGATATAACCAAAAATAACAATGTTATTTCTTGGTTCAGTATATACACGAAAATGCACCAAGAAATTTAAATCATAGAGCTTATTTTCCTTTTTTGCTCCCTTACCAAAAAAAAAAAAATTACAACTTACCATAATTAGCAAAAGTAATAACATGTTAATTACATATCGCTGTATAATCTTGCAATGATTTTAACACATATAAAAAAAATTATTGGCATAATAATAACACACAGGAATATGCCAAATTGTGTAGTCCATGGAACTTACCACACTTTGTCCCCCTGCTAAGTAAAAATATATTTATTTATATAAATCGAACACTACGCAGATTAAATCAAACAACAATGTCAATCAATCAACGTTTATTGGCGTAGTGATACCAACGCCGATGGTATGGCGTGATTAGATGGTGAAACGTTCGAAAGAAAATAAATATTTCTGCCTTCGGTGGGACCTGAACCCACGACCTTCCACTAATCATATGCATCGGTGGCCGGTATCATATGCCAATAAGCGTTGATTGTTTGACATTGTTTAAAATATGTGTGAACACAAAATACACGAAACATAAATAGGTTATTTTCATACTGAATATAATGACACTCATGCCTCCTCGTTGTTATTGCACGTAAGAAAGTGGAACGTATATGCAAATTTGAAAAAGAATGCTCTGAAAGGAGTCGGAGAATGCATTTAACGTAGTATAGCATGATAGAAGTGTTGTTTAAGTTAGCAATACCATTTCATAGTTTTTTTTACTTCAAGTTGTTTACCTCTATTATCTATATTGCTAATTTAGACAGCATTACGTAAGATGTATGTATATCGAATTTGAAAGTTTTTATTTAGCATATAAAAGTAGAGTATGCTTGAGTTATTTTGTTTACTTCGATTTGTTTATTTAGACATAAATTTGCTTCGATAAGCGCAAGCATAATTGTAGATTTGTACCATATGAGATATCTTTGTACTAATTTGAGTGCGAATTACACGCATATATGTGTGTGTTATGCTGGTTTTATATGGCTGGTAGTTACATCTCCCCATAGTTTATCAATGCAACATTTTTTTTAAATTTAAGTCAACTAATTAGGTTTAATTGCAAGAGTGAATAATTTTCTATATTATACCTCTGCATTAATAACTAATTTTAAAGACTGGTTAAATTTTTGCTGCATCTTAGCAGTGCTTCTGCTGCCTTAGTGAGGCTTATTGCCTGTAGGCATTTAGCAAGAATGTAAGTGCAGTTAAGTCACAATTCTCTACCCACTGTCAACGATTTCCTAACTACAATGTAAAAAAATGCCATTTCAATCATGTAGAAATCACTTAAGGAATTATAATATTTTTAAAAAAATTCTTTGCCACTGCTGCCAGAAGTACCCAATTACAGTACCGAGCTAACTATACACAATTGTGTTACATTATTAACAGTCAATATATGGTAATCATTCATTTGACATATACCAGAGTTTACTGACACAAATAATTTTTGTAATTGTAATTTAGTAAAGTGTAGATTGTGAGTTAAACAAATTTAAACATACATTTATTCAATATGAACATAAGTTTGCACTTTTGTATATATAAAGCAAAAATAAACAAATTGCTAAACACTGTTCATATAAATGAAGTAAATTTCATTGCAGGAATTGTTATTAGAAGCTGTTTTATTTTGAGGGTTTGTGAATTATCATTCCACCGTTAGCTTTGTCAGTGACACAATTCTGAAGTTCGTTCAAACGAATCTATAAATTCTCGAATTCAGTTAAAAGTTCGGTGTGTGAAATCGCTTTTGTTTACATAAACACCAACTTAAACTTTGATTTTTACAAATATCTGCCTTAACTTCCCAATTCTACTCAGTAATTGTCTCATCTGAACTGGCTCTATGTCCTATAGATGTAACATTAATTCTGATAGATGGGGCATATTCGAAATAATACTTCAAATTTAATTTTTTAACCCAATATTTTCTTCCAATACTTCTACAAACACTCAGATACTATGTCACTGAAGCAACTAAGAGTAAATAGTAAAATTGCCGATTGATATTTACCACAAAGCACTTCCTTAACACGATTCAAGACAAGACCCCTTGGCAAACGATCTGGCATTGCTTTATTTGTACCACTAGGTTTTTTTATTGAAATTGGGAAGAAGAAAAAAATTAATATGTGTAATATATTAATTAATGTGTATTTATAAAAGCTTCAAACATAAAAAAATGACTTTTATTGAATAAGTAAACGTAATAGTTTGTATCCTAACGTTTTTTTACATTGGGTTCTCTCTCCTTTTTATAGCTAAAATAAATTATTTTTATCTGCTCACTTTAATTTGTATATAAGATAGGTATTGAAAAATAATCTATAGTAGTATAGTTATTTGTAAAAAAAAAATAAAATGACTTATCGAGTTTATCCCAATACATAAGTATTTGCAATTTGTAACCAAACATTTAACTACGTATAAAGGTGTTTTTTTTTTAAACCAAACAAAATTATAAATTATTTTATAAAATATAAATTGAATAAAAACATGATGCATTCTGAATTCGTGTGTTGAACGTAGTAATACAAAATTAATTAATATAATATGTGTGTGTATACATATATACAAACACACTTTTCAATTTCAAAGTTTTTGCATATGATTATTTATATTAGTGTTTATTTTTTCATATTTTAATGTAAGGAGGTTTTGGATGTACAGGTTTTGGACAGTACGGTAAAAACCTCTGTAAATGCCATGGATTTTACCGTAGTGTCCAAAACCCTGATATATATATATATGTGTGTGTTTAAAAACCGCCAGGTGCTTTGTGCCCCATATGTCCTTTGCTTTGGCCCTTCATCCTGACTACAGGCCTGTTGGTATATAATAAATCAAATTCAATTTTATTGAAATAGGCTTTTATTTTTTGCTAAAATTAAAATCCATCAAACACTGGTATTTAAATGAAAAGTATCTAGCTTTCCTTTTGGCAAAAATCTAATTATATCATGTGGTATTGATTTTGTTATATCAGACTCAATACACAAAATTTTGCCGCCCTAGTCTATAGCCTATTGGGAAATACGGCACTTCCTATGTGACCTCACCCTGTATGACTCACCTTTATCACCTGAAATATAACACCAGCCAAATAAAGCTGTTATTCTTAAATCCTTCCTAAATCTATGGTGCAATGGAGTGTTTTTTTAAATTCAAAAATGGCAGACAAAGAAAAACTTAAAACGCTCAGTTTATGTCAGCAAAAGTATAAGTAAAAGATGATGGAAATGCCCCTGATTTTAAATCTAAACAAAGCAGAATGAATGAATCCAGTAGAAAGAACATGATTTGTACAATGAACATCACTGAACGTAAAGCTTGCCGAAATGCAGCAGCAGAAAGAAAATGAAAATCGAGAGAAAAAAAATTAAAGAATGTGAATTGGCTGAACAATGTGAAATGATTGCTGGAATACTCAAAATAGTTCGCACAGAACGCTTCGCAGTCATTCAATAATATTGTGCGAAAATGTGCAAAACCTTTCTGCATCTCTAAGCAGGCAAAAAGCAGTCGTGATGGGTTTAGCAAAAAAAGTAGGTTTGGAACTACTCGTGAAAATTAATATTAGTCTTTCTAGTTCAAAGGATAGACAAAAGAAGAAACTGAGAAAACTTTTACTTAAGACCGACATATCAGTGTGCTGAAATGAAAGAAAACATGTGTTTATGGGACGATGAAAAGAAACTGACTTCGAGGAAATTCTATTTGACCATGTACTTACGAGAAGCTTACACTGTTTTAAAAAATTTGTATCCTGACATGAAAGTAAACTTGTTTTTAAACTTTATGCCAATGTCAAAATGACTGTTATGGAATCTTGTGGTGAAACTTTGTGTTTTGTTAGTAGCAGTGAAGGTAGCAGGAGAGTTAATGGTAAAAGTGTTCAAATGTGATGGTGGATGTTAAAGATGTTTTCATAGAAAAAAAAAAGTAGTGAAACTAATAAATAGTTGTAACGGTTTTCCATAAACCATGCACCAGTGCTTTTGCTTTCGTGCCCCATATTTTCCAAGAAATTTTGGTACTTCCTTATTATAGCAACCTCTGAAATATATCGCCAAGATAGTGGGTAATTCTTGCCAAAATTTCGGCAATAAAAATATGTATTATAATAGATATATGTACGTATACTTATTAGTATAATTTAATGATTATTAAAAATAATCTTAGGAAACAATATGAGTTTTATTCTTTTTATTTCATTTTGGCAATCTTGGCGTAATCTTAGTCACCAAATAAAATCGGGGAGCCGCTATAACAAGGAAGTACCAAAATCTTAAATTTTTTTAATTAGGGAATTGAATTGTGGGCTTGTAGAAGAAGAAAAACAGGTTTCGCTGTGTGTATGCACTGATATATGAGTCTTCAAAAAAATGTAAGATTCCAGAATCGACATGTTGGTGGATAAGCTAATCGTAATATATTAGGACCTTTTAAAAGAATTGCAACCACATGTAATATGTAACATTATATTTAATCCTAGACATTTTAGATAGTAGCATTAATTGCAGAAGCTTTTAATTTCTGTGAAAAGCAGTAAGAAATTTCCTAGTGCATTTGGAGATGCCTGTTTCTAGATAACGTAATTATTTCTTATTTTCAGACCGAGCAAATTAATTGTGAGTTTAAACACCAATCATTGAAATGTCATCCTGATAAAAACGATGGAGATCCAAACGCTGGTAATATTTTTTATATATTTCTATTACATTTTTAAGGCAAGTTCGGTTATAATGTGTGGTAAGCTGTAGGCTACCTGGTTTATATAAACTGGTTGTTGAGCTTTTTTTTTAAAATGAGAATACCTGTTAACTTTTTTTGCTATACGTTGAAGTGAACACTTCCAGACTTGTTTAAACACGATGGATCACATATTAAATTTTGACAACTCACCTCTGGTTATGGCAGAACCGATTCAATCAAGTTTATGATAAATACAAACTTGAAACATGTTAAAACTTTTTTCACATAAACTCCATTGAAAATAGTGTGTTCAGTGCTAATATTTTTGCCATGTCATCAACTATATACATTGCTGGCCATTAGATTTGCAGCATCAGTGAGAGTGCGTCAGGTTGTCCTGAAATTTGCTAAATGGGTAGACCATGGAAGAACATGGGAAAGATTCATTTACATTCTATAAGTTTCGTAAGTCAATTTTTTCAACCTTGTTTCATGATATTAATGATGGGAAATTTTTCTCATCATAGCCATCTCATCATAAATTGTTTTTTTATATAGGAGATATTGTTACCCTTCATAAGGTTAGCACTAAAGGTTAAAATTTATGGTCATCACCATCTGCTGGGCAACTAAATATCGGGGAATGGCAAAAGTATTCCTTCAATCACCATCTCACTGGCCATTTTATTCTCTCCCAGTGCAATCCTGCAGAATATAGAGAGGTAGTGAAACATGCAAAAGTTCAATTGAACACTTTAACCCCATATCTGCAATTAATTTGTAGTGGCTGGATTCAGTAAAAAACAGGTGACCAAATTTTAATCACTAATTAAAAGTGTGAAAAATAAATAAAATGTCTTTGTAATCTTGATCATGGGGCATTTATATACAAGTATTATCTGAATTTTTCAAAATTAGTATAATGTATGTGTAAAGAAAATTTAAACTGGCTATTATTTTTTGTAAAAAAGTATATATATTTCTACTTCGGATAAAAGGTATATATATATTCCTGTGATTTATCTTTCATTATATTAAGAGAATAAAGATAATTAGAACAAAACATTTAGGGATATAAAAGATGCAAGACTAGTTAGTCGAAGTTATTTTTTATTTATAAAATCATGTTTATTTAATATATAGAAAAGCTATATAGAATTTTGTGGCCATGCGAAAGAGGCTACTAACTTAAATGAAATGGTCCCTAATAAAAAGGGCTCAGCTGGCCATTGGCCACTCACCAAAAATCTGAGTTTTAAGCTTTAGCACAATTGCCAAGTGGTCATCACACACAGAGCCATCGGGGCGTACTTTTTGAAAATTGCTCGCAAAGAAAAGAATGATTTCACGGTGCCTGCTGGGAACCGAACCCATGACCATTTGACAATTGTACTAACCCTGTGAAGATACATAAAAAAATAATTTATCGTCTTATGTCATGAGTTATGCATTCAAAATATGTGGTTTTGATAGCTCTTGCTTCTCTCGGTGTTACAGTTGTGATAGCTAGCAGGGTACATATTGCGCAGCTTATAATTATTCTACTGGTTGAGTTTTAAATGGTTCAAAAAAGAAAAAGTTTCAATATTTTAGGTTTGTTTTATTTCGTTTTTGGGCAATTCCACCAAAAGTGAAACCAAGAGGTCAAAATTTCAAACAGTGCGAATATAGCTATATCATATATCATTTTAAAGCTTGAAATCTCTATTTTCTATATATGCTATCCATTTTTTAATATATCGCACGTGAAAAAAAGCTTTTCACTCAGAAGTATGGCTGTATAAAATATTTAAAAATTTGTTTTTACAAAACTAATTTTTCTCCTGCCCATTTTTAATAGAAAAACAAACAACAGAAATCAACTGATACTAAATTTTGTATGGCTCATATAATCTTACAGTTCTGTGGAAAAATTATATTTTTTGACAAAAAGAAATTTCAATAGTTTTAAAATTTATATTACTAGAATCTTTACGTTACGTCCATAACAAAAATAAAGCAAAAGTTACCACAATCTCTGAAAAATCAATGAATATTAAAATTTTATCCGGTGTTCTTAGCTTTTCTGTAAGTAAATGATATGCCATAAATTAAATTATTCTGGGATCCTTCATTTAAAAAAAAAATTTACAGATGTAACGTCTTGATTAACGTAACGTCCGTAACACATACCTATAGAACTTAATTTAATCATACAAATGTAAAAATAACCATAACTACTATGTAATGCTAAGAGAAACCATAATTTGATATTTTGTTTCTTAAAATTCTCAATATGAATCAATTAAAATAAAGTAACTCAATTTAATAAGAATATTTTTGTGTATTAAATATATTCAAATACATATGTCTGTGCTTCTAAATAGTTTTTTTCTGGTTTATGAATAGTGAACCAAATTTCTTAATTCCAGGAGCAATAACTACACAAAAATAATTGGCAACAGTATTTGAAAATATTATTTATTTCTTCAATTTGACAATATAATTACTCATAATCAATCCAAGAAAGAAAGATACGATCGTCACTCGAATACGTGGAAAGAAAATCAAATGCCAAAAAAGACATGGTTTTGACTGAGATATTTCAACTTCTCAAAAGTGAAAATCAAAACATTGAGAGTGGATTCTTATCTTTTGCTTTGCTTAGACCACAACTTCCTCTTTCACCTGAAACACCTCTTAATCTGTGTGTATGTATATACCATGCCAATTTTGAGTTCCTTATTTGTAGCATAAACGAAATGTTACCTATCTTTCCAAATAGATCAAAGGAATTTGCAGAGAACTTGGTATTATGTGAAAAATAAAATGAACAGTGTATGTTAGGCAAATGTATCACATATGATGGTTAGTATGAAAGCTCAAAAAGTAGCATTCAAAATAGATCTGAATTAATATCCTGATATATTTGGGATGTTAATTCAGAAAGAATAATGGTGAAGGAAGGAACTCTTAATGATGACTTAACTAGGATTTAGAATAAAAGGTTCCCATTTTTAGAGCATTGTTTCATAAAGCATATACAGGGTGGTTATAATTAAAGTAACCCTACTCAGACCCCTCTAGAACCCGTTCTACTCATCGGATTTTCATGAAACTTGGTGCACCCGTTTTAAGAAGCATGGAGGAGAGATTTTTGCAATAAAAAAATAGTTAAAATTTCGACCACCAGGGCCAATTGTGGCCTCTAAAGAAGGGCAAAAAATTCAGGAAGGTGGTCAGAATTCAGGTCAGAACCATTAAACTTTATTATCAGTCACAGAAGTTGTTCAACATGTGCTCCATCTACGTCAATCACGTGTTGAAAGTGCATTACAGCGTGTTCAATAGTAGCGCGAAGGAAATCTCATTTGCACCATCTGAATCTTATACGGACACCATTTTAAAATGGATCGCACGGTTTTTCGTACTGTCAACCAAGGTATCGATAACATGTGACATCGATCGAGCACTTGCTGAAGAGTAGCGGGAACTGAAGGCTTTGTCAACCACAGCAATAGCGACTTCCTCGATTGTTTCCTTCACAATCGGTTTCCGTCCTCTTCCTGGCAGCACACCCAATTCCCCAGTCTCTTCAAATTTCACGATCATCTTCTTCAAACTATTCTTCGACATTGGTCCTTTTCGCAGTCCTTTTAAACAATGGTATTCACGCAGTGCAGCTAAGAAATTGCTGCCATTCTGATAAAAAATTTTACCAGCAAAACTAGATTTTTCTTTCGTAAAGGCATGATTTACGATAACATAATCAACGCACAGAATGGTTTTCTGCCTCTGAATGAAGTTTTATATACATCTGACTAATTTGCATAGATTTTGTAGAAATCGCCACCTGGTGGTCGAAATTTGAACTATTTTTTTATTGCAGAAATCTCTTCCCCATGGTCCATATAGCATGTATACCAAGTTTCATCAAAATCGGATGAGTGGAATGTGTTCTAGAGGGGTCTGAGTAGGGTCACTTTAATTATAACCACCCTGTACAAAGCCTTCATTTTTAAGATCGTTAGAATAAAGTCTCAACGAGAAAATGCATACTTCAAGTTGATTTTAGCGAGAACTTCACTATTACACAGAAAGATAGGGTGCAAAACATATACTGGAAAAGTGACCAAATTTCTATCTATATAGCAATTGCATATACATCCATGAGAACATGTTCATATCCTGTTATTTCAGATTATATGCAGTACGATAAAATTGCAGTTCACACTTTTAACTGCAAATTCTTTGAGGACTTGAAACAAAAGGTTCCTTAACTGGAATGTGTTGAAATCTTATCTGACGGTGTTGCCCAACACTTCAAGCAATGATTTACATTATGTAATATAACATATGAAATTCAAGATTACAACTTGCATCTTAATTGGCACTTTTTTGCCATATCTCATGGCAAAAGGGCAGTAGATGGAGTGGATGGAATGTTAAAGAATCGTATATGGCAAAAAGTGAAGTCTAGAAAAGCGTTTGTCAGTAATGCTCATAGGCATAGCCAGGAGGAAGTTTTGGGGGATTGTAACCTCCCATCACAATGAAATGTCGTATATTTAACATAGGAATATACAAGTAACCCTCCCATTAAGCCCCCTCCCTTGTGAACTTCCTGCCTACGCCTATGGTAATGTTTTGTCTTTTTCGCAGTGTGCTGCATCAGTAACATAAAATATAAATGTTATCTATATACCTGAAGCAGAAATCAAAAGCGAAACTGAAAAATTAGAGAAGTGTTGGGAGAGTATTGGGAATTTGCCAAAAACACATCGGATACATTGTGCTCGTATGCAACAAATTTAGTGAGGTTTGCTACTACATCAGATAAAGGAGATATTTTGTACTTCAGAGTGGTTGATGATTTGTTACCAGTAATTAAACGTAGCTACATGGAAACAAGCAAAGATGACCAGAATGAAGGCATTCAATTTGGAAAATGGATATTGGTGGAATTTACTTCAAAACATAAAAGTATACTTCGGTTTGTGAGACAGATCATTGAACAACTAATCCATAGCACCCCAACTGTCATGTTTATGAAGAATCCTGGTCTTAAATTTGTTTGTCCTACAGAAGAAAGCATTGCTGTAATTGATAAGCTTCAAATAAGAAAAGTACTACTCGAATTTACCATAGATTTTTACAAGAAAAAATTAGTTTCTCGGAATTAGATTTGTAAAAGTCACCTTTCTCTTGAAAATTTTCTTCTACATGTACCAAAAAGCTGGGTAAATAATTTTCAAATTACACCCTGAAGCTTTTGATTCTTAATATTTCAGATTTTCAAATGTATTTTTAATGGCAGCTTTTACCTCTCTAAGCATTTCTCTTTTTCTCACTTAGTATACAAGATAGAACAGCTTAAGTTGATACTGTAAAGTATCTAAAAAAATAGCGTTTCAAAAAAAAAAAAATGTTTGAGAGGAAGTTTATTTTTGCACACTGAATACGAAATACTTGAAAAAGCGAGTTTGACCTTCAAATGACCTTGAAAATGACCCCCCCCCCTTCCCTTCCCCAAGTAAAATACATATGATGAAAAACACTTTGCCCCTTTAAGACAAGCAACTTTTGTTTCAAACTTTTTTGTAAAATGCTTATTTTTTTTAGATATTTTACGATATCAACTAAGCTGGTACATCCAGTATTTGACAGCAGAGACCATTGCTTCTGAAACACCAAATTATCACGTCCATAACGAATTAATTTGTCTTTATGTTAATTACTACAAGTCCCGTCTACTAAAGCTTTACTATTCCTAAAAGCTCAAACTCTTCTAAACAGACATAGAAAAGCAAATTTTAAAAAATCATGCATAATTCACAGAATTATATGAATTAGTTTGATAGTGTGGAATTTACACTGTTTTCTGAGTTACGTCCATAACAGGTTATTTTTTTTTATTACCAATTTCCATAATAGATGAAACTACATAAAATGGGGGTGACATAAATACCACCACAGTCTATTTATGAAAAAACAAAAACTTGCTGCTTTAAATTATCCTGAGTCTAGATATAGAGATTTAAAGTGTGCAATACGTTACATCCGTAATGCTGGAATTGCCCTTTTGATTTTTTAAAAAACATGGGTTAAACGTTATGTGGTTTATGTATTTTGTTTAAATTTTGATGGTTTGCACATTTATTTACAGTTCATTGTTTCAAGAAACTTCTGGAAGCTAAAGAAGTTCTCTGTAATCCTGAAACAAGATCGATGTACGATAAGTGGCTAAAAAGCGGATTATCAATGCCCTTCGATCAATTTCTTAACTTGAACAAGTCATGCCACACCGTATGTGTGTTTTTTATCATAATATTTTATGATGTTGAAATTGTATAAATCCAGTGCCAGATTTCCGTACAGGCAAGTGGGCCCGTGCCCTGAAAGGGATTTGTTGTTAAGTTTAAGTGTTCTGTTAATTTTGTTTATTTACAAATGTTGCAGAAAGTTTTGTTATTGATAAACATGAATATTTTGGCTATTGAACTTGGGGGGGGGAGGAAGAAATTCCACGATTTATTGACTGAATTACATACTTGTTTCCTAATGAGCTTCTTGTCTTTCTAGTTTAGTATTTAAGTGCACTTTGCATCTCACCATTCGATGATCACTTCCAGTATTAAATCTGTTCAGTACGCTGCAATCTTCAATAATTGATTTCTTGTTTGCCAGGATATAGTCAATTTCGCTAGTTCCCCCATTTGGGTGTTTCCATGTCCATTTTCTTTGCGGTTTCTTCTTAAAAAATGAATTCATGATGCTAAGATTTTCAGCTTCTGCAAATTCGATGAGTTGATCGCCACGTTCATTCCTTTCCCCATATCCGTATTTACCAACCGATGTCTCTCCTTGTTCCTGTTGTCCAATTCTTGCATTGAAATCCCCCATGATGAGCTTGATATGTTGTTTCCCTTTGGTGTGTAACTGTTTGATTTCTTCATAAAATTCTTCAACCTCTTCGTCGGTATGGCTTGATGTTGGTGCATATACCTGTACTATCTGAAGTTGGTATCGCTGGGTTAGTTGAACAACAAGCCTCGCTGCTCGATCTGATGTACCTTCTACTTCCAGAAGACAATCTTTAATTCTTTTGTTGATTAAGAAGCCAACACCACTTGTTCTTCCAGTTTCCGTTCCTCTATAATAAAACAAATGTCCGCTTTTAAGTTCCACCAATTCTTCACCTTTTCTTCTGACTTCACTGAGTCCTATAATGTCCCAATTGATCTTTTCAAGTTCCTCTTCCAATTCCTGAAGTTTTGCTTCAGAAGCAAGGGATCGTCCATTATACGTTGCCAAGGTCAATAACAAACGGCAGCCTGGGCCATTCCAGTGATTCTTAGCACGTCCTGCTTTCATGCCACACTGACCGCTGCCTTGATCAGGAGCACTCCAGCACCTGGAGACTAGGGGCCATGGTTTCTGGTGTGTCAACATAATGGAGGAATTAGCCATAATTTCACCACGCTGGCTAGACGGGTTGGTGAATTAGCCCTCCCCTTCCGCCTTTCTATCCGTGCAGCAAATATTAATTTGCCTCATAAATAGAAAGCCCAGCCTGCACCACTTGAAGGCGGGGTAGGACACTAGGTTACTGGCCTGGCCGGTTCCACACATCGTCACATATGTTCAGCGTGTGGGTCTCCTTCCAGTTAGATACCAGCAACCCTTTTGCAGGCCAATTGCCATATATAATTACATATACGGAATATTACCCTCCAATTTTCAGCATTTCTCAAAGTGTGGTCCGTGGCGACTTACCAAGTGGTCCACAGGATCATCACCAAATTTTAGAGGAAAAAAAATAAATAAAAATTGCCAGTGTAGCTAGAATTTGGGTTCGGGTGAGATTTAAGGAATTTCTCATAAATATTACTTGTTATAAACGTTACTTTACGGCATTTCGTGAAAGGTTTGAATCCTCTGAATACATCCATGTTTTCTACATTGCTTATTATTATTTAATTAAATTAATGATGTCATTTTCATTGTAAATTTGACAAAATAAAATCATAACTGACACTCTCACGGATATTTCGCAGAATGGTGTAGTACATTGACTACTTTTTAAACCAAATTGCAAAGATACTGGTATTAAATTGATCGAAATGCCCGTTGCAGCATACGTATTTATATAAATCGAACACTACGCAGATTAAAGTAAACAACAATGTCACTAAGACATGAAATAAAATAAACAATGTTTTAAGCATAGGATTTTATCTAATTAAATTCAACGCGTTTCGGACGGAAACTTTGGCTGCCCATCATTAAATTGCCCCAGGCTGAATTTAATAAGTCTTCAATCGCAGTTCACTGCTGGAAGAGTGGTTATCATTTTCATTTCAATGACGCCACCATCATCCATCAACCCAGGGCTCCAATAGAATTAGATTTTTTGTAAGCATTCTGCATTTTTAAACATTCCGATCAAATTATCAACTATCTTTGGTCTAGTCCTTTTCTCAGCCAAGCCTGGAAGAATATAATAATAGAGCGTCAACCCTCTATTTAATTTACCTTGTTCTACTCCCGATAGATCTCACGGCAGTAAATTCTAAACATCACCATCTGGCAACACAACTAGTACATTGGCAACACTCCTTTATTTACCACCA
>QLNU02003225.1:61061280-61092073 GCA_006491805.2 Dysdera silvatica | reverse complement strand
CATGCCATTTGGTATACTTAAGCCGAATATGTAACTTAGTGGATTATGAAATTAACAGCCTCATTATTTAATTAAATATGGAGATATTATGTTACAAACATGCTGTAAGACACAAGGTCCTTAAAAGTGATCTGAGTTCAGCCTCAAATATCGAAAAATGAGCCTTCTCAAATTCTAATTTTTTTAGCATCATTAGAAAGAGCAGATTTTGAACTACTTGAAAGAATTTTTTTCATTCTAGAAACTGTTCTGCTAAGACATCGCAAAAAAAGGGTTAAATATTCTTATGAAACATGCACTGTCGGAGTTCGTGCATATGGTTGCTTAATTCCAAACAGCGCTAAGTAACAATATTATTAATAAAAATCAATGTTATCAATAAGCAATAATATCATTAATAATAATTATTACTCGCGGAATTTCTTCAATGCTGAGCAAACGATTTTTGTCAAGACGATGTGCCCCTTTGTTGATAATGGAGCTGAAATCTTCACAATGATGTGTTGTTCATGAATCCAGCAAGTATCACGCTTTTTCGCTAAAATGATTCCACATTACAAAAGAATGCACAAAGATGATAAATGCATCATCCTTTTCATTGGAGATGTCATATACGCTACCAATGCACCGGTGATTGTCTTAAATACCAGTTACATGTAGATCGGGGTAAGGTTCAGAATCGATGTAAAAAATGCCTTTCAACAGGTTCCGGCCGAGACAATAAAAAATTTTGTCATTTGATCAGGGTTGGCAAGTTTATGCCAAGGTGGAAATTAAACTGGCATGCAGAAACTAGTTTCTGCCACAAAAGTGGCAGTAAGTGGCAGAAACCCAGAAAATAATTATTTTGTGCATTAAAAACTTACCAAAAAGCATGCTATGCAAAACTTACCAAAATACCCCAAATGACAAAAAGGACTTTAAAATAGGTTTAGTTACAATGTGTGATATTATTACCTTTCATAGGGTCTTTTCTTCATCCTTATATACGGAGGAAAAGGACGCTGTTTCTTGTCGTTTATCTAGCGGTCCAAGACACTCCGGGCTAAACGGAGGGACCCTGGTTCGAATCCAGGATGGGGAAAGCGTCTCTTTTTCTCCAAAACAAACAAGCTCTAGTTTGAGCTAATTAATACGTGGGTGGCAAAAATTATTGTATAATTTAGTTACAATGTGTATAGCATTTATTCAAAGGTTACTTCATAACAAATTAACTAGCATTTAAGTTCAGGCTGATCTTTCCAATGAAGTAATCTATAGCAAAAGATTAGTTTTGCTTCCATTTCCTAATTCAAACAATTTCTTAATTTATTATGAATAGACCAATAGCTTAAGAAAAATATTCTTCCAAGCCCACCAGTACTGTAGGTAATATCACTGCATAAACAAACAGGTACAAAATCTTCATTTATAGTTTTCTTTAAACTATGCCACCACATAGAAGTCTGGACATTTTCTAAGATTTTATTGGAGTAGTATGTTTCAGGAAAAGGAGCTGATTTTGCTCAAAAAGCTATAATGTGAAGTACAAAATTTGGGTTAATGACATTAAAGAATTTCCTAGTGTTTTCTTCCTGCTCCTGTGACAATTTAGATCACATGTACTTTGGATGAAGTATATACATGGTTTCCCACGGTCCTTAAAAGGTCCTTAAATTTTTTTTCCCAAATGGGGGCCCTTGAAAACTGCCAAAAATGTGGTTGGTCCTTGAAAAATCCTTGAATTTTTCTCAAAAATTTTTTAAAGTTTTGGCAAAAGAAAGAAGAAAAAAGGAATTTCTCTGGACATGCCTCCTTCCTCCCCGCCCACTGAGCATGGCTAATATAAGGGATGCAAAAAGGGTAGCTTTTGATGGCAGTGTGTTAAGTTGAAAAGGAGCAGTGTAAGTAAATGCTCTAATTTCAGTGTTATGCTTATAATGTCTTGCATTTTTAATTTTTATGTACATTGCGATTGACAATGTGAGGTCTTTGAAAAACGTCATTTGGTCCTTGAAAATTCCTTAAAAAGTCATTGAATTTCATCAGGATAAAAGAGTGGGAACCATGATATAAACTGGCATACATGATGTTGAATTGCTTGATTAAGTCTACTTTTTACCCTTTTTTAATTCATTTCCATAAGATTATCATCATCATCAGTCAGGATTAATTTCACATGCATCTGTAATAGAAAAGTTACCTTTCGAATCTCAAACAAGGCAACAGCAATAGGTTTCAAAGTTGCAATACGTATTTTTACATCTTTATTAATCTGATTATTTATGACCTGAAAAGTTCCTTTATCATCCATATCGTTTTCATGATCTGCGAGTAACATGGATGTTTCTTTAGGAATAATTCCAAGAAATCTACCTGGTTCTTCCACCTTATATTGCCTGGTATTTGTGGCTTCACAGTATTTATGTATTCCTTTAGCCAAACATCTTGTCTGTAATTATTTCCAAAATATTTCTGAACAGATACCATATGCTTTACAACAGACTTAAAAAAACGTGTGATCCATTCATTAGCTTTAATGCGTCTTATTTGATTGGTCATAAACATCTGAGCTTTTTCTACAGCCAGTCTGTTAATGTTTATGCTTTTTATTTTATAGCCGAAGGTCTATTGAGGTAAGGAAGATAAATAAGACCAAACGGACCTAATAAGTTAAATGATATGACCTTCTAAAGATGGTTTTTATAACAAACCTTTGATTTACTATTATTACTTGGCGCAGTATAGCCCAGATGCTCTTGCGCCATAAAAAAGCCAAACAATCAATCAATCGATTTACTAGAGTTCTTTTTAATTATTTTAAAATATTTTAATTATTGAAACAATTAATATAAAGCTTTACGATATATTAAATTATTGTAATAAACATATATTTTGTAATCTTTCATTTACTAAATAATACAACACTATTTTAAGTACTTTTATTAGTTTCTGCCAGTTTCTCCCACTTTCTGCCGGTTAAAACCAGTTTCTGCCAGCATAAGGGCAACCCTGGTCTAGATTAACCAGGAGTTTCTTGTCTTGGCGGAATACTTCCAGTCTCCATAAATTTTTCATGCCATGTGTAAATCGTTGATCTTGGAAGTGAACTTCATGTACACACTACGTTATATGCTGAAGCCGTAGGACCTCCATTAATTTTACGTCGCCAACATTTATCTCATAACTATTATTTTACAATCCTATCAATCAAAGACCATCCTGCATCATTATCTCTTCATCAACCTCATTTCGCCCTGTGGTGGCGCAGTGTGGTAACGCGTTCTCCTAGTGCGCCGCTAATCTGGGTTCGACTCCCAGCAGTGCAAAGAACGCTTACTCAGAGATCTCATAAAGATCGCACTGCTCACTGTAGTCCGGGGTTTGGTTCCCCAGGCCTTAAGAGGTTCGGATTCCTCGGAAAACTGTAGGTTCGTAGGTTTGGATTCCTCGGAAAACAGTAGGTCCCAGCACAGCATGACCACTGTAGTCCTTGAGCCGTAAAACCACAAACAAACAATCAACTTCATTTCACTTCTCAATGTAAGATATTATTACCCTTCACAGGGATAACACAATTGCCAAATAATGGTCAACACACGAAAAGCCTCCGGGGAGAGATTTTTGTGAGTTTTCGTGGGGGAATTTATTATACAATAATTTTTGCCACCCACGTATAGCTTATAGCTCAAACTAGAGCTTTTTTGTTTTAGGAAAAAAAAGAGACGCCGTCTCTTTTTCTCCTATGTGTGTTAACTATTATTTGGCAATTGTGTTATCCCTGAGAAGGGTAATAATATCTTACATCCTTATATACGAAGAAAGAGAGCGTTGTTCCTGTCCTTGTTCGTCTAGAGGTCAAGACACTCTGGTCTCAATGGAGAGACCCTGGTTTCAATCCATCATGGGGATGCCATCTCTTTTTCTCCTAAATAAGGAAAAGCTCTAGTTTGAGCCTATTTATACGTGAGTGCCGAAAATTATAGTATGTCACTTTTCAATACTCGTCCCTAATATCTTCCAACCTTTGGCATGAGGATAGAAAATGCTGTTAGTTAGTTTAGAACAACTTGCATTCCAATCTAGGGGCAGCCAATGCCTGTCCGAAACATACGTCGATTACTCTTTTGGTGGCGGCAGAACGGGGCTTGTCCCATGAAATTATCACCCAAAGTTCACGGCTCGTGGGACATAAATGTACCATACAATGACCATACATGCTTTCCCCCCTCAGTTGCATCAATTTACAAAGACCCATTATTTTAAGATCTGTGCATTAGCTGCAGGGGCAGATTCCTCATCAGCATAAAGAATAGAGGAAATTTCAGAGAATAAAGAGGTTTTGAAAGGCAGAGTTATCAGCAACCAATTTGCAAGTGGCCCCACATCGTAACATTGACCAGAAAAAAAATACAAGTGGGGGGGAAGCATTCAGAGTATTTCAGCCATGTGGAAGGCAAATTCACTCTTTGTACTTGCCTTTACCTAAAGGTTAACATCGTTCACCATTAAAAGTTTAGTACACCTAAAATGCTCTACTTTTTCTCTTCATTTATACTACATAGTGTTACGTGACCATACTGACCATGTGCTGTTTTATTTATCCACCGTTGTCCAGGGTTTTGATTCCATATGCAACGGAGGTTTGGGTTCCTCGAAAAATCGAAGTCCTGGCTCATAACATGACCTTATCTTTTCTTGCATTGTAAAACTCAAATGAGTTGACTGCTCCTTCTTAAAATGAGCTACTCATGATTATTATATGCCCTGTAAGATATTATTGCCTTTCTCAGGGATAAGACGATTACCAAATTGTCAACACACAAAGCCACCTGGGTGAGTTTTTTTGTGAATTTTCATGAGGAATTCATTATTTGATAATTTTCAGCATTCATGTGTACGTAGCTTAAGCTAGATCTTTTTTGTTTTGCGACAAAAAGATATGCCGTCCCCATGTTGGATTCCTCCTGGACTCCTAAAACAAAAAATCTCAAGCTTTAGTTACTTATATGTGAATGCTGAAAATTATTGTATAATATATGCCATATATAACTGGGAAGACATATTTATTACTTCCATTATGCTTTTGCAAGAAATTTTTATAATCATACCGTCAACTACTAAGGACCACCATAGTTGTGCCATGCTGGAAACACTAAGTCACATCAACAAACAATTTTTATCAGTGTTTTTGAGGCATAGTCATAGTAATTATTATGGCATGGTTGAATGGTGAAATATTCGTAAAGGAAAGAAATGTTTTTTGTATCTGGTGGGGCACTATACCATGACCTTCTACTATCCAGGCAGGTGCTCTTACCAACTGAGCTACAGACGACAAACACTCAATCTCCTTACGAACGTATTTAAAACGTATTTTCTGAAACCAGTCACACATGATTACGTAAGCAGTTCGAAGCATTAAGCAGTCGAAGGAACTAAGGTTTCCACTCATCTGGAAAACCTAGAATTGCCATAGGATTTGAAATTATTCCTAAAAGATGAATGTGGGGTGGGGGGGGAGAACAAGATTTTTTGGTCAAGCCTGGAGAAGTCAAGAATAACCGTTCTAACTTTTGTTTTGAATGGCTTAATTGCATGCAAACGTGAAGTCGTTTTACCCGTAACTGAAGTTCAGTTGAAAGTTTTATTTGCGATTGGTTAGGGAATTTTTTTCTCCAATATGGGTGGGAACCCTTATGAGTGGTTTCCGGGTGGATGACCACTTGTAGGGTTGTGTGCTGGAATAGCATGAGTCGTGCCATTCCAGAGCATGACATGCTACAAGTGGTGGAATGTTACAAGTCTTTTCTAATATGATTCCCTTTGTCACAATGACGAATGATTGAACCAGGGATTAACTCCAGTCGCTAACTTTTTTGCCTGGAAAACCTTGAAAAGTCAGAGAATTTGGATAGATAGCCTTTAATTAATTTATATGCGATTGACCGTTCAGCCTAAGGGTCCAGTTGCGTAAAACGGTTGAAAATCGTTGCTTTGAACTTCAAGTTTTTGCCTCCTTTTAAGTTACTGCAATATTATATCACCCCTTTCTTGATATTCCAAATTATAATTGAAATGGTTTTATTCATGTCTTTTCATTTCAGAAAGTAAAGAAGCGATCACCGGAAATAGACCTATGTGGGAACGAGACACTGGAAGTGAAATGTTGCGTCGATTCAGAAATTATGAAGTTTAAGGTTGCTACTGTATTCAAGCATTTTATTAATGTAAATGCATTTATTGTAATATTGTAATATTTTTGGTGTTGTAAATGCATTTATTGTAATATTTTTGTGAATTTTGAAAGAGGAAGTACAATTTAAAGTTCGATTCATGCAAATAATGAAATGTTGTCAACAAAAATATTCTATTATTCTTTTAAGGTTTTATTAAAGGTAGTCAGTCTACCATAAAGCAAACGAAAATTCATTGTATTTTATATGGGACATGTACAGTACATATGCATTTATTTTACATTTTTTACAAATTTTGAGGAGAAAAGGATCTAATCTAAAGTATGATTTATATACTCAAGTTAATTACGCAGTCAATAAGTTTATTATACAATGCTCATCTATTGATTAAGAAAGGTTCCACCATGGCATAGTAAATGTAAATATTATATTTTAATAAAACTATTAAATTAGTTCAATTTAGTGATTGTAATTTATAGTTAATCTACAAGAGTACTTCACTTTAAAAAATTTTTAATTATTTTCAAACTTATGTTATTAACATTAAAAACGTGTATAATTTTTTGTTTTCTTTTAAACGGATTATTAAATTTAAGCATTTGTAGCCTAATTTAATTTTCAGATGCTTCGTCACGTACGATTTTTTTTTTTCTAAAGAAGTCAACTACTATCATTTTGAAAAAGTGAAAATATGAATAACAACTAAAATTAACTCTTAAAAAGAACACAGTTTGATAAATACCATTGAACTTTATTCACAGAATATATATTCACACATTTGCATACTTGTACCAAATTTCGGTTTTATAATTTAACTCCTCACCACCCCAAGATTTTTTTTAGAACATTCCCAGTCTTTTTTTTTTTTTTGGTCATGCCACTGCTACATTAATGTTGTCCACAACATATTTCTGGGTTGAGATGTGTGTTCCTGATTCATAAATAAATGAATAATTATTAAGGAATTAAATTGTGCACTTGTGGAGAATCCTATCGGGGAAGCGTGATCTATATTTATTATTTAATGTTCTACTGCACACATACTAACATTGTGGGAAAGGTGTTTGCACTTAGCACATGTATTAGCAATGTGCCAAAATCTTTCATCGATTCGTTCAGTAAATGACTTAGCACACCTGTAACGTGTGTGCTAATTAATTTGTGCTGCTGTGTGTTGGTAGCCTATAGTGCTAAAACCCAACGTTTGTGCTTTCATGTCTTTCTTAATATGTAATGTATCCCTCTCCTTCTCCTGGTTTGAGATTAAAATACAAATAAGCTGAAATATCCAGAGATATTTGCGATTTGAAAGTTACGCTGTCTATGTCCTGTCCTAAAGAACACATTTTCAAAGTTAAAGAAACTGGACGATGTGAGGTTTATCACAATTTGGGAAACACCTTTAGGTTCAACTGGTATTTGGTGGTATGCTTTTACCAGATTGATTGTAGAACATATGATTTTACTCGCCCACTCTGTATGAAAAATCGTGGAATATTAGGGACAGTATATCATTCAGGAATAATTTGTGTTAGGCCGTTGAAAATCACCACATTAGCAATGTACGATTGCGAAATACTTTAGTCAATTGTCTCTATTATTTGAATAATTCAAATCCTCTCGATGGTTTTAAACCTGGCTCGACGCATCATGTCACTGCGCATGGTGGAACCAGTTCTCAATTTGTTGGTTTCTTATCTAAGCTGAGTAGAAGAAAAATATCCAATCTATGGACTTTATAAATGAGTATCGCAGCGTTTTAATGAAAACACAATAATAATTATGCAAAAAATGTTTCTTACATAGACGTAAATGCACAGATTGGAGTTGATTCATAGTTGCTTGAACAACAGTTATGTATGTTTGTACCGTGTTTGGCGCAGTATAGCCCAGATGCTCTTGCGCCATAAAAAAGCCAAACAATCAATCAATGTATGTTTGTTTGAAGTTGCCATCCCTTCCTGTTGAAACCATCGACTGGTGGCTGACTTGATTCTCTCACTGTTAGCAATGACTCAGTACTTTCAATCGTGAAAACATTTCATAATTGCATATCACTTCTCCCAATGCAACTGGCCAGCGAGTAGTCATCTCACTTTCTGGTGGAAACCATCGACTGCTAGCAAACTTGCGATTTGATTATTTCGCTTGTTAGCAATAGCTTGATGCTTTCCATCATAAAAACATCTCATTATTGCACTTCGTTAGTATGCAACTACTTCATAAAATTAATAGTTAGTCAGTCTTATGGTAACACTTTCAATAAGATTTGACTACAGTCAAACCTCGTTAGGACGAACACCAAGGGTAATTGAAAATCTATTTGTGTTAACAATTGTCTTATCCGGAAAGTATAGTATGCCATACAATCTGACGAGAATTTAAAAAACAGTTCATGTTAAAAGTCATTCGTCTTAAGCATGTGTATCTTAACGAGATTTGATGCATATATGCATAAAAAATATATAAAGTTTCAACTATTTCTATTTGTATGCAATATTTAACCAGCGTTTGTTTTAAATGATAAAATTGCAATTCTGTCTTTATCAGACATGTTTTTGAATATAAATTCTATGTCATATATACCGTGCTTTTCTTATAACGACAAAAACAATTTAAATATTTTTATAAATGACTGAAAATAAATGCAGCTTAAAATGCCAGAGGGTCTATTTTTAAATCACTTGATGCAACACAGGAGCTGTTAGTGGGGGGGGACAAGAGATGCCCGTCCCCCAATGTTGGTATTAGGGTTCATGTCCCCTTCCAATTTCAAACAAAATGCCTTTTGCTGATATCTTGTCCCCCCCCCCGAAAATTTTTATGCCGTCGGCACCCATGTGATGCGATATCGTATATCAGAGCTTAGCAGTTTGTTTGAGATACAGTGCCAAAGTAATGCTGCAGTCATTCTACATGCCAGTGGAACTACTTACCAAACTATGACTGTGTTACCATCTATTTATTAATGCAATTTAAGCAGATCATTTGATGTGTTTCTGATTTATTAAAAGAATTGCATTTTTTGAAAATATTTGGCTGGATTTTATGGTGCCAGGACAACAAGTGTTATTCTGTGTCATATAAGGTGTTTTCTCGAAAATGTCCTTATACATTTAATGTACATTTTACAATAGTTCGGGGGGTGATGTGAAACGCAAACAGGGCGGTCATTTTGCTAGTAATGCATGAATATGAGATGTTCTTATAATCGAAAGAATCACGATCGACTCGAATTTACAATTGAGTTCTTTATGAACTTGACAATCAAGATGTTTGATGATAATCGACAATTACCATCGAACATCTCAATTTGAACTTCAAGCAATTGAGATAATTGATGAAAACATTTCGCAATCACGCATCCCTATATTTTGTTGCATGAAACTATCCATATACCATATGTTCTGATTAAGGGAAACAACATATATCGATTTTTTTTTTTTTCACTGCAGACTTTTTTTTTTTTGCAATATTAATTACTCATAATGCTAAAATTTGCAGGCGAGCTAATGTGATTGTTGAGACATTGGGGGGAAGGGGTAAGTTTTGGATGGAAATAGAAGTATACGTTCAAAGGAAATTGGGCAGTCTTTTTGGCAAATGTACGATTTTATACATTTTCACAAATATCCCAACACCCTGTTCCTCTTTAAAGGTGTGAAAACAAAAAAGTAGTTTTGTTTAGAGCAGGGAATACTTTTTGAATAGTAACAATTATACTCTGTTTTTTGTTTTGTTTTATATCACTCTACTGTGCAATAAACATTTGTGCCCATGTGCCATAAGTTGTTGACACCTGGTGTATGCCGTAATTTATTCTACGATTGTCGCTTTAAAAGTTGTCAATCAACATCTGTCCATCATCTCATAATAAATTCCCATGATTGTCATATAAAGATGGCACTGAGATGTGGTGAGTGTTAGGTAATTTTATAATTTGAATTATATACACAATGAATTCAAAATGAAGTTCCTATATATTTACAAAAAATTAAATAAATGAATATAAATAAAATTGGGAATTTTACTACAACATTCTTGTTTGCTATGTTTCTAAAATTTAGAAGAAGTCCTTGAAACTAATTTCATGCTCTTATTAGAAAGAGTTCACCTAATTTTCAAAGTCCATTTTACTGTCTAACATTAATGTAGGACTGGGTGCATATAATTATAAAGCAGAAACAAGACTTGAATTCAATGGTACTTGTAATTTTATTCAAATAATTAATTAATGTAATTAAAAGAATTCCTTCTAGTTAATGCAACAGGTGGCATGATCGATTAATTGCACAGAGTAATCTCTATCCTTTGTGGTTTGTCCCAAAAGTATATATATTAGGCTTTGGATATCTTCAAGTAAGTTTTAGAAAACCAACTTAAGTAAAAATTTTAGGATTTTGAAAAAATACTTGCAGGGGAGGAGACAAATCTGGTGAATAGGGTAGATAATTAAACACACATTTGTTTTAAAGATGTCCCTTGCATACTGCTGAATGTGGGCATTTTTTATCTTTAGACAATGAATGTAGCTCAAACTGATACACAACCTTTTATTTACCTAAAACTTCCAATAATGTGACGAATTGTTTCCAAGCTTACACCAAACTCATCCGTTAACATTCTCGCAGTCACACAACAATCTTCTTAAATTCATTCTCTCACTTCTGTGATGAGATCCTAATTATGCATTCAAATTGAATGCCCAGGTGTACTACTTCTATTATTTCTGCACCACTTCTGCATTACTTACACCACCTGAATATCTGTGCATGAAATGAACAATTATTCCCATACACTTCTCGCATTAATTACATGGTCTTGATCACACTTTCACCGAGTTTAAAACAGAATTTAATGTTCGCTCTCTGCTCCATGCCACTAATGTGACAACTGTGTTCTACTGTCTACACAAAATGATACCCTAGCTCACGTCATGCTTAGCATGCAGCAATGCAATGTTGTCAGATTGTAGACAAAGACTGGACATTTCGATGGTATCCAGCGAATTGTTGCTGACATTTCTCTTTTCCTTTCAATGAAATCAGTCTCTCTGTTTAAGGCCCCAGACTGTGTGTTACAGCTGTCACTCGTTATCAAAGCATCTTTACTAAATATATAATAAATATACCTGCAAAGTATTTTATGTGACTAACAATGTGAGAGCTTTTTCCCCATAAAGCGTTCCGTAAATTCTGTTAAAAATCTGTATATTATTATTAACTGCCCAGAAAAAAAGTCCATTTTGCTAAAAGGGTGTGAAATTCAGTGGCTGGGGTTACTTTTCGTGGTGGCCAACTACGCCACCCACTGGTACTACTGTAATGTCTGCCAGGAATATAAACTGGGTAAAAATTTATATTTTTCATGACATTATTTTAGCAATTATCTAGTTTAAACTTACATGTAAGTGGTTGCAAGTTGTGGGAAGTATGAAATAGTGATTGCATAGCCATGCACAGAAATTTCATAGGGGAGGTTTACGGAGCTATAGTTCCATATATTCATATACATGTATGCAAAATTTCATCTTAGTAGGAGGTTACAACCCCCTGCATACACCAGCGAATTATTGCAAGTTATGGAAAGCATGCAATAAGTGACTGCAGGTTATGGGAGCATAAAAAAAGATTATACAACATGTGCAATAAGTAATTTCATTGACTTTTATTGTCTGATGTAATTGCAATTATGTTAACTTGTGTATGCACCACGTTAAAATTTCAGGTTTGACTTCAAATGGTATCGAACACTTTTTCTTTTGATTATTTACTAGTTTGTAGTTCAGCGTTTGATTCCTTTCACAACAGAGGTTCAGCTCTTACTAAAAACTGCAGATCCCGCCATAGCTGTCCATGTGTCATAAAACAAGAAAACCCATGACTCATACAGCAATGTTTCAAATTATGCAATGTGTTGTTATGTTAGTTTATCGTTGATGTATTTAGTCAACTAATGTTGCTAAAACCATTTTCTTCTTGTATGATTATGTATTTAATAGATATGTTAGAGATTTTTGGAGATCTATATGTATACAAGTATATTTGTATTTTATTGTTGTAAAAGACATGTTTAGTTGCACATGTGAATAAATAGATTTTATCTCGTGTTTGTTTAGTCCTAATTTCAGTGTGTGTTGGGACCATGTCTAGTGTTATCTCTATATACATGTATATATATAAAAATTCCAAGAGACCACCGAAGACCTAGAAAACGTCCTCAAACTAGATGGGTGGATGAAATAAGAAAAGAGGTTGGGGTGACGTGGAAACGAATGGCCCAGGATAGACTTGTGTGGAAAGCATTTGGAGAGATCTTCATCCAGCAGTGGATAGATAATGGTTGATGATGATATAAATATACGACATGCTTGCCCAAAATATACATTGCTAATCATGAATATTACGGCGCCAAAAACTTTGAACTTCTTAAACATGCCATTTTCCATGTTAAAAACTATCATACTGAGTGTTATTAAATATTTCTTAGTGTCTACCACTTCTTTTGCCGGAGTCAATCTTATACTTTAAGAAAAAACACTGAGTTCTATCGATAGATGTTATTTGTTTTGCAATAAACCAGTTTTTTTTTATGAATTTTTGAGTTTGTAAACACCTTTTTGGGACACTCCGTATATTAAAACTCTTTTATAATGAACTCAAAAAGGGCTGAATGGAAATGTTGCTGTAAATATTTAATTAGTACAAGTTTTTAGTGTAAAGAAATACTTTTTAATACAGCTTTTGAATTTGTAAATTCACTACAATTGAGTTATAACTGGCTTTAGGGTTTGCATTAATCGATTTAATGGCCTTAAAACTTATTTTGATTACGCAAATTTTAATCCATTGTGTGTTGTTTACTGTAATTAGTGACTGGAAATCGATTAAGATTTGGTCTGGAAAAGTTGGAAGGTTTGAAACAGAATTTGGGTAAACACCCTGTTCAAACCCGAATTTCATCACGGTTGACAATCGCGTTACCCTTGCAACACAAAAAGTGGAAAAAAGCGAAATAAATACGAAGTGTAAAATACATCCAAGTGGTAATTTGGGAAAGGAAAAAAAGCCATTTTGGAGGTACCTAGAGAAATCCCTTTAAATGCGCTTTGGGAGGGATTTAAGTCTTGATTTGTCCCTTGTTTTCTTCATACCCGTTTAAATCCCATTTTAAGGTTTGGCAATGATCCGGAACATTAGGGGATGCTGCAAAACGTGGGTTTTCAAATACTTAAGGTTTAATTTTTTTTTTTTTTTAGACGAACGTTATACCAGCTACAGTAGCGTTATTTCGAAATTGAAGTTTTTGGTCTTGCTGTCGTTTAACAAATAAACGTTTCTGCTGCTTCACGGTGAGAACTGTGGAAGAGCTCCCATGGGTACCGTTGCGTTAACACTTCTTTCATTGCTATGTACAGCAGAACACTGATTAACTGAACATGTCTGAAAAGAAGGCAGTGCGCATAACCCGAAGTCCAAATAATTAGTTCATTTTAAAAAAAAAAATCCTAATCATTAAATGAGTTTATTTTAACTGTGTGAATTTAAGAAATTATTTGATTTAGTTACAGAGTGAGCTGATGTTCGTCTACTATGATAGAACACACTCATTTCACTATACCAGTACCTGACTTCCGTTGCAAGCGGTGTCTTCCCACAAAAGTTATTATCCACATTCAAACTGTCCCAGGAACCTTGTATATACAAAAATTCATCACTATGAGGGGGGGGTTTACGTCCCCCATCAACACCCCGCCCTGCGTACGCCAGTTTTTGACCTGTAAGATTCAGGAGGGGGGAACACACGTTTCAGGCTTATTTCCATATAGTGACCTGGTTTGTACCTTGGATTTTCTGTCTGCTGAAACATGGGCATAGGTGTTCGCAGAAAGTTCGTAAGTGGGGGTCATAAGCTCAATGGGGGATTTACAGAGCTATATACAACTCACATATTCCTATGTTAAAAAATTTCATTGCAATGGAAGGGTTGCAGCCTCCATCAACACCCCACTGCGTGCGGCATTGAATATAGGTATAAGTTTGTACTTACGTTGCCACTTTTCATTCGCATATTGAAAATAATTACAATAGAGTCTAGTTAACCCGAACTAATTGTGACGGAAATCTTTACTACAGAATTTACTGTAAAACATAATTGTTTGACATGCATGTGTTTTGGTGTTTACGCGTAGCAGATGAAGAAAAGTTCCCCTTACTTTGTAGGAAATTTCAATTAGTTGGCAATATTCACTGCGCTGTTTTTTATACGCCTTGTTAGACGGCTGTCGTTGAAAAGTAGTATCCAGCCGAATGGAAAAAAAATTTTATGGCGCAGGGACAACTGAGATCATGCTGCTCAGGGACCTGCAGTTTCTTTTAAGGAACCGAATCTTATGCCTCGTTTACATTCAGCCCACTTCCGTGGCAGTGAGCAGGGAAGTGGACAGCGCGAGTATATAAACGCAACACTCGCGCTGATCGTTCTCCTGCCATTACCACCACTCCCTCCTTTGGCGGTTTTTGTGCGGAAATTGAAGGAGGCAGAGCGCTGAATCCGCAACTAATTCCACGTCCTCCATATGCCCGAGGTCGAATGCGAATTAAATATGAAGCGGCAAGGGAAACACTCACTGCCTTTGATGCTGCCACAAAAGTATTTTGGGGTGTAAATACACCAGCGTGAGGAGCAATGGCTGAATGTAAACCTAGCTTTAGATTGAGATAGACAGAAAAGTGGCACACATCTTACAGTACCGTTGGAATCGAACCTGAGATAATGGCACGATATTCGAAGGCGTAACCGCTATACCACCATGGGGAAACGGTACGTTTTGTATATATAGCAGTGGTGTATCCACGGGAGTGGGGGAATTTCCCCACCCAAAGCCATAAAAATGATGTGCTTATCGGTTATAACAAGCATTGATTATAACGACCAACCGCATATAACGACGGAATTTTTACAAAAAGTTTGATTTCCCATTTTATTTTTTTTAAATTGCTCATTAAATCCGGGGTCCAAAAAAGGCTTGTTCACTAAAAGCAGTTAAGGTAAAACTAAGGTGAAAAATGGAATTTCCACAATTTTAGAGATAAATATTTGCAACCTGTAGCAGTGTGAGAGTAGATGATATTACTAGAAACGTTATCGCTGAATTTGGTAAGCCTAATTGACCTCTGTGGGATAGTATGACCTTGAATGTCCTCAAAAACCTGCATCAATAAATTTTGTCATAACGCAAAACTGGTTTGTCATATATGGCTGAATTTTTTTATATAGCTTCTACTATGATTCTAGAAGAAAAATGAGTATTATTTTTAAGATATCATAACCAGTTCTTGAGATATATTTTTTTTTTAAATCCCACTTTCCAAAATATGCATATTTTTTACATATATTTGTTTACTCAATGTCATCTAGAGACAACAAATATTAACATATAGATAAAATGATATCCAGTTATTTTTGTTATATGACACTCAACATTTTTACAAAATTTTGTGCAGGTAGCTTAAAAACTGTATGCGCTACCTCATTTTAAAGTTTGCGGAAAGCAAAAAAATCAGTATTTAAGAAACGGGCCCGACAAAAAAAAAGAATACAATATATTTGATGTTTATCGTAAAATTTTGTGAAAACAATGGGAAGTATTCAATGAGTTACCTGAAAAGCCTCCCTCACTCCTTCACTTTAAAGTTTCTGCTTCTCCTCTCTCTGTTTAGCCTGCTTGGCAGTTTTGCGATTTGTGGCTGAATTTCTCATATTGAAATTTGGAGTTCGAAACTGGGCTTGAAATTTGGAACTAGGATCTAGAAATGGCTCATTTTAACAATATTTCTTGACATTTTTGGAAAATTTCACTGTAGGCTGTGTCTTCAAGATATGCACTATTGAAATATGCCAAAATTTTTTTTTGAAAATTCCGAAAATGTTCACCATTTTTCACCGTTGTCGTACATTAAATTGTATTGCGCTTAATCATTATACCAAGCAAAATCCATATTTTTCCTCGACATATCCGTTAACTTGTTAAATGCTGGTTCTATTGTATTTTACATCCACACACCCCACCCCCACCCAAAAAAAAATATCCTTTCTGTGTCCGCCTCTATACGGAGCATATAAAAATCTAAAAATTAAAGTACTTAATACATTACAAGAGCCACTGGCCTGCGTAGGGGGGTTGTAACCCCCCATTGCAATGAAATTTTGTATATTTAACATAGGAATATATGAGTTGTAGCTCTGTAACTCCCCTATAGGGACCTTCTGTGTACGTCTATGACAAGAGCACACTGCCGATCATTAAAAAATTGCCAAATAGTCAGAATATCATAAAACTTCGAAGAAACATCAGTTTGTTTTTATTTTAAAAAAAAGGTAAAGAGAAATTGGCATCACTACATCCATGTGTTTGTAAGCTGATATTGAGAAGGGATGAAACGAGTGGATGTAAGTAGGTGGGTGTCCCAATACCTAATAACCTACCCTAAAACCACGGAATGCTCGTAGGTACGTTTTACGATGGGTCTGGGGAAGAAAGGGATTTAAAGATTGTTGAAAAGACAGTCCCATTAGGTCCCGGAGATCACTTCATTACCAGTGTTAACCGGTTTTGTAACCTGTGAGAACAGTTATCACGTCCTGGTCGTGAAGTGTCCGGAATCTTGTGTTGACCATTATCCGGCGGTCAGATCATGGCTTTCTATTTTAACCCACATACGTTCAACTTGTGAATCCTCTTTCTTAGTCCTACAAAAATTAGAATTATGTTTGTAGGTAAAGTAAGCGGCAATGTTGAGAATGTATTCAGGGGACGTTGAAATGGGAGGGCTTCCCAAATATTGTTGAAAATCCTTTATAAAAAGGTATAAATATTATATATTTCTGACTATATCAAAAGAAAAAAAGGCCGGGGAAAATAATATATTAAATCAGTTTCCTAATTAGTTTATAACCTAAAATCTCAGCAGAGTTTTAATTCATATATATTGTTGAAAATTATAACTGTGTGCGTGTGAGTTTCGTGAAAACGCAAAATTAATTTTTTGTACGGTTAAAATAATTTTATTTCACCTTATGCAATATTACTATATAATTATTGAAATTTTTTCTCTTCTCAAAAAATATACAAATGCAATTATTTACTTCTGAATACACACCTACTCCGCGCATCCCCAAAAGGTGTGCAAAAAAAGACTGTCCAGCGGACGTTCTTTGGAAGAATGTGATCAGCCCACAAACCTTGTTATCTGGTCATTCAATTTCTTCCCTAAGCCCAGTTTATGGGGTGGTCGGCCGTTCGCGAGACATAGTTAAACCCCTTGTCTTTCTTTCATCGTCCAGCTCAACAACCGACGACCCCATCCTTTTTAGAAAACTGGACACGCCCTGACCCCTTCAACCCCCAAGAGGGGCATTTTCAATCCCCGTTACAGCTCACATGAGGGTAGTCTAAGGAAACGACAACCCCTTCTCTTCCTCCCTTCCTCCTCTTCCTTCTGGAATCGATTGGAAGATAGTGTACCATGTATTATTACAAAATAAATGATCTTTTTTCTAAAAATATTTATATAAAGTAGCGGACATTTGCTGCAGGAATAATAAGAATTTCACGAACTTCCATTTTTGTGGCAGATATTTTTAATTTCATTTATTACGTATTATTCTCGGCAGAGTAGTAAGCATATGGATCCTTTAATTCGAACACAATACATACTATTCTAAAATGAGATACAAGGGTCAAACCGTCTTTAAAACGGAGGCATATAGAAATATATCGCAAAGTATACACTCGTTATGAATTTAAATATCTTCTAAAATAAAATTTAAATTTCCTTTTATACTCGTAAAATAAAATTATATAATCACAAATTTTTGTTTTGTTTTCTCAAATTGAATTTTCATTGTTTCAAAAAAATTTGGAAAACATGCTTCTTTTCTTTTTTCACGTACGATCTCATTGCACGTACCTAAATATCATCTCCCTTCTTCTCGGTGGTTTCGCCTTCCACCTGTTCTTTTCTAAAGGGAAGACAGGGATCTCCAAAATCTGTTTCTGTTACGGATTCTGCCTTAGTTTGCCAAATGGTCTCGAAGTGTTTGAAGCTCGTTCCATATTTCTTTACGTAGTTTGAACGTCCTGTATAGGTTTCCAGCGAACTTGGAATGTACGGAGGTGGTTTGAAATCTGCAGTTGTGACGGATGGCCTCTCTATATTAATCTTCATATCAGGGCTGCAAAATAGATTTAACACCTTATACAACGCTTCGAACTCCTCCCGACCAGCACTCTTGCCACAACCTTCCATGATTTGCCAAGTGCAAAAATGTCTCTCAATAACTTTGTGGAAAAAGAATCATCAGCATGTTATACTTCTAACAATATCTTAATTCTTCCAACATGTTGTTTTTGTTTGATATGGCAACGGAATTAATTTTTCATTTGGGATGTTCTAAGTGAGCCAGTTTAAAATCCATGAGCGCGGGACAGAAAAACTAAAATATATAATTATAATGATAAAACGTTTTTTATCCACTGCGGGATGAAGTTCTTCCTGCGTGTTTTTATCATATACGAATAATAATGGGAAATTCGCTTTCTATAGGAAAAAAACGAGATTTGCTGGCTTTGCAATCTCGGAGGGGCGGGTGATCCAATTCGCGTTATGTCTCGATTCAGTTTTTTGGAATTTTATGGAAATAAATATTCAAATAACCTCTATACTAATTGCACTAATCTGCTTTATATTTTATAATTAATAATTCAATTAAAAGGTAATTAAATTAAAAAATTAATTAAATATGAATAATAAGTATTTAAATTGATTTAATTATAATTAAGTTAATTATATTTTATAAAAAGAAATGAATGTAGCCATATTATTATGTTGAATAATATATTCAATATATATGATATAAAGGTTATATTATATAAATTTTTATATAAAAAACTTTATCTCTTTTACTTTTTTATATATAAAAGTTATATATTATATTACATTTTGAGATCTGTTAAGATATTTGTTATAAAATATATCTACTTAAGTTATTCGTTTGCTGTTGACCGTTTGTTTGCCGATGATATGGATTCTGTATAACAGATATTTAGAAGGGGATAGATATATCTTTTCCATGAAAGAAACAAATAGTGTTCCCACAAAAGGATACTCTTAAAATAACATTCAACTCTTTAATAAAAATATTATTTTTAGGATAGAATGCTTTTTCTTTGCCTTTAAATTTCATCATAACTTAGTATTGTCCCCCCCCACCTTGCATATTTTTCCTACTTCCTTAGTACTTGACCCAGAATTCTCAGCTTCCTCTCATATTCTTGTATCTTTCTTGCTATATTCTCACTTTGCCCTAGACTACTTCCTAAGAAGAGAAACCGATCATTTAAATCACTTCCGTTTTTTGGTGGAGTAATTAAGTTCTTGTCTTCTATTCGGAAGAACTTAAACAAGGCACAAGAACGTCTGCCAAAAATACCAATTTTGTAGACGTAATTGAATAAATTAGGCAATAATTAATTGGCAACCTAAAGAAGCACAGAATGTTTTAAAATTAAATTGAAAAAACATGTGGCATCATTCACATAAAGATTTAATTTAAATACTTCTGCCTTAATACACTCGTAAACAAGGTGCGAATCAAACTTTTTTACGAGGGGGGGGATAAAATAATTCTGAGTACTTCCACTAGTGGCTCGAATTTTTGTGCCCTTAAGGCTTTTTTTGCCTTAATTTTAGGCAAAAAATTATTTTGAGCCCCTTAGTTTTAAAAAATAAATTTTAATTAAATATAATATAAGATTTGTGCACAACTTAAGAACATGGACGCAGTGGCACAGCCAAGGATGGGGGTTAGGTTACCTTCTGCCCCAATTTTTTTTTTTTTTCAAGAAAACAAACTTGAAATTTAAATTATTAGGACTAGAGATTACTAGGACTAGGACTAGAGATTACTAGGAATAGGACTAGAGACTTACCTAGAACACCCAATAAATAAATAGAATAAGAACTGACTGCGCAACTGCATGGACTTGCAGCCTATGTACATTTACGATTTCCGACTTCACAAACATTAAAATCATGAAAATCAATATTAGAGCATACTACTATTTATTACATCCAATTTGACAAAAATAAAATTACAATATTACAACTAAATATAAATACAACGAAACTTTAAATCAAATAAATGTAAAAAAAACATCGCTTTTCACGCTTTTGCAATTGCGAAATTATTGGTAATTTCTTTCAAGACCATTTTACTGGCATGTTTAGGCTCAGTAGCCAATATTGCACATTCTACTTTGACCAATAGTATTTCTTTTGTAAACTTTTATTATTCGTAATTTACTAAACGATCTTTCGGCAGAGGCGGCTGACACGGGTAGGGTGAAAAATAACAAAATAAAAATTTCCAAAAAGTCACTTTTTAGAACACTATATTTTGTAATTAGCAAACAAAAAAATTATCTAATAGACATGTCTGCCGATAAATCCTGTTTGACAAGCGTGACGCTTTTTCCGGCGGCCCTTTTTTCAGTGATTCTATGAATGTAATATGCAATTTATGTAATGTATGCAATTGATGCATGTAATGTATATCATTTATGTCAACGAATAGTGGAATAATAGATTGAAGTAGTTTACAATAGCATTGGAGAACCTCAATTTCAATAACCAAACTCAGGGGAGGTGGGGGATGAGTTAATAAAACTGCGAATGAGAGAAAGGTTTTTCATATTTTTCCGCATTGATAAACATTTATTCTCTTTTACTTAATACAGAGGGCGCATGTGTCGCTTTCCACCTGTCTTTTTCGCGCCCACATATTTCCAAACTTTCCCATAAGATGCAGTGAGGCTTTTTATGAAAACGGTCCTAACCCTCAACTCACCGTTTTATTCCTTCCCGAGAAGCAGGGAGGAAAAATATATTGTTTCCAGACTGATTTCGAATTCAGACTTCACGCCAGCCATACACCCGAGAAGAAAAAAGGAAATACCTTTCCGAAAAATCCTCACACTTGTATTAAACGTAATAATGTGAAAAGTGGGGTCGCGAAAGTGAAAACAAAACTACAAATAAAAAAGATTGGGGAAGGGCGATGGGTAGGGGGAGTCGAGGATAACTTTTAAGGGGAGGGGGAAGAGGGGGATTTACTTTTTCGGTTAAAAATAAAAATCAAAGAAACCGCAAACCGTAACTGTAATATTGGGCACGTCACTTTCGAAATTTGACGCTCTGTTTCAGCGTTCCCCGTCCTAATCCGTCTTTTTTGCAATTTTTACTGCAAACGACGGGTTTTTTATTTTGTTATTTTCGACTTTCTGTCCGCAAGAATAAAACATCTAAAAGTTGTGAGGCGTATTTTTTTGCTTTGAAAAGCAGAAATTGGGATCTTGTACTGTCACTGCACTATGCTCATGTAACTTTGTTTTGGGGGGAAATTGACGCTTCTATAACGCCCTCCCCCTTTCTTGCTTCCAACGCTCAGATACAACTCTTCGATTTATTCCGAGAAATTCTTATGATTTCAACGGCGTTCCCATATTTCGGGTGTGGTGACAAATTTTCACCAATACTGAAATATTGGATATTTTTGCGCGAAATAGGCAAAACTTTGTAACGCTGCTTATTACATGTTTTGAATTTCAAGACCCCTGGCTTTGTAGCATATTTGTTTATTGGAATATCTGATTATTAATGATTTATTTTAATTTTATGTGCGCACAATTTTAAAATTAATAATGAAATCTCGCTTTAAAATTTCTCATTGTAATCATTGCAGAGAAGCGAATGTTTTTAGAAGTATTTGCGCGATATTATTCTTTGTTGAAAATAATTATTCAGTATTCGCGTTAGTTGAACTTTAGGCGACTGCCTAGGGCACAAACATCCTCTAACAAAATCCGAAATATTTTCAGTAGTTAGGCGGAAAGCGCACTACGAATTTGGGGCGCATCCTTTGGCGGTCCAGGCGGTCGCCTAGAGCATAAATATTCTAGAAACGCGTTCTAACAAAAAATTCAAAATATTTTAGTGGTTAGGCGGGAAACACCATTCTGGTGGGCAAATTTTGCCTAGGGTTCATGAGCGCCACTTAGGGTGCATAATGCTTTTCTGCCAGTCCCACAAATAGTGATAATATTGTTTGTATTTTATTGTCTAAGAACATCTGAGGTAATGATGTACCAAGTGAAGCTCATATGTTTTTTCTATAAACACCTGTACTGTAATACCTATCCTGTGAATACCTATCCTGTGAATACCTATCCTGTAAATCTGAAGTTTACTAAACTGTTTCATTTAGAGAGGTTCGAACCAAAATTCACATTCTGCAGGATGACTTAGATTTTTTTTTAAGAATCTATACACACGTGTAATTTGCATCTCAAATTGAAGATTCCATAGATATATGGGATTAAAGGCATTGGCGTACACAGGGCGTGTTGATGGTGGTTGTCACCCCTATTGCAATGAAATTTTATATATTTAACATAGGAATATGTGAGTTGTAGCTCTATAACCGCCCTCCCCCCCTCATTGAGTCTATAACCCCCTTATGAACTTTCTGCGTACGCCTATGATTAAAAGTCTAGGTTCGCTCGTAAGAATTAAAGGAGCCTTGTTGCAAAGATTCCTTGCTTCCTCCCTCTTCTTTGTTGTTGTTAAAAATGTGAGCCTTATTTTCCACCCTCTTCAATTAATATCATATAATAATTTTATTTATTTTCCGCATATACATTTTACAGCATGACGCCGTTGACATATTGTAGCAAGTTCCAAGAAGGTACGACAATATAGCAGGCCTGATAATTTAATGCCTTGGGTTCATACAATCATTACACTCCCCACATTATTATTGACGAATCATATACTAATCAAACTCACACAATAAAACCATATTAATTAGAATAAAGACATTATTATAAACAAAGTTATCTATATAAAACCAAATTTCTGATAATTTTTTTTTAAAGAAAACTAAAATCGTTCTTGACGTATTAAATATGAGCTGATAGCAGTCGTTATGCAGGTCTGAGATAAGACCTGCAATCGAAAGATATGCTAATAGGAGTTGCACCTCGTTATGCATATTAGAGATGAGTTCGAGCTTATTTTTCGAGGCCCCAGCCCGAAAGTTTGCAATTCGAGTTCGACCGAGCCCGAAAAACTTTGTGGAAATTTGAGCCCAAGCCTGAAACTTCAAATATAACTTCAACCCTTTGACATATAATTTAAATTTTAAAAAAAAATTCTAAACTACACCATTTAATTTCCTTCGAATTTTCATATACACGCATTTTTACAATCCTCGAAAACAAATCACATAATTGTATTCCTGGGAGAATTTCGATATTGAAAAGTCAGTTTTCGGCTTCAGTTGTATCCGTCTTATGAACCCGAGCCGGAAATCAACATGAAATATACAGCCCGTTTCTGGCTCGGGCTGAGCCCCTGAATTAAACATTTTACGGCAAAGCTCCGATGGAGGATAGGGTTTATTACACCTGAACGTTTTCATTTTATTAATTTGGGTTCTTGTCTTTTAAAGGAACTGGTATCATCATAATAATAATGGAAATATTATTGCAATTTAAAATAAATAATAGGCTCTGATTGTGAGAGTAATAACAAACATTTTCAATTACATGGCTCATTTTTTTTCCGCCAACTTCCAATTCCCCCCTTTTTTTTTATCTCCCTATCTGTAATAGGTTTGTTTCCCTTTTTCCCGCAGCACTGAGTCTTCTGTTGCCAACGTTTATCTAAAATAGTCGTTTGGCTGAGGGAAAATGTAAGAATTTATACAAACGGAAGGGAAAAATACATCTCTGGAGAGCGAGAAAAGAATTTTTGGATGAGAGTTTGAGTAAAAAGAAAAATGTATAAATAAAACTGGGATCATTATAACAGAAAAGGTGATTTGTTATTACTTGAATCTGACAAGTAGTTGGGAGGGGAGGAAATTCTCTAAATGCTGACACGAAAGGAGATTTAAAAGAAAAGAAATTTTTCTCTTTCTTGGATTACCTTGGAGTTGATGCAATTGGCGATTTATCGCCAACGGCATTAACTGTACATATGCTTTTTCACCTCTTTTTTACCGTGTGCAAAATCGCAGTATTATATTTTATTGAAGCATCCTTCCAGGTATAATTATAATTTAATTAATAATAGTAATTAATGACAATAATTAGAGCAATAAAAGAAGAATAATGAAACAATTAAAGTCATAAAAACATCAATAATAATCATTAAGTAATGATTAGAGCCAGGATTATATATGCAAATGCATATGTGCATATACAGTTGCATATTTTAGCTCTTTTTAGCTCTTTTTAGCACATATAAATGCATAAAAACGATGAATTTATAAAATGAACGCATACTTTCAGAGGTTTTACCAATTGTCAGCATTTTATAATTCTTTTATAGGAAAAGTTTCCATATAATGCTAAGCATTCTCTTTACTATCGTTTGAGCAGAAAAGAAAACATAGTTTAAAAGTATACGTTTAATTATGTCCTAAGACATAACAAAATTATTTACGTTCATAACTGAATTATTCTTTATCTTCCTCAGAGGGACAGAAGGATTTCGTTCTATCGTGTGAAACTGGCAGTTGATCTAAGGTCCGATTAAATATAATAAACACTTGCACAAGGAAAATTCCGTATTGTTTTCTATCAGTAATAGACATTGGTGATAATCTATTCATGATAGACTATCTGCAAAACTCTATCAATGTCATCCAATAACCTCAGAAATATATAAAAAGGGTCTATTCAACAGTAAAGTACTATTAAATGATAAAAGACAAAGCTTAACTGGCTAGAACATCAAGAAAGAAATTATAATATACCGTAATAAAAAGTAGGTTATATAAAACATTATTTTGGGAATATTATTATTATTTAGCAAATATATTTGCCTATCTAGTATATGACAAAAATGAGCTTATTAAAGACACGTCATTTGTTTTTTAAATAAACGAAAAATAAAATAATATTTAGTCGTATGTTTTTTCATTTAAATTCACATTTAGGGGCTTTTAGCGCATACCAACGAGAATATTTTGCTGCTTTTTAGTGCGTATAATCTGTGCTCTAGTGATAGTAAGAACCAGTCCATCTGGAAGGATAGGGTAAGAGAGCCCCCCCCACCTTTAAAGGGGCCGGAGACAAGTGTTATGGACGCCTAAACGATTTAGCAGATCGGATCCTCCCCCAAGCCCTGTCCATTTTCCCCAGGATAATATTTCTTCTTGCGTTTAGGTGTATTTAATATAATAATAATTTTAAAAAAAATGCTAAAACGTTTTGCGCTGTGCCCCTGGGCATTCCCTCACTTTTCATGGGCCTGCCCTTTGAGCCAAAATTGAGAAAAAATTACTAAAGGCCAATTTCATTTTAAACAAGCACAAATTTGTACACTGACACTGGAAGAGTCACAAAAATCCCAATGAAAGTTCTATGGGGAACATTTTTTTTAAAGCAAAATTTAAGGCCCTTCGATAAAGCGAGGCCCGAGCCAAATGGCCCCACTAGACCCACGTCCCGGAGGCCCTGGTAAGAACAATGAACGATAGAATGTAGGCAAGCCCAAGTGATTCGCATACTTACCCTGCTCGCCAAAGGTTCCTTTTTGAATCGCCGTGCCGTACAGCATGCCCGTATCCAGAGAGGGGGACCAGGGACCGCTCCCCACCGAAACTAAATTGTAATGGGACTGGCTACAGCCTTCTTCATCACTGATATATGTAAAAAATTTTTAACGCCCCCTTGCAATTAAACTGTTGTTTCTTACAGACAGACACACGATATATATGAAAACGAATCTAGAGACCGTGCAGTATAGCCCAATAGCGCAAAATTAAAATAGCGCCCAGATGCTCTTGCGCCATAAAAAAATCCAAATAAACAAACAGACCGTACAAAAGGGGGGAGAGGTTTTAGGGGTTAAACCCAAGCCCCGTTTTCGGTAAAAAAAAATATATATTTTTTTTTAAATCCTGCTCATGGGCTTGATTTTAGAAAGTGACCGAATAATGTCCGCCTACGCCCAGGCATCATCTAAACTAAAACAGTGTTTCTCAAACTTCGGTCATTCATGGACCACTTTAAGCATGTCTTCGTTTATCGCGGACCAGCGGATAGAGGGATTTCTCCCCTTATTAAAAAAGTATATTGCCTGAAATTAAGTTTGCCAACGTATGGTTAATAATATTAAGCACTACTTAGCAACCTTCATACTGATCCTTCTGCTCCCACTCTCTCAAGGCTTCTCCTACGTAACCAAAGGAACCCTCGATTTACATGATTCATTCGCAGGTGTATATACACGTATATAAGATCTTCGGCAGGAGAGATGTATTCATCCCTTGAAATATAAATTATAGATAATTTTAACTTCTTTTTCGGTAAATTTTAAGCTTTTTTAGTTGTACTTTTTACTTTAAAAAAGCATGAACTTTTGGCAGAAAATCTCTAAAATCTCCGATCAAGTTCTTAAAATATGGGTTGGTTGCCAAACCCACCTGGAACAAAATAATTTTTAGAGTAATGCTATTTGATAAAGAGAATGAGTTACGATCTTATTTTGTCAAATTTTTAATGAAAATGACATCACTAATTTAATTATATCATAATGAGCAATGCAGACGGCATGGGTGTATTCATAAGATTCAAACATTTCACGAAACGCCGAAAGATAAGGTTTATAATAAGTAATATTTATGAGAAATTTCTTAAATCTCATCCCAACTTACATTTTGCTACGCCTGCAATTTCTAGTTCACTTTTTTCTCTGAAATTTGGTGATGATCCTGCGGACCATTTGATGATCCTACGGACCACCTGATGATCCTGCAGCCCACCTGATGATCCTACGGACCACTTCATGATCCTGCGGACCACACTTTGAGAAACACTGATTTAAAGACAGGTCTGTAGCTAAATGCTTGTTACAGAGAGAGAGAGAGGCTCTGAAATCTACATGGGGCTCAGAGTGCTACAAGGAGAGGGGGTTTAAAGTTCTTTAATATTTTAATGTATTTTAGTAATATATTTAATAACATAAATATCTAAGTAGGCTAATATATTTAACATTAATGAATAAATTTCTTAACTTAAATTTTGCATTAAAAACTTACAGAGGTATACTAAAATTTATCATTTCCCTTATCCTTATTGTAGAGTAGATGGAGACTCAAACCTCTGTAAGAAAACGTGATTTTCCCAAGGTTTACCGTAGATTACCTATTTTGAATATATTTTTAACCTTAAAGAACAATTTCCATTGTCATGTACAATTTTATTCAAAACAAAACAAAAAAATTAATAATTTATATTCTAAAATAATTTATTTGGTAAAGGCTATTATCGGGGCTTATTATATTTAGGGGGACTAACCCTTAGCGTCAGCCTAGGTACGGCCCTGCCTATAGGGAGATATCTAATAAGTTAACTCTATGTCCAAAAAAAAAAAAAGCTGAAAATTATGGTACGAAATTAGAAAACACCTTCATACCTGGACTTGCCGATTTCCGCAGTTAAAACTCGGAATATCAAGTATCTATATGGAAAGATAATAAATGAGAGCACAGAATAAAATAATTATATTTTCGTTAAAATCAAATATTGCATTACACTTTCATCCGATGACAAAATATTTAAACACATATTTTATTTACGTCTAGAAAATTATGGTTGTATGTATTATGATGCTTAGTACGTCGACTTGACTTCCCCAGTCGGAGCATTGTTTTTAGGCAAAAAATTGAAAAATAATCATAGAGACACTAACGTACGCAGAGGGGTGTTGATGGGGGTTGTAACCCCCCATTACAATAAAATTTTGTAGATTTAACATAAGAATACATGGAGTTGTAGTTCTGTAAACCCCCATTGAGCCTAACCCCTCCCTCCTGAACTTTCTGCGTACGCCTATGAGTAGAGATTCCCATGTTGCTGATCCGAACTGCAATATATCAGCTTATTATTTTTTAAGACAGTTACACGAAGAGAACATAGTTTCTGCTAGTAATTATCAGAGCCGACGAGAGGGGGCAGCCCAGTGGCCCCCCAGATGAATTTTAGGCCCCCCACTTTCAAGGACCTATTCTGTGGGGGCCCTGCCCAGGTAAGGAGTCATGGAGCAAGTCGAAGTGATCATGAGGGCTCTGCATTGGCTCCTGGCTCCCCTGGTAATTATGCCTTTCCACATGCTGTGTTTCCTGGGTGTGGGAAGTGGCGGATTTTCCATCAGTTCTTTGCAGAATTTTTGAGGTTTGTGTACTTGGATATGAGGCTGTATTTTAGTTTTACTTGCACTTGCAGTATATCCCAAAATAATAATGAGTTTATTGGGTGTAAGCATGGGCGCTCATACGAGTACTTTTAGGGGGGGGGCTGAGAAAAATTATTACCTCCTTCTCAAAGCTGAGAATCTTATATATCTTATACAATCGGAACTGATTGTATAAGATAGCAAAACGCTACAAAAATAATTGATACTGCTTGACAATTAGTAATGAGCTAAAAAGTACCTTATTTTAAAATGTGACTGTAAAACTTTTGAAAGTAAATGCATAGCAGGTTCGGGCAAATCAAATTTTTAAACGGCTAGGAGGGGCTCGAGCCCCCTCTTCCCCCCATATGGGCGTCTATGTGTGTAAGTAATGACATTATTAAGTATAGTTTTTAATGTTTGATTAAGCGATTTCGGTAAGAGTTCACTTCAGTAACCCCCGACGATGGATAACGACGTCTATCTGAAACGTGCCGAAACGCTCGGCCAAACGTTAAAAAAAAAATTCTCAATAACATTTTTACTTACATTGAACGTACGTTACGTACTACAACATCGATTTAACGATAATAATATGTTTGAATTACGATGATGCTGATACTGCATTGGTTATTTTGCAGTATAAGCAGAACGTACACCAGTCTTCTACTGAAAGCAGTATAGGGAATAGCTGCGTATCGCTAACACGTGGCCACCAACACAGAGTTTTCAAAATTATTGGATGAAAGGGCGGTGCCTAAGTACATTTAAAAAAAATGCAATTTTCAACGTATTTCTTGTATATAACACTAATAAAAACTCTAAAAAACATTCAATGGCATTTCGACCAGTTAAGCACTGGTTTTCATCAGAAGATAACACTGTAATCACGAAGCGTGTTGCCATCCTTTGGAACTCTTGTTTTACAAATTGCTTCGGTCATTGTTCTTGGTATAGTCTGTGATACATGAAGTGATCTATTGAATCGATAAGGAAACAGAAAAAGTAATACTTCTAATTTAAAAAAAAAAAAAAATTAAGTAAGTTCGAAGATCTATTTAAAAAATTTTTCACTTTGGGAGTGTTTGTGTTACAGAAAGCAAGATTTTGGCCATTTCAACCCCGCCCAAGGTAAGCAGAAATTAACATTGGCTAACACAGTAAAATAAGCACAGCGGCAACCCCTCCCCCGAAGGTGCTTACTTGAATGCTCCCTTTGACATTTTAAGTTTCAAAGAACTTATTTAAAAAGAATCGTTAAAATCTCTCTCTCAACAAATAAAATAAAAATATATTCAGCCCAAATAAAGTAGTAGTGATTAAACCCTTGCATTTTTTTTTTTAAGAGGGGCAGAAATGCCTCTATTTTTTTCTACGAACGCAGAAAGTTCTTAAGGGGTTTATATGCTCAATGGGGGGGAGGGGGGCTACGGAGCTACAAGTGATGTATTCCTGTATTAAATATAAAAAATTCCATTGCAGTGAGGGGGGTTACAACCTCTGTCAACACCCCCTGCATACGCCAGTGCCCTATCCACGCACCTAGATGGTTCCTCCTCAAAGATTTGCGTGTACTTCAGCCTTGATTGGTTCTTGACCGTTAATGCTAAATAACGCCAAGTGAAAAGAAAAATCTGCTACTAGTCGCCAAGTTGCCACACCGAGCAACCCTATACCTAGGAAAACCCACTTAACGGTAAAGTTCAAAGAAGGGGACGGTAGAGGGTTGGAGAAGCAGCGAGAGATGGCATGGAGAAGTGTTTTCCCTTTCAAATGAGAAGGTCTGCGATAAGGTATTTAAATGCTTGTTAAGTCCCCCTCGTTTCGCCACTAATGGTTCCCTCCCTGAATGCTCGCCCACTCCGAAAACAAAATAAGAGTCATTTTTCCCTGAAAATGCCGGGGAAAAATGAGGAAACGAGAGAAGTATACCAGAAAAACTGTTTCTTTGCTTTGTTTTGGTTGCGGAAGGTGAAAATTATATCGCCAAGTCGTTCCCCCTCTTCGGTAGGTTCCCGACCTCTGGACAGAGTTACCGATACCTCAAAAAGAGTTTGAACGAAAGTTGATTTCCGATCTCTACCTCCCCATACCTCCCACTTTTTAACATTTTTTACTAGTTTTGGGTTCCCGAGGTTATACGAAAGATCAGAAAATACATTTAGGATGGGAACATTCGCAATTTCTTTTACAAGGCTAATTTAAATTAAGATATTTCTTCTGCTGCATATTTATTGATTATGAAGTTGATATATAGTGATTTATATCATTTTTCTTTTTTACTCTTAACCCATTAACTGCCGAGGAAAA
>QLNU02003225.1:61051145-61061180 GCA_006491805.2 Dysdera silvatica | reverse complement strand
GATAACAAAAAATGCATGCAAGTATGTCAGTGTTTTCTGCACATAGCAGACAAAAATGAGAATTAACTTTGAGAATTACTTCCTCGACCTATGGAATTCTTCAGTCAGACTTAAAAGCAGTTTCGTGGCAAGACTTAAAGTTAGCATATCTATCTCACAATAAGACTTAAAGATATAATATCCGTTTCATAGTAAGTCTCTTGGAGGTAGCATATATCTCTGACAGTGCGATTTAACCCTCTAACTGCTTATCCCGTGATTTCCACGGGCAACATGAAAGTAACAAGATTTTCTTTTCAAGCGATTTTCGCGGGTATGCACTTTTTCCATCTTTCATCTCTCATCATCTTTGGTTACAAAAATGTGCTACATATTTTAACTCTGAAATACATGTAGATTTGAAATATATAATAAAAAAATATGAAATTTTTAAAGCAATTTTGATAAAAAAAATCGAGCAGTTAGAGGGTTAAAAGTAGTATATTTATTTCATTTTAGTAGTATCATTTTCATAGTAAAATTTAAAAGTTTTATATCTATTTCATAGTAAAATTTAAAGGTATTATATCCATTTCATAGTAAAATTTAAAGGTATTATATCCATTTCATAGTAATATTTAAACGTAGCATATCTGTCTCATTGTAAAACTTAAAAAAGGTAGAGTATATCTCTCATAATAAAAGACTTAAAGGTAGCATATCTATCTCACTGTAAGATTTAAAAGATAAAATCTCTCTTTCATAGTATTTACGTTTGTATTTTTACGTTTTGTATATTATAGAAGTGCCAGATGATTCAAGATTGCGCTTCTGGGACGAGACAGACAATTTAAAGTGACACCTGAAACACAGTGTATTTGCACATAACCGAGCTCACCTCATATCCAACTCAGCTGGATCCAAGGTGACCTATCAGAAGGCAGACCGCCATAATCATTAGTAGGTTGAAACTGTCTGTTCTGCGCCACTGGCGAGTCTGGCGTGGGTTGGGGGACAGTTTCCCCCTACTATCATTTAACTACTAGTGAACACCTACGCTAGGTTAAAGGTATGAGCTTGTAATAGCTAGGCTGTTGTAAAGAAAATTTTAACGTGTTCCAATTTGAAAAACAAAAGTCATGAATGCGAAATAAGAAATTTCATATTCTTATATTTGAATATAAAGATCTAAGTGATGTTTCTACAAGAAACTGTAATTTAGTTTCTATAGAGAATTTTTGCTGCCGTTGAAGATGTCTGTAGCATATGGATATGAAGAGAAATTGGAATAAATTCCCTGTCTAGCGATATAGAAATTTCGGGTGTTTTGATGTGTTTATAATCCTATTTTATCCTCAAAGGGACAGCTTGTGATATCATAATAGTAAATCATAAGTATATCACTAACTTGGACAGTTTTCGTGCTCATTACGTCGATAGTTGCTCAAAAGTTTATGAACTACTTCGGGAGTCTCAAAACAATTGTTGGCTGTTTCGGAACTACCAGCCTCACAAATAATTCTGATAATTTCCAGTTTTTAGATGGCCATCTGGCCATCTTTTTAAACTTTTCGTGTACCATATCAGTGATGTGTCCCACAAATGTGATAGTGCAAAAATTGAACTTTTTGGAAAACGCGGTTTAAAAGTTTACAAAATCGAATTAATTTGTCAATGCATTTACAGACGGCGTTAGTAGCTTTGATTAAGAATAAATGTTTATTTACCACATGCCCACACATTAGGTTGTAATTTAAGAACGTGACTTTCTACCCACCTAGCACAATTTTTCCCAAAAGTTCACTTTCTACATGTGACTACTAAAAATTACCCATATGTAACATCATTATATACGGGGTGTCCGGATGGAAAAAGGTGTCCGAAGTAAGAAAAGTATATCTCGGAAAGTATTTGTTATATACACTTCTGCTTTACGCCGTAGCAGAGTCGATATTTAAAAAAAAAAGTCTCTTCTCCCCTACACCTCCCATATTTAAAAACGCGTATTTCAACCTCTTCAAAAGCCTTTTTCTTCAAAAAGCGAGAGATTGGAAATGAAGGGATAAAAAGATCTGGAACTGAATGTATTAGATAAAGCTTGTGGATTTATAATATCTAGTTTATGATTTTTAATATTTAATAATTGCATATGGTTAATTGATATGTTCAGTTATGATTTGCTATCGTCAGGTCCCAGGGGTTTTCATGCTCTAGTTGATATTTTTCTGGTATCTTTCCATGTATAGTTAAATCCTATATGTCTAATTCATGGTCTTATGTAATTTTCTTTCCAAGTTTAACTGTACATGTGAAGAATAAATAAACCTATTGATTGATTAATTAATTGTTTGATTAATTGATTGATCAATTGTTTGATTGATTGATTCGTTCATTAGGTATTGCGAGGTGCATGAAAGATAGATCAACTAAGGCAGGCTACTTGCGCAGCCTTCTCAGTTACCATATTCAGCAGCATTTGGATTTTTCGTGTAAGATTATGCCAAAATCATTATCTACCAGATCGAGATCAATCAATGACTTATTGCACCTAACAGCACGCGTAAAGGACAATGTAGCTAGAATAATACTGAAAATGCTTTGGGCAATGTGAAACTGATGTTAACTGTCCTCTGGACGTTTGTCATGCTACCGATGGGGCGCTCACATTTGAATCCACTGATACTGCTGCAACAAGAAAGAAAACCTCAACAATTTCCATTTTTACTAATGTGAAACAGAAATGTCCATAATAGATACTTTCGGAAATATAATTTCATTATTTTGAGTACTTTTTATCCAAGCATTCTATATATATTACCTATACATATTTTATATATATATATAACGCAGTATTATATGTGTGTTTTACCTTGATTTACTTACACTTCGATATGATTTTACTCAGTATTTTTAGTCAATTTTAATATAAACCATTCCATTATTCAGTAATAACAATAATAACAATAGTAGGCTAAAACACTATAGAAAGATTGCCAAACTTATGCACTGGTTTGTTTCAAAGCAACATTAGTTACTGGCAGATAAGGACTGGACTGATGAAGAAATTACGAGCCTGAAAATGTTATCGATATTGAAAATGATAAAATTTTATAGAATTTTGAAATCCAGTACGAAAAATACCTTCCACGAAACACACGAGATTATAGAAAAAAACTATATTGTGATATTTAATGTGCGATGGATAGATGAAAAAGACATTTTGAAAGTCACAATGTCTAAGATTTCAAAATCGAGGTGTGAAGACTCTGAAAGAAAAGTCACAGTTGTTCCGATTATAGTGGTTGCTAGCAGTGTGTTGAAGCATTCAAAGACCGACTCTTTGAACGGGTCTTCTCTTCTATGATAGACGGGCAAATTTGTTCACTAATTCGTTCAGTAAACTTGACACATCCTTAGTGGATGCATTGTGTGCAGTTACAAAGTCTGGAGCCCTACCTCAATACGCTGAAAATAGAAAATAAAACAGAGAACATGATAGAGAAATAGGCTTCGAATTTTTCCCAACTTCTTCAACCCTTAGATATTAATATCTTTCTCAATATTTTCCATCATTTATATAAATCGAACACTACGCAGATTAAATTAAACAACAATATAAATCAACGTTTATTGGTGTAGTGATTCCAGCACCGATGTTATGGCATGATTAGATGGTGAAACGTTCGAAAGAAAATAAATATTTCTGCGTTCGGTGGGAAGGTCGTGGGTTCAGGTCCCACCGAACGCAGAAATATTTATTTTCTTTCGAACGTTTCACCATCTAATCACGCCATAACATCGGCGCTGGTATCACTACGCCAATAAACGTTGATTTATATTGTTGTTTAATTTTCCATCATTTAACTATAAAAAAAATCACAGTCTTGTTAACTATTCAAACATGGCGTCTCGTAATTTGTGTCGCTATTTTTATAATGTCTTTAACTAGTATTCGGATTTCCTGGAGGCCATGTCCATATATTAGGACGTCGACGATAGCAATGCTGTGTCTGCTACATTTTACTATATTTTCAATGGAATTTTTTGCAATGTATCTGCGCTATCTAAGGAAGTATATATACATACTCCATATATATGATACATTAAATCAAAATAATCTAAATCCTTTGTTTGTTATAACCGTCAATTCGTTATATTCGTATTCGTTGTAGCCGAGGTCCAATGTATATGGAATAATTTAGATCCTAGATACATAAAATGGTTTAGGTTGTGAATATAACAAGTATCTCTTATCACGTTATATTTAAAGCTGGTCTAGTAATACAGAAACCCAGTGTACTGTGAGTCAGCTATTATTCCATTGACTTCAGTACTTACCATTTTCCAGTCAGTACGCAGCTGTACCTATAACTCGCGAGTTCGTGGTAGTGAGAACCGAATTGCTTGTAAAGCCCTCTTCTCCCCTTCATACTCGACTTCGCACAATAAAAAGGCCACCACCTTTCCCTTGCGGTGCATAACGAAAACCCCGTAGATTACATGGTTCGTCAACTCTATTGAAGGCAGCGACAGAGAAAATGTCCCACATTTCGATCCGCTCAGATGTTAAAGTGAGTTGGAAGAATACATCAGAGTTGTAAAATCTCGTGTAACTGCGTACGTTGTACTGTCAGATGAGGCTGGTGCACGTAATGGCCTTGTTGAGGCCGGCGTTGAGCAGGAGAGAGAGAGAGAGAAAAAAAAGGCGACTTATGCATAAATTGTTAACAAAGGCATTCAACAAGTTCAAGAGCTTCAATCCGAAGAGGTTCTGGAGAAGAGACAGCATATGTAAAAAAAGGTCTCCTAATTTCATTTTTTACTATGGAATTTTAACAATTAAGGATTCAGTTTTACAACCTTATATCTGCCAATGAACATCAATAATCTAAATTAATAAAATGTTTCAATTAATATTAGCTCCAAACGTTTTTGGAGATGTAAAAGCTAACAAATATTGTCAAGCTCATAATTTTTTTTTTTTGAATGATTATCTTGAATAAATTTAAGAAAAAATAGAAAAAATTAAAAAGTTCCGAGCCGGGTTTCCGGTCATATTCTTAATCGTAAAAACATCTACAGGCTTTTGAAAATCATTATCATTCATACTACTATCTATCTACTATCTTTCATACTATTATCTATCTCCTATCTTTCATACTACTACTACTATCTACTATCTTTCATGCAACTATCCCAATGTCGAAACTTCTTTCCAGACTAGCGAATAAATGTTCCACATAATGCTCCCATTTGCTCTGCAATTGGAGTTGGGTGTCACCACTTGCCGTGCTTTATTTTGTACATCTGCGTATCTATCTCCAAAGCAACTATCAATAAAACCACATGTTATATATCTTGTCAAGGGTAATATTGAAAACAATACATAATAATAAATTAATACTCAATTAAGCAGCGCTTATAACAATAATAGAAATGTGCATAAGAATGTTAGTTCACAAAAATAGACTTTAATGATAATGTTGTTATCATATTTTCAAGTTTATAGTATTAACTCTGCACATGATATATTATAGTAATTTTTACATAAAATACTCTTAAGTAAAGAACTGAAAGTACAGAAATAGAAGCTCAATTGTTCATAATATTAATAGAAAAGTTGTGATATGATATAACACAAATTATGCTGTATAAAATATAATGCTGTATGTAAAATATTTCTATTTAATATTTCTACTGGGTAATAAAATCAATCCTTTGTTGTAAACACAGAACATTTGTTAATATTTCTACTGGGTAATAAAATCAATCCTTTGTTGTAAACACAGAACATTTGTTTTCTAAATAATTGAAAGAAATAGTTAAGTTCATATTTTATTATTTTGTGAGCATATAAGTGCAAATTTTTGGGTATTTTTAGCGCATTTTTGGGTATTTTCGCATGCATATTTTGCTGGTTTTTAGTGCATATAGTCCGCTCTCTACTCATGATATATGAATAATATTTCTCCAATTAACTCGCAAAGTTTTTAAATTTTAAGATCGTATGTTGTTTCTTTTTAATGTTACTTTTTTTACAACTACAGTAAAACCTGCTTAAAGTGACCACCTTTGGACCTGGACTACAAATGTCATCAGAGACACGTTGTCACTATGCACAATAAACTTCGGTACAGGCGTAACTAACTCCCTACAAGTTCTCACTTATAAAAAGTGGTCACTTGATTCAAGTGGTCAGTTTATCAAGGTGTCACTTTACTAGGTTCCACTGTATTTGTTAGTTAGCTGGATTTTATAGCATGACAGCAAGAGTTATGTTGCGCAAATATTACACAATTGAAAATAAAACTCGTTTAAAGCTAAAAACGAGTATCAATCACACTGTACACAATATTCTTATGTCAAAAAAAAAAAACATCAGTGTACTCTATGTCCCGAAAGTGAGGTGTCCTGAAAATGAGAGTTGTCTGGGACGAATTTCTCAAGAAGTTTAGTTGTTTGAGTTTTATAGCGCAAGGACAACAAGGGTCGTGCTGCGCCGGGATATTCAGCTCTCAAAAAAATCCAAACCTCTTAAGGCCAAGGGAGCCGACCCTCGGACTACGATGTGCAGATTGCTCAAGAAGGTTCCCGAAGCAGGATACATTGGAGTATAATCAAGCTTATTTAGGGTCCAACCGACTGAAGCGCCACGTTTTGGAGATGGGGACATAGAGTAAAGATGTACGACCCGTACAATAAAGATGTACGACCCGTACAATAAAGATGTACGACACATACAATAAAGATGTACGGCACATATTACATAAAACCAAACGCATAATCATAGTTTAAATTAATAAAGCGGTTGATAGCTACTTCGGAAGCACTCTGAACTTCCTTCTTCAGAACCCTAGTTACACTAATGTGACACACGTGCTAGAAAAACTATCGATGCCAAATTGCTAGTCCAAAATTAGTTCGGGTAAACCAGTTGTGGGTCCGTAGCCGCGTCTTTTGCTATGGGACGAATGAAGTTTCTCCAAATAGAGGACATGGAATTGAACGGAAGCTGATCGTTAACAATAGAAGAGGAATGCGAAAGAATATGGAAGGCTTCAAAGAAATTGAGGTCGGCTGGTGAAGAAACTTTCTCTATTAGATGGGCCTTGTCGAAAGAAAATTTATGGCTTAATAAATATGGCTATTAATTAATCCCAGTCAGGTTTCGTCAAAGCTGATTTTTCCAGTTACTATTTGGGTACGTAGACCATGTTCTTTGAGACGAAAATGAAGGGCCCTTAGTGTTTAGCTAATATAAACCTGATTACACTGACATGGGATGGATAAAATACCCTAGTAGTTACAATCCGGAATATAATGCCAATTTATTGATTGTAGTAAAAGTGACCTTGAAATTAAATTTACGAAGGATGGAAGCAATTTTTGAAGAAATTCGTGGAACGAATGGAATGCTGATAGAATTATAAGGAGAGGAATCTATAGAGAGAACACTGGACAGCTTAGGTCTGGTGCATTTCTTCAAAGAGTTATCAATAACAATGGAATTGTAACCACGATCTCGAGCTATGCCATATCATACGTTTTACTTTATATAATAGGGACATATTTTAAAGAAAGTGCGGGGGGGAGAGATCTTACCATTTTCTTAAAATTCTTGGAATATTGCTGGCAGCTACCTAACGTTATTTAAGAATTAATTAATATTACAATTAATTAATATTACACAAAAACGTAATAATTTGTATATTTATGTTAAAATATAAGTTTTCTATTGCAAGTCAGCGTGATTTAATAAGTTAACATTTATTAAAAAAAATGACACAAGTAATATAAGTTGCTTATTATGACAAGTAGTGTAATTTTTATTATTATTAAAGTATTTATATAAATCGAACACTACGCAGATTAAATTAAACAACAATTTTAATCAACTTTTTTGGCGTAGTGATACCAGCACTGATGTTATGGCGTGGTTAGATGGTGAAATGTTCGAATGTAAAGAAGTATTTTTTACGTTAGATGAGGACTGAACCCACAACCTTCCACTTGCCGGGACAGAAATGTTTCCGGGAAAAACATTTCTTTCCTTTCGAACGTTTCACCATCTAACACCGCCATAACATCGGCCCTATTATCCTCCGCTAAAAAGTTAAAATTTTCGTTTAATACTATCAAAATATTTATTATTATATATTTAATTGTATATTTTTAGGTTCGATATTAGGAAATTCAATTAATTATAGCATTCCTAGTCTTTAAAATCATTTTATCTCCCTCGAGTTACTTTTACCATTTTCAATTTTAAATGTTGATGAATTTTACTTTTGTTTCGAACTTTTCTGTAGCAACGAAATTTTTAGGAGCTTAAATACAAATTATTCGAAAAAGAGGTAATCAAAACCATGCAGTGGCGCGAGCAATGGGACCCTGGGGCTCAAGCCCTCCCCACTGGATACTAGTGTGCAGTGTTTTCTTTAACAAAGAGACACATAAGCTTTTTAAAATTACTTGAGCCCTCATACTTTTTGAATTACTACACCCCTGAAACTGAATATATGTGTACATCACCGTGTTTACTCCATGTATGTGTACATCACCGTGTTTACTCCATGTATGTGTACATCATTGTGCTTACTGTGTGTATGTGTGTATCACTGTATTTACTGCACGTATATGTACATCACTGCCTTTAACTAATAACTATTTTTTCTTTAATTGCAAGTTGAGCCTCTTGATCTAGGTTTAAAATATACTGCCTTAGCATTTTATAAAAAGTTCTTCATGCGTAAAAATAAGCAATTTTTAAATAGCTTTTAAAATAAATGGGAAAATTTATTAGTATCGACCCATTCTCATGAACACTTCACTTTTCACAAGCGGCTTTTATTCTCCGGAAGGTAATTTATAAATTTTTTGAAAAATTCTTAATTTTTTTCAATAACATTTACAACATTAGAAAAAGTCCAGGGTTCGATGACCGACGACTTGACAAGCGGGGCCGGGGACAGGATTTACAGGTCCTTAAACAAATTAGCTGAGTGCCTCCCCCGCAAACAGCTCCTACTTCCTTTTACCCCTCAATCACTTTTCAAGAAATGGTCAAGGTCTAACGGGTGGTCAAGGACTTGTTTATTTATTTGTTTGTTTTTTCAATAATTCTTGTAAATTATTCTTTAAAGAAAAGGAAAAATTTCGCTCTGGACTCCTGAGTATTGATCTTTTTTACCTATCTATTTGTGGTCTTGTTATTAGGCAAAAGCCAATGGGTTTATCATGAAAATATTTCATCCCTTATGTTCTTTGCAAAACGAGAAAATAACTAAATTTTCCCAAAAAATTTCATAAAAAATCAAAAATATTTAAATAGTTCAAAAACAAATCGTCATTCAACATCCTAAATCAAAAATGTGTACAATGTATGAAATTTAAAGAATTAGTTTTAGAATAAAATATTATTAAAAAGATATATGGTTATGCCTAATTAGGGAAAATATCGCATAATTTGTTTTGAAAACTAGCACATAGAAATTAATGAACGTATTACTTGTTTATGTTTTATGGTGCAAGGACATCTATGGTCACACTGCGCCAGAAAAACATTAATCAATTATCTTTTATAACAACAAGATGATAAGTAAATAGCGAAGGTGGTATAAAAGCGTAATTGTCATTATATTTCGATAATTCGCCCCGTTGACCCCTATCGGCCAATGCCTTAGAATTTAGCAAATCGTTGCTAGCGTGTTTTTCGTAAGTTTCATGAAAAATAGATATTTTCTCTCAGTCAAAGGGTAAAAAATGGTCTTCATGGCAAAGTTTTTGTCACTAACGAGGGTATCGAGAGTATCGTGTTTTTAGCATAATCTCGACAGCAGGTGACGCGTCAGTGGGGGAAAAACCCGAATCTGCATATTCCCCAATTGATTCCTGACGTTGGGAAAAGAGGGAAGAAAAAAATACCCATCCCCGAAGTCTCACAACAAATGAGAATAACTAATAAGATACCAGAGGATCTGCAAGACAAAGACTTTTTTATTAAAAAAAGAACTCGGAAATTAGCATATTTTTGATGTCTTTGAGTTTGGTAGAAAA
>QLNU02003225.1:61013530-61046734 GCA_006491805.2 Dysdera silvatica | reverse complement strand
AAAAGATCATCGAAATTTTAAGCATATTTACTGAAAATCAAGGAAATGTTAGGGATTTATTTTATTCAGATTCTGTCGCTACCTTGACATACACTTTTGATCTCTAGAATTGTAGTAATTATTAAAAGCATGATATTCAAATTTTTTAAATATAGCCATAACTGCCTTCGCATATTGAAGTCCCCACTTCAATGTCTCAATGTTCGGCATATGTGCCATGCATATATATATATATATATATATATGTGTGTGTGTGTGTGTGTGTATACTATGTATATGTGCAATGCTATAGCTTTAGGGGAAAGTATGGCAAAGCAGATCACTTAATTTCACCTTAGTAAAAAAAATGTGATAAATAAATATATGAAGGTTGAAACTTCATTGTTTACTGCTGTGGACATCAAAGAAACATAGTACGTATCATTAACGACATTATTTATTACTGAATTTAAAACAAAAATGTTTGAAGGAGAAAGGTCAAATTATCCACTTTGCCTCAACCCTGGGGAAAAGCGGATGGGTTGTTTTTGAAATAGAAAACTCTGTCGTAAAAAAATTGTAACGTGCACATAAAATGCATTCGGCAGAAAAAAAAATTACCAGAAACGTTTTCACATAGTGCATTTAAGACACGTATAGTTTCCTATGCCTTCATAAGAGGTACAGTTCTCGAGAGCCCATCCGTTAGAGAAGGAACACTTTATCCAGTTCCCTATTGGTGGATCAGCATATGGTTTATTACATATTAAGTAAATTAAGACTGCGACGTAGATTCTGTCTCTGTGCCAAGATGCTCGATGGTATTCTTAATCTTGTTCTTACTTCGTGCACACCGGATTTTCTTTTCGCGTTGTGTTCTAGCAATGTTCCTAGCAGGACTCTTTGTTAAAATTTCTGCACGTGTTGACCGTAACAAACCATCACGACAAACACATGTAATTGAACTTACTCCCACAATTGAGTGAAGTACTTTTGTAATCAGGGTTGCCAGACCATCAACTATAAAAGAAAACCGTTCTCTAGTGAAAACTGTGTGGCCCATGTAGCTAGAGGTGCACGTCATTAATTTCATGCCAGTTTGTCAAAATCAGAGTGAATTTAAATTATATTCAAAATTACGCTGAAATATTACAAAATAAAATCAATAACAATGTTTAAAAGGAAATTGCATGATTTTATCACCAATGAAACAATTTTGAGGTCCCTAACTTGTGGAGTCCGGGGCCAGGGCCCCGTAGGATAACCTATCCACTTTGCCCCATAAAAAATGATCCACTTTGCCCTCAACGCCATTTTGACAAACGAAGTGCTGCCTATGCTGAATCTTTAACAATAATGATACAAAAACATTATCTAAACGAACAGACTTACTACCTGTTTCTGGCAAATAGTTCGCAAAATTTTGTGCGAAATAGTTTTTATTATATTGACACTTAGCTAACTTACAAACAATTTAGTGAACGATCGAAAAAAATATTTTCTTACTTTATTCGCTGCGCATGTATTTCATTAGCGCTGAAATAAGTGCAATTTATTCCTACGCACACCTTCAACACTTTTGCACTGACCACTGTTGCCTCCTATGTTTGGATTATTAAACATTAAGATGATCCTCTTTGCCCTCCATATCCATTTTGTCCTACTTTCCCCTACTTAGATATTTTATTGAGTCAGAAATTTTCTAGCAGAGGCTAATTTTTTTCTAGAGGTGCTAGGCGTCATCCCCTTGTTATGCCAATCGAGTTAGCAAAATATATATTCTGCCTCTGGAAAGCGGGTTTAGAATTATAAAATGATGTAACAAAAAACAGAAATCCGAACTTTAATAAAAATAAATTGCATAACCCCCAAAAATGTTTTACAAAACCTTGGGATTCCGTGGAACCCAGTTTGCATATAACTAGTATATTGTATTATGTACCATACAGGATAAAAACGTATTCATACTACAAAACTGATATCCATTTCAATGTCACTTTCTCATCACTTTTTAAAACATTATTTTTACGTTTTCGATGGGCCGTGAATAAATACGCTTAAAACAAATATAAGTAAAACAGCGTTCCATAATGAAATGCTCTATAATTATAAGTCATAGCTAAGCCATGATGGCTTAGCTGGAATGACTTGAAAATTTTGTGTCTTCTTGAATGTGTACATATTTTTCGTACACTAGTTCCCCTGAGTTTCATTTTTTCCTTCACAAAGAATGGGAGAGAACTGCTAAAGCGTGGACACTTTTTAAATGTAACTTCAAGAGATTTGCAACCTTTAGCTGAAGCTTTGAACTCCTCATTTTTTTTTTTTCCTTTCTCAGCAGGCATTTTCAAAACTTTGTAATCCAAATGTTAAAGCTTTGTAACTATGATGAGCATTACCCTTTCTGCTTTAGGGGCGAAAAACGGACACCACGTGGCTGCCATTAAAAGGTCATGGGTTTACGTGGAAATGATACATATATGTAGTTTTGCTCGTTTCCTATACTGGTACATTGGATTTGGTATAGACCAGAGTTAATCTCTGATGTGACGTAACGCACCCTGTCGTAATATAATGCCAACCAGACCCCTTTAAGAATTCCTGAAGGGAGGGGGTCCGAAAACAGGGATTTGGGGAGAGGTCGAGAAAAGACGCGCAGCCGTGGGTAATGAAGAAGTGGCATTGTCGTAGTTCAAAAATAATAAATTCCATAAAAGTGCACATAACTATTTCAATTGCATTCACAAAAAAATTCTGCATTAAAGTATACTTTTTTATGTGACATATACACTCGTAGTGTTTGTTACTCAAACCTTCAATATAGTATTTGTGGACATATACAAATAGCTGGATGAGGCAATTGGGGCCGCGCCCCTGTGGCCTCGGCTTGGCTACAGACCTGCCCAGCAGGGAGCCTGCTACACCCTCCAACCCCTCCAAATTTCTTGGAACATCCCCCCCCCCACACATTTCTGGACACCCAGCCCTAAAACTCAAAGTTCATATACCCGCTAAATATTCAAATTACAAGAAAGGAAATAAAACATTGCGCAAATTATTTTTCTATACTTTTTCTGCATATGTAAATTGTAATAATCTTTTATATGTAGCAATATTTCAAAGAAAAATATGGATATCAAGGGGGAGAAAGGTACAGTGTGAAATTAAATCCTGCCACCTCAAAAATTGTCAACTGCTTGTGAATGGGTTAAATGTCCAAGAAGAAATACTTGAAATTTGTTTTCTTCCGAATAAAAAAATGAACGAATATAGAAATGAATATAAAAATGAACTATAAAAATGAAATGAAACATTACTTTTTGTGTAAATATGGACGAATTATTTCATTGCTACTGAATATTTTATTTCGTTTCTTTTCTGGTAAGTACATTTTATAAAAAAAATTAAAATTTTGAAGGTAAATTTCACAGCCCCCTGACCAACTATTCCGACAGACACCCGGGTCCCCCTCAAGGTGATAAAGGGTCAAGGAGAGTTTGATATTAAAGAAAAATGTAACCTTTAAAATCTCCATATTAAACTTGCCTTTTAAATAACTTGCCAAAGTTAAGCGTAGTGTTTTGAAAATAATATAATTATATTACATAGAAGGATAGTGTTAACTAGAAAGAACTACGGGAAACTAATAGAAAACGGATGCATGTCTTGATGTACCTTATTTTATGCAGCACTCCTTACTGTGGCTGCGATTTTTTATACCTCCTTTAAAGTATATCATCATCATCATCATATTCAACCATTATCTATCCACTGCTGGATGAAGGTCTCTCCAAATGCTTTCCACACAAGTCTATCCTGAGCAATTCGCTTCCACGTCACCCCAACCTGTTTTCTTATTTCATCCACCCATCTAGTTTGAGGACGTTTTCTAGGTCTTCGGTGGTCTCTTGGAATCCAGTTCAGAATTTCTGTTGTCCATCGTTGATCAGTTCTTCTTGCAATATGCCCAGCCCATCGCCATTTCAGTCCTTTTACTTTAACAATGATGTCCTCTACTCTAGTTTGCTCTCTCACCCAAGTGTTTCTTTTTCGATCTCTCCTAGTTATTCCAAGCATGCACCTCTCCATGCTCCTTTGCGTTGTCTGTAACTTTCGTATTGCTCCAACTGTTAGACTCCATGTCTCTGATCCATAAGAGAGGACTGGCAATACACACTGGTTGAAGACCTTTCTTTTTAGACACAAAGGCAATTTCCCCTTCAGGATAAAACTGTTTCTTCCAAATGCACTCCAGCCAAGTTTAATACGTCTGTTGAGTTCTTTCATAATGTTGCCATCCATTGAAATCAGCTGGCCAAGGTAAATATATGAATCAGCAATTTCTAGCTCAATGTTGTCAACTTGTATTTTTGTTTCCTCTACGAAATTATTGAACATGATCTTAGTTTTTTGTAGGTTCATCTTGAGTCCAACTTCTTTACTTCTAGTTGAGAGCTCCTGTACCATGTCTTGGAGTTCTGATGGGTTCGTTGAAAAAATAACAATGTCATCAGCAAACCGCAAATGATTTAAATATTCACCATTTATTTTTATTCCCTTGTTATTCCAATTTATCTGCTGAAAAATCATCTGTAAAGCTGAAGTAAAAAGTTTTGGAGAAATGGTATCTCCCTGCCTCACACCTTTACCAATTTTGATAGCTTCGGTATCTTTATGTAACCGAAATTTTGCACTTGCATTTTTATACACACGTTTCACCATGTCAATGTACACATCCTCAATGTCTGTTGATCTTAAAGAGTTGATGACTGCTGATGTTTTAATAGAGTCAAAGGCCTTCTCATAGTCAATAAATGCCACACACAATGGAAGTTCATATTCATGTGTTCTTTCAATTAATTCTCTTAATACTTGAATATGGTCCACTGTACTGAATCCACTTCGAAATCCAGCTTGTTCTCTTGGTTGAGCTGCATCTAATTTTTTCTGCAGGCGATGTGTTAGCACTTTTGTGAAGATTTTATAAATAGCAGGTAACAAGCTAATTGGTCGGTAATTTTTCAAATCCTCTTTATCACCTTTTTTATGCAAAAGAATTACTGTTGCAGAATCCCATTGGTTTGGTATGTTACCGCTGTTAAGACATTTGGTAAAGAATTTTGCAAGTATGTCTTCTACATATTCTCCAGCTTCTTTTAGGATATCTAATGTAATACCATCATCACCAGGGGCTCTTCCTTTCTTCATATTTTTTATTGCAAATGAAACTTCTTCTTTTAAGATTTTAGGAGCTGTTCCTTCGACTATCTCAGAGTCTTCGTTTAATCCACTGTTTCCCTCATACAGCTTTCTGTAGAATTCTTCAACTCTTCTAAGTATTTCTTCCCTATTTCTTGTTACAGTGCCATCCTCTCCTTTTAATGCAATGATGTGTTTCTTCCCAATAGACAAACTCCCTTTAACAACCCTAAGGCTCTTGTTGCTTTCAATGGCCTTCCTTACTAACTCACAATTGAATTTTCTTATATCTTCTTTCATGTTTTTGCGCAAAGTTTTGCAAAGTTCTACATACTCGATCTTGCGACTGGTATTTTGATTGTCCACCTTCATAAGTCTTCGCCTTTTCATGAGTTGTTTCGTCTTCTCAGATAATTTGCTATTCTGCTTTTTACATATTACACCACCAATTTCCCCAGCAGTTTCAATTATTGTCTTAACAATGTTTTCATTTGCTTCTGAGATGTCAACTTCTTCAATAAGTCCTTCCAGTGCAGAAAAGCGATTTTTTAATTCCAACTTGAATGCCTCGGTATTTTCTTTTAATTTCTTTAAATCCACCCTCTTACATACTTGTTTCCTAATGAGCTTCTGCCTTTCTAGTTTAGTATTTAAGTGCATTTTACATCTCACCATTCGATGATCACTTCCAGTATTAAATCTGTTCAGTACGCTGCAATCTTCAATAATTGATTTCTTGTTTGCCAGTATATAGTCAATTTCGCTGGTTCCTCCATTGGGGTGTTTCCATGTCCATTTTCTTTGTAGTTTCTTCTTAAAAAATGAATTCATGATGCTAAGATTTTCAGCTTCGGCAAATTCTATGAGTTGATCGCCACGTTCATTCCTTTCCCCGTATCCGTATTTACCAACCGATGTCTCTCCTTGTTCCTGTTGTCCAATTCTTGCATTAAAATCTCCCATGATGAGCTTGATGTGTTGTTTCCCCTTGGTATGTAGCTGTTTGATTTCTTCATAGAATTCCTCAACCTCCTCGTCGGTATGGCTTGATGTTGGTGCATATGCCTGTACTATCTGAAGTTGGTATCGCTGGGTTAGTTGAACAACGAGCCTCGCTGCTCGATCTGACGTGCTTTCGACTTCAAGAAGGTAGTCTTTAATTCTTTTGTTGATTAAGAAGCCAACACCACTTGTTCTTCCAGTTTCCGTTCCTCTATAATAAAACAAATGTCCACTTTTAAGTTCCACCAACTCTTCACCTTTTCTTCTAACTTCACTGAGTCCTACAATGTCCCATTTGATCTTGTCAAGTTCTTCTTCCAATTCTTGAAGTTTTGCTTCAGAAGCAAGGGATCGTCCATTATACGTTGCCAAGGTCAATAACAAACGGCAGCCTGGGCCATTCCAGTGATTCTTAGCACCCCCTGCTTTCATGCCACGCTGACCGCTGCCTTGATCAGGAGCACTCCAGCACCTGGAGACTAGGGGCCATGGTTTTTGGTGTATTAGCATATTGGAGGAATTAGCCATCATTTCACCACGCTGGCTAGACGGGTTGGTGAATTAGCCCTCCCCTTCCGCCTTTCCATCCGTGCAGCAAATATTAATTTGCCTCTTGGATAGAAAGCCCAGCCTGCACCACTTGAAGGCGGGGTAGGACACTAGGTTACTGGCCCGGCCGGTTCCACACATCGTCACATACGTTCAGCGTGTGGGTCTCCTTCCAGTTAGATACCAGCAACCCTTTTGCAGGCCGTTTAAAGTATATATTGTTTTAAAAATATATTGTAACTGCAATTTAAACCTTTGCACTCCCCAAAATTTGTATACTTCTCTCGTCTAATTATTAAAGCAAATTCACATTTTATTTAAATGTGCCCTTAGGCTACGCCGTAGGCGGTTACCTAGGTTTAATCTAATCATCCCTACTTAAACTGATACTGAAATGTTAACACCTTACCATTATACAAATTAAAAATAGATGAAGTAGGTTATTTTGTAAGCGTAACGACATATAAAGGGGAAACAACAAAAAGAAAATATATACAACCAATGTAAGAGCTCTCATCGGGAAGTTCACTCAAAATCTATAAGATCATCGAACTTATCGCTCGTCATGAACAATCTTTCTTTGCAAGGACGAACTAGCCCCTGAGAAGGACTCTATGTATTCCTTGCATTTTTTCCATCTTCAATTCTTTTCATCTTCTTTTAAGAACAGTGGTTACCAACCTGGGTGTCGCGAACAGGTTTCTGTGGGTCGCCGCAACTATTTTTGGTTGCAATTATTTTATAAGGCATTCCAAACCAAATGTTCAAAACGCTTTTATATTTCAACATGGCTACATACACATTGCCATACACACGTATAACTAATTAATTTAATATATATAATTAATACATTATACATTTATATTTAATGTGTTTTCTTTACTCTGTTAAAAATGCTTTTATTATGCAAATGTGGTGATTTCGGAATGAGGGGAAGGTCGACTACTATTTTTGGTTTTGGTTACTATAAAAGTAGGTCACGGATTACTTGACTACTATAAAAGTGGGTCATGGCTTGAAAATGTTTTAGAACCACTGTTCAAGAAGTTTGTGTTTAAATTCCTTTTCTTTTTGTGTTGGAATTTTACTATATATATATAAACTCAAGTATGTGCTTGTATGTATGTTTATATATGTTTTTCTCATTCTATTTAATTTATTCGTAAGAACACAAATACAAGTTGATGAAGAATAATACGATATTAAAAGGTATACCGAAGGCTTGGACAAAAGATGACAAAAATCGCATTGACGGATCATGAGCACCAAAACACCAAAAGAACAATGACGTACCACATCAAGATCGTACAATAAATTTCAAGACAATATTATCGTTATTTGTAAGATCATAGATACAAAACTTGAAATAAGAATATGTTACATCAATCACGGCAAATAGAGTTTACATCTATTTTAAATAAGCTCATACTTCATATTTTTCATACATAAACCATTATCATAAAGAAAACAAATATGCCTTTAATTATACTTGAAATACCTAACTTTATTCCCATAAAATTGTACGTATTACAAACAAGCTGCACGAAACGTATTACATACAGTCTTGCAAAAAATCACATGAGAATAATACAAATATTTGAAGAATAAATTATAAAATATTCAGCATAGGTAAAAACACACAAAAAAAGATAACATCATTTCCAACAAGTAAAATTTAAGTTTCTTTTACACAAATAGGTGGACATTTCCATATTCTAAGTATACAGAAACCAGATGAAACCTCATGTAATTAGAATTTGTCTGAAGTGGAACCAATATTTCCCCTCAACGTGTTATTGGAAACCTTGGCTAACGTAAATATAAATAAATTATAGTGCAAAACGAAGTTAATTCTTTAGTATATTATATAGATAGTGCATGTATGATCATATGTATGTATATATAGTATATGTATGATTTTATATGTAGTGTATGTATGATATTGTATGTAGCGTATGTATGAAGGATTTTTTAGCTATTTTTTTCATACGTTCTTGTAATCACGTTCTCAATTTAAAGACAATTAAAAGAATTTTTTGCGTTTGCCCCAGTTGAAAGATGTATCGGATCATATTTTAAAAAGCTAATGCATTTTTGTCTCTTCATCAGTATGGAAGAACCGAAAGCCGAAATCACTAGAGCAGTGGCTATTTGCTGAATAAGGATACCGGTGGTGGAAACTGTCAATGTTTCTGGCATATTGACATACCATTAACGTAAAGTACGGCATGTGTGGGCGAAGGCCTCTACTCCCTGCCTTTTATAATTTTTCCCTGCGCATACGAAACGTGTCGGTTCCATATGCAGGTTCGGTAACTTGTTTGAACAGGCATCATCAACTTATGGAAAATTTGAGGTGGAAAAGGGGGACTTTGAGATAAGAGGAAAGGTTAAGGAAAACTTTCACAGAACAAAAAGTTATAATAATTTTAAATAAATTCATATTCCTGATTTCTTCGGTTTAGTGAAGAATAACTGAATACGATATTTGGTTTTACGTATTTTGGTAACTTTTGCCTCAATAAACAAATCTTTAATTGCACTGAGAAATCTTCATTTGACTACATAATTATTTGTTTAACAATGTCGAGGCGGTGTCTCCAAGAACGTGAAATCTCCCTCCAGTTAAACTTAGAAACATTCCGGGTGGGTGTTTGTTAAAAACTAAGCTTACAAAATTTCTGCTGTCATTATGTTGGGGCCTTTTTTTTTTAACTTATTATAGATTTTATATCATATTAATTTTTAGAGGTGACTGGAACTTGTCAAGATGACATTTTCCAGTTTTTTTTCTCAGTCATCCCTCAGGTATATTCTACGAGTTTAAGGCAAATTTCGCATTAATTTCAAATTGTAACATTTTAATATACCTGGAAAATAAATTACGTTAATGCTGTACTATATTGTAATAAATGCAAAGGAACGTGTATATGTACATACACTGGGAAAATACATTATTAAAAATACCAACTCACCAAATATTGTGCAATAGTGAAATTGATTTGTGGCTATAAGTACGTAAAGTATTTTTTACTTTGTACGATCTCTAGGAAAAGGTACAGATCAATAATATATTTAGAGTAAGATTTTTGCAGGTAGGACGGTTGATGGAGCGTGGATGCGAGGAGGGGTGATGTTTCATCATTTCGTCTTAGCGGCGGCTGAACTTTTGTGATTTATTGATGCTACCGTCACATACATGTGCTTCAAAATTCTAAAGTAAAAACATAAAACAATATTTTAAAATTTTACAACTTCGCACTTAAAAATTTAATCTTGTGAAATATAATCATTAAAAGGCTAAATTTTCTGGTGTAAGCCTTCTCCGAAATGTCAATGGGTTTCTGAAGATAATTTGAAATAACTTTTGAATTGTGTTTGACATCTCGAAAATATTCGTATTTGCATATATTTGTATTTGATGACTGAATTATAATAGATTTTTGTATGTTTTGCAATATGCATCTGTCTTTCTTGCTAACTCTCAGCATAGATTTCTAAAGCACAAGTATTTATGCAGAAATGTAGAATAATGTGCAGGATTTCTTGGTATACCGCAAGTTGCGTATTTGTAGATATTCACATTGATTTAAATGATTGGATTATTTTATGTGTGTAAATGTTATTTACTTGATGGTCCTCATGTTTCATGATTTTTCATATTCCTTAAGTGAAAAGGAAAAAAAATATGAAATTGCATAAAACTTCTGGATAGTAATCCAGCCGATCGTAGTGGATAAAAAGTAGCAGTTAACAGGTAATTGACACTTGGAGAAGGCCTAACCTTTCTTTTACCACAGCATTCGATTTGAAGGCCGCAGTACAACAAATAACGACGGCATTAAACATAGCATCAAGTGCATGAGCCTTTATGAAAAATAATTCAACGAATGGTGTAAAGAGTCTGTGGCATCAATGCCTCCTCATTACCCTATCGAGGCACCTGCGCCTCGATCAGGTAATCTCGATCAAATGACGGTGTCTCCATTTCTCCTATATCAAAAAATTCTAGTATGCGTTTAAACGTGGATGTCAAATTTATTAATCGTAATTTAAAAATTCCCCCACGAAAAATTCACAAAAAATTCGCCCAGGTGTCTTTGTGTGTTAACCATTATTTGGCAGATGTTTTAGCCCCTTCGAAAGGTAACAGTATCTTACATCCTCATATACAGATAAAGAGAGCGTTCCATGTTCTCGTTCGTCTAGCGATCAAGACACTCCGGGGGGCATGGAGGGACCCTGGTTCGAATCCAGGATGGGGACGGCATCTCTTTTTCTCCTAAAACAAAACAGCTGTATGTAGTATGAGCTTAAACGTGGGTGTCAAATACACTAGTGAACAAAAGCAAATATTTTGTCAAGGTAGGGTGAAAAAATATAAAATTAAGAAAAGAATTTAAGACTCTATAAATGTCAGATAGGTATATAAATAATTAACTATCGTTAGTAGTACTAATTACTATAAATTAAATTAATGATTAATAGTTCAAAACAGAAATTAATCAGGTTAACAAGAGCACTCTTGATTTAAAATCTAAGAAGTAACTTCCTAATTGCAATCATCAATGATTGTATCATCGTTGCAAGATTGTAACATACTTAATACTTTATATTTTTTCCCTAGAAGGAAACGCCCCACTTTTTGGAGCGAGACACCCTATTATTCATTCAAATAGGTATAAAATGATAGCAAATAATGGTATATAACAGACTGCTGCTGAATTTCATAAGAATTTATAGTTTAAATATAGTTAAGTCGAATGTAATTAACATTTCATAATCATTTAATATAATTATTAACTAGAAAATGTGATTAATTGCGCGTCTTCTACATATTAATTGTCTACAGTGCATAGAAAAATAATTAATTACGTCAGAGGTTAAGTTTCCCCTTAACTGTAATTTGTTACCTTGTACTACTAATTAGAAAGTACTAATTTTTACATTGTACTAATTTTTAGAAAAAGCACTTTTAAAAAGCACTTTCGTGTAATTTACACAAATCGATTTCTGATGCTGATTGTTTTTGGTATGCCCTTTGCTCAATATCAATATTTCAAATAGGTGCATAATTAGTGCATAAGTTCCATTAACCTTCGCGATCGGGCTTTCTGTTCATCGAAAAAATTCTTAAGAAAATCAATCTAAGTTTAAAACATGATTTTCCATTGCTTTTTTTTTTTTTGTCATTGCTTTTAAGCCAATTAGGCGGTAATCTGGTTAAGTGTTGCAATAAAAAAAAAGATGTATTGCCAACATTGCATGAAGGTTTATAAATGGATAAAGAAGTCTCTTACGAAATTCAGTAGCTTTTTTTGCGCCAATTTCTGTCACCAAATCGACTCCCTTTTTAGATGAGCATGAAAAAATGTTAATTTTCGAAAGCAGAAGTCCCGGTTTTGGCACTAATTACTTTAAGCTAATGAAATTAGGATATCACTGACTTGAGGGGAATGTAAACTGCCTGATCTTTGCCCCGTAAGTTTAAATCCGGGATATCAATTTATTTTCGGGAAAAGAGGGACGTTCTCAAAAATGCGGAATGGTTTTGACAAAGGCGAATCCTGTAAAAAACAGGAAACTTGCTTTTGAATCAGTAACCTTGTAACCGTGCTTTAACAGCTTTAGTTTTCTTTTATGTAATCTTTTCTCGCTTTATTTCTATTTCTTTCTCTTCTCATCTTTTCTCGTTGCGATGTCGTAAGTGCTGGAGGCTATGTTTTAATTCCAATCCAAAAAAGCAGTTAATTAATCGCGTTTGGAAAATAGTTGGAAACCATTGGCATCATTTCAGACAATTATATATTATTCTTTCTAAATTATAATCAAAATTTTTTCTCTTATAATCTTTCCTTTTCTTCTTTACACGATTGCTTATTTTTTGTTCCTTATTTTTAATTATTTAATTTTTATCAGAATTAATTTCACTCACAATTTTATTACATTAAATTTTAATATTAATTATATAGTATTTATTCCACTGATGAGGTCAAAAGGAGAGGTTCAATTTTCCACCAATACAATCTTTTGAAGAAATGCAAATTAATTTGTAATGGTAAAACTTGTATTTAATTTTTAAAATATTTTATCCATATTGCTCAGAAAGGAAATGAAAATATTAACAAAATTTGGACTCAGCCCCCCCTTTAAATTTTTAAACGGGTTAACAACAATTTTACACCCTCTTCTCTCCCCTCTCCTGGGCCCGCAAATGCTATGGCCTACGTAATCACATCTTCCTCGAACATCTGCCACGACCAATTAGCGCTGCTGGAACTACGGTGGCGCTGTCTCTCCCAAAATTGCATTTTAATCTTTGGCAACCCCAGTTGGAGAGAAGAGAACAACTCTTCTCAACTGTCTGTGTATGAATTTCGCAGCCATTAGGGTAATTGGGCCGGCTTCAAGTTCCGAACTTGAGGAGTTCGGAACTTGACTGAGGAGGAAAAGTTTCTTTAAGATTATCTCTTTGGCGTTTGCCCCTGGATGTTGGCTTTAACTGCAAAGCATGTAAATGAATATAACCCGTTGGTGTCGCAGGATGGCAAGATCCTATTTGATGTACGGGGCTGGCTTTCCAAGATTTTGCTTTTGCGACATCTCCATCTATACTAGACATCAGGCCTGTAGCCAAGACGGGGCTAGTGGGGCACGGCATCAGTTGCCCCATGCTTATGAATGCCCCATACTTGAATCAAAAAATAAGAATGAAAATCGGTAACAGGGAAAGAATGGATTAAAATGAGAAGAGAAGGGAGACGAAAGTATATGCTTTCCTTTAAGTTCTTACGTAATTTGTGCTAAGAAAAAATGGTGAAAGAGTTAATGAGAGAAAGCAAAGAGAAACTAAAGATAAATTGAACAACTATAATGAGATGTACCAGCAAATAATCATAAGAGCAACTTCAACTAAAAAATTAAAAAGTTATCGTTAGTAAAATTGTTGAAAAACAGCAAATGAATTCAGTTTGTGCAAGAAAGAAAAGTGTATTAGAAAGAACATACATATGGCTGTAATGATTGTAAAGACATGATTATATCGAACAGGGAAATACGCTCAGTGATTAAGAGAGATATTTTTGTTGCAGTAATGATCAAATAAAAGAACGCGAGAAAATTCCGACACCAACGTTTATTAGCTTAAGCTATAGCTTTTCGTTTAAGAGAAAAAGATACGCCGTCCCCATTGTGGATTCGAACCAGTGTCCCTCTGTTGAGCCCTGAGTGTCTTTACCGCTAGATGAACGAGGACATGGAACAACTCTCTTTTTCTCCGTATGCAAAGATTAAAGATATTATTATCCTTCTCAGGTATAACACAATTGCTAAGTAGTGGTCAACACAGAAAAGCCTCCGGGGCAAAAATCCAAACAAAGGAAATTAAGTTTAACTCTTAAAGTTTTCCTTTTATGTTAACTTCCAAATAAAAGAAATTAAGTGCGGAATGACCAGGCCAAAAACAAAATTTAATGAAATGAAAAAAAATTATGGAAAAAAAAACTAAATCTCTGAAACTTTGAATCCTAATTTTAAAATGCTATGTAGATGTAAGATCTGAGCAATAAAAAACCCGCCAGGAACAAAATTGAAACTTTTGAAATATGGACCCTTCGAATAATCAGGAAGAGATTCTACCTTCATTGTTTTTCAAAGAACTTTTTCTACAATTTATATATGCCCCTAGAATTCAAAAGGGCTAATTAAAGATTCCTAAACAAATTCAGATTAAAAAAGAATTGCCATCAATACAATCCTAAAACAATATTGTTAACACATAGTAAGAAATGACAAATGTAACACACGCCAATGAACACTAGAAGGGAAACATTACGGGCAAGAAACCTGGAGGAAAAAGTAAAAAAGGCAGATGATTTGAGCACTTGGACAAAACTGAGCACAGAAAGAATTACCCATAGGAGAAGAGCTTCAAAAATGTGATTGGGAAATGTGGATTTAGAAAAGCTGCTGACTTCTAATCCATGTCGGCGACTAACCTGTAAAGCGAGGAAAACACATGATGAAGATGATGATGATGATGAAGGAGGAGGAGAAGGAGGAAGAGGTAGTCATTTTTGCAACACGTTCTTTACTTAAATAATATAATTGAAGGGATTGAGACCAGGAGCTGACATAGACTTACATTTTTAGGGGAGACAAGGACAGAATTTGCCATGGTCTTGGAATAACACCCTTCATTTATCATGAAAGTTGGAATTTTTTACAGTGAAAAAATATATTTTGGGGTCATGACCCCTGTGACTCCTCTATGTTCGCTCTTGACTATATCTGAAATGTTCTCTTTTAATCTTTGGTGTAAAATTCTGACCTGCTGTGCATGTGTATTATCATTTATAGGGACATTAACTGTAAAGACTCTTCATAACCTAGTGGATAGTTTTTATTGTGACTTGGCATTGACTTAGGGCAGTAACTCTGAGCGAGTGATCCTTAGACAGAACTTGACTAAAGTCAAGTTCAGTCAAGTTCTGTCTTGACAAGCATGTCTGTGGTTCATAACAGTTCACGTGTAACAAAAGTTTAGTTCCCGATTTTTTCTTCTTTTTTTTCAAGATTTTCAACGCTGGAAACATTTTTACTGTCCTTAAACTCATAAAAATCGTCACGTGACTTTTATTTTTTGCATTGATAACGTCACAAAATTGTCACGCTGATGACGTGATAACATGATGTAATTGGTATCAACAATGATATTGAATAAGATGTCATAATAATGAAATCATATAATATGTCATAATTAGAGCCCGGATTATACGCACTAAAAAAACAGTAAAATATGCATGCAAGTATGCACTAAAACAAATTATGCATTAAAACTCTCAAAATAACCACTAAAGCTCTCTAAATATGCACTAAAGCCCCTAAATATGCACTAAAGAACCTCAAAATATCCATGTATATGCACTTAAAATGAATAAACATGCCCCAAAAATCAGTAAATACGCATTTAATTTTTTTAAATCGGTTTATAATCATACGTCCTGCATTTTAAAATCAGCAGATTTATCATTAACCGCCAAGTAGAAAAATTCGATATACATTAAACGATATGCTTTATACAGCACAATTTCTATGACGGTATATCATAATATGTTTCTAGATATTTTGAACAGTTAATTTTATCTTCCATCACGCAATAATACTTTTATGGCCAAAAGGGTCCTTTTCAGAGCTACAAAATTATTAGACAGAACTTATAAAATTTTGCGGGTTGTCTATTACGGCTAATTTATCCGTGATGGGCTATCACCCGCGTCTATCGTTGATAGAAAATGACGTGAAAATCTTCCGTGTGTTAAGTGTTTGTTTTAATCTGAACTTCAGTCAACTTCCAATCTGTCACAATAAAATTAATCTTTGATTTTCCCAATATGGATAGTGGCGGTAATTCAGTCATGACTACGTTTTTGCTTCCGAGGCAAGGGCAGATCCAGGGGCGGACGACGGTGTGCCGATCGTACTCTCCATGAGCCGGGATTATATCATGGAAAATGAAATTAAAAATGCCGGACACTTGGCTAAAAATATGAATCAGAAATAAATCGCCCCCTCTTGAAATGAAGCCGTCGCTTTTGCGGTGGTCGCCTTTGCGGAGGATGGGAATCTGGTCGCTTTTGCGGGGTCCGCTTATCTTGATTAAAATTAGTCTCCCTCCAGGCTAAGATCATCCCGGTTTCAGCCATATCCCTCTTTTTCCTTTCAGGGGCTGTGTACAAATTTACTATTGGGCTCCATCAACAGTAAAATTTCTATTAACACAATATAAGAGTAATTCGCTCTCATACAAAATTTGCAAGTATGCTACTCTTCCTTATAATATATCTTTAGAAAACCTTGCAACTTAGAATAAAAATAGTGCATTTAATTTTCGTAACACTGATGAAATATTTATGTTTTTAAAAATACATGAAAAAGATAATGTTACTAAAATTTATTTTATACAATGTACGAAATAAAAATTTTCTTAATTTTCTGTATAAAAATACCAACGACGCTTATATATCTATATATATATGTATACCAAAAACGCTTGCGACGAATTTGGAGATACTCAACATTGACCCAAACACCTACATTGAAATACAAAAAGCCACAATCCTAAACACGTGTCACATTGTCAGGAAGTTTCTAGACATGGCACATTAAGAAGTGGTATATGTATATATATATTAAGAAGTGATATATATGGCCTGCAAAAGGGTTGCTGGTATCTAACTGGAAGGAGACCCACACGCTGAACGTATGTGACGATGTGTGGAACCGGCCAGGCCAGTAACCTAGTGTCCTACCCCGCCTTCAAGTGGTGCAGGCTGAGCTTTCTATTTATGTGGCAAATTAATATTTGCTACACGGATAGAAAGGCGGAAGGGGAGGGCTAATTCACCAACCCGTTTAGCCAGCGTGGTGAAATTATGGCTAATTCCTCCATTATGTTGACACACCAGAAACCATGGCCCCTAGTCTCCAGGTGCTGGAGTGCTCCTGATCAAGGCAGCGGTCAGTGTGGCATGAAAGCAGGGGGTGCTAAGAATCACTGGAATGGCCCAGGCTGCCGTTTGTTATTGACCTTGGCTACGTTTAATGGACGATCCCTTGCTTCTGAAGCAAAACTTCAGGAATTGGAAGAGGAACTAGACAAGATCAAATGGGACATTGTAGGACTCAGTGAAATTAGAAGAAAAGGTGAAGAGTTGGTGGAACTGAAAAGCGGACATTTGTTTTACTATAGAGGAACGGAAACTGGAAGAACAAGTGGTGTTGGCTTCTTAATCAACAAAAGAATTAAAGACTGTCTTCTGGAAGTTGAAAGTACATCAGATCGAGCAGCGAGGCTTGTTGTTCAACTAACCCAGCGATACCAACTTCAAATAGTACAGGTATATGCACCAACATCAAGCCATACCGACGAAGAGGTTGAAGAATTTTATGAAGAAATCAAAGAGTTACACACCAAAGGGAAACAACATATCAAGCTCATCATGGGGGATTTCAATGCAAGAATTGGACAACAGGAACAAGGAGAGACATCGGTTGGTAAATACGGATATGGGGAAAGGAATGAACGTGGCGATCAACTCATCGAATTTGCAGAAGCTGAAAACCTTAGCATCATGAATTCATTTTTTAAGAAGAAACCGCAAAGAAAATGGACATGGAAACACCCAAATGGGGGAACTAGTGAAATTGACTATATCCTGGCAAACAAGAAATCAATTATTGAAGATTGCAGTGTACTGAACAGATTTAATACTGGAAGTGATCATCGAATGGTGAGATGTAAAGTGCACTTAAATACTAAATTAGAACGACAGAAGCTCATTAGGAAACAAGTAAGTAAGAGGGTGGATCTAATGAAACTGAAAGTAAATACCGAGGCATTCAAGTTGGAATTAAAAAATCGCTTTTCTGCACTGGAAGGACTTATTGATGAAAGTGATATCTCAGAAGCAAATGAAAACATTGTTAAGACAATAGTTGAAACTGCTGGGGAAATTGGTGGTGTAACCTGTAAAAAGCACAATAGCAAATTATCTGAGAAGACGAAACAGCTCATGAAAAGGCGAAGAGATATGAAGGTGGACAATCGAAATACCAGTTCCAGGATTGAGTACATAGAACTTTGTAAAACTCTGCGCAAAAGCATGAAAGAAGACATAAGAAAATTCAACTGTGAGCTAGTAAGGAAAGCCATTGAAAATAACAAGAGCCTTAGGGTTGTTAAAGGAAGTTTATCTGTTGGGAAGAAACACATCATTGCATTAAAAGGAGAGGATGGCACCGTAACAAGAAATAGGGAAGAAATACTTAGAAGAGTTGAAGAATTCTACAAAAATCTATACGAAAGTAACAGTGAATTAAACGAAGACATTGAAATAGTCGAAGGAACAGCTCCTAAAATCTTAAAAGAAGAAGTTTCATTTGCAATAAAAAGTATGAAGAAAGGAAGATCCCCTGGCGATGATGGCATTACATTAGATATCTTAAAAGAAGCTGGAGAACATGTAGAAGACATACTCGCAAAATTCTTTACCAAATGCCTCAACAGTGGTAACATACCAAACCAATGGGATTCTGCAACAGTAATTCTTTTGCATAAAAAAGGTGATAAAGAGGATTTAAAAAATTACCGACCAATTAGCTTGTTACCTGCTATTTATAAAATCTTCACAAAAGTGCTAACACATCGCCTGCAGAAAAAATTAGATGCAGCTCAACCAAGAGAACAAGCTGGATTTCGAAGTGGATTCAGTACAGTGGACCATATTCAAGTATTAAGAGAATTAATTGAAAGAACACATGAATATGAACTTCCATTGTGTATGGCATTCCTAACAATGAGAAGGCCTTTGACTATTAAAACGTCAGCAGTCATCAACTCGTGAAGATCGTCAGACGTCGAGGATGTGTAAATTGACATGGTGAAATTTATGTATAAAATGTAAGTGCAAAATTTCTGTTACATAAAGATACCAAAAGTATCAAAACTAGATAAAAGTGTGAAGCAGGGAGATACAGTTTCTCCAAAACTTTTTACTTCAGCTTTACAAATGATTTTTCAGTAGATAAATTCGAATAACAAGGTGATAAAAATAAATGATAAATATATAAATCATTTGCGATTTGCTGATGACATTGCCATTTTTTTAACAAACACATCAGAGCTCCAAGACATGGTACAAGAGCTCTCAACTAGATGTAAAGAAGTTGGACTAAAGATGAACTTACAAAAAACTAAGATCATGTTCCATAATTTCGTAGAGAAAATAAAAATACAAGTTGACAACATGGAGCTAGAAACTGCTGCTTCATATATTTACCTTGGCCAGCTGATTTCAATGGATGGCAACATTATGAAAGAACTCAACAGACGTATTAAACTTGGCTGGAGTGCATTTGGAAGAAACAGTTTTATCCTGAAGGGGAAATTGCCTTTGTGTCTAAAAAGAAAGGTCTTCAACCAGTGTGTATTGCCAGTCCTCTCTTATGGATCAGAGACATGGAGTCTAACAGTTGGAGCAATACGAAAGTTACAGACAACGCAAAGGAGCATGGAGAGGTGCATGCTTGGAATAACTAGGAGAGATCGAAAAAGGAACACTTGGGTGAGAGAGCAAACTAGAGTAGAGGACATCATTGTTAAAGTAAAAGGGCTGAAATGGCGATGGGCTGGGCATATTGCAAGAAGAACTGATCAACGATGGACAACAGAAATTCTGAACTGGATTCCAAGAGACCACCGAAGACCTAGAAAACGTCCTCAAACTAGATGGGTGGATGAAATAAGAAAACAGGTTGGGGTGACGTGGAAGCGAATTGCTCAGGATAGACTTGTGTGGAAAGCATTTGGAGAGACCTTCATCCAGCAGTGGATAGGTGCCCTGTATCTTGCCCTAGTTGCCCTTCATCGTGGGTACATGCCTGCCTACTAAACGGTATGAACCATTTTTTTGCTCTCTTTGATTTCCACCTATTGACGTTCTACTTTGCTCATCCATTAACGTACGCAAATAGTTCATAAGGGGAGGTTACAAGCATAGACATAAAGTTATGGGGGGCCAGTGCCCCCCTCCCCAACAATTTTACATATATTGTAATATATTAATGTGGGCTTGGGCCCCTCAATAGTTTTGAAAACTTGGCGCTGATGGTTACTTGCCTATGAGGTGGGGTGGGGGGTGCAAAGCTATAATTCCTTATAGTTATGTGTATATATGCAAAATTATATCATGGTGTTATGACCCCATCAACCCCAGTACTACTCATCTTACTGCAAAATTTAATACGTCCTTTTCGTCCTTCTAACCGTTACCTACTTATCATATAATAATTGTATTTATCAGTATTATGCTATTTCTATATCTTACTTTTAACGCGAAAATTCTTAATTTTCCACCATACACATATGCGGAAGAAAACGTGAAATTCAACGCTTGTTGTAACGTAAAATTCAACAATGACTTGATGTATAGTTGTGGACTTCATTATAAAATTTAATTCAAATATAGCTATACTGCAAATGTTTTCGACTTAAGCAATGTTAGAACTGTATAAATGACGATAAAGGACCAGCTAAGCCATTTGAAGATGTCCACAACAGGCCTGGAGCCAGGATGAAGGGGCAACTGGGAAAGGCCAAGGGTGTGTGGGGTATACGAACTTACCGGCATAAAATAATTGCCAGAAGCGGTAGAAAATTTAGACAATATGTCACTACAAATTCAAATAAATTTAACGCTCCTCTGATTCCCTTTTTTTTAGTTTATTGCAATTGCAAGTACTGGACTATTAGCATATAGCAAGGTCTGTATCTTAAATTTTATGAATGTAGAATTGTATGGGAGAGTAAAAATTTTGCCCACGGCGCTCTTATGTCTAGTGGCCCTATGGCCCTATTGTAAATTTATAACATCCCATAATGAAAATGTTAATGTGGGGCACAAATGGAGCCAAGGGCGGACAAAAAGTTTCATTTTGGAGGGACCAAGGGGAGAATTTGCCATGGTCTTGGAATAACACCCTTCATTTATCATGAAAGTTGGAATTTTTTACAGTGAAAAAATATATTTGGGGGGTCATGACCCCTGTGACCATCCTTGTATGGAGCACAAGTAAAGTATGGAGCAACTGGGGCCGTGACCCTGCGGGCCCCCCATCTTGGCTACAGGCCTGATCCACAAGCAAGACTGGATACAGAAATATTTCAAGGTGGGGCAATTTGTTTCCGATTCCCATTTTTAACCAAGTGTACTTTACATTTCATATTCCATATTATAATCCCGGCGCAAGAGGAACCGCCAGTTCCTACAAGTCGTCGAAAGCTATTACTCTGGAATGTCAGCTATCTGTGGAGATAGGACCCTTAAATTATTCATCAATCTTTTCCATCATAGCCTTAGAAATTAAATTTAGTATGCTTATTTACACGTTATGGGAATAGGCATAAATGGGTTGTGGCTAAATCACACTGAGGTAGTAATCTGTGATGTTTTGCGCTTTCCCCACAAATGTCGTAAACGCATATTCTTTTATTGTAAACAAAATTTGGCTAAAAATAGATAGTTTCTTGTGGTGTCTCCATCTGTTGCCTTCCATTTTGGATTCGTTGTGCAACTCGGGAAGTCTTACTCAATTTATATTCCGGAAGTGACCGCTCGCAAAGTTTTGGAAAAATTGCAGTTTAGGCTTTCTTCAAAGTGTCGCCAAATGTGAACAACAGATGGCGCCGAAGTGGCTCAACTAAAATCGGAGAGAAGCTCGCTATTTGGCGATGAATGCTGTCTTTGGTGATACGAAGAGAGAAAATCCTATAAACAAAATCATACCTTTTAAGTGAAAATTTTAACGCCAATTATATATACATATTTAAAAAACATAGTAATGTTCTACTATATATAATTACTGTCACAAATACTATTTTATTATATGCAGGGGAACCTGGGGAACTGACCACCAGGATACGATGACCACATTTTATAGGAGAGAACTGGTAGTGACCACCTGTCTATGATGACCATTGCAGTCCAGTCCCAAAGGTGGCCACTTTGGGCAGGTTTTGCTATATATATACAGTAAAATGTTCCTAATGGTATTTTCTCTCCTGGTCCGGACAGACAAAGAGCATCAGGTTCAATCTGGATATATTTTCTCGGCTCACCAACGTAGAGTTCTCAGAATTATTAGGGGGCAAGCACATATTATGTAAAGTTATATATTACAATAAGGGAGAACAGGGTACAGTGGGGAAATTGATTTATTTACTAGGGTAAAACTGTTTAAGAAAGGGAAAAATATGCTACACTTCGCCAACTTGTGTGTCTACACTGTCAAACATTTCACAGCTATCACTTATTTTGGAGAGAGGCAATAGCCATTTTTGTTCTCATCTGACCTGTTGGGAAAAAATTAGGTAAGTATTGTTTTTCTGTATTTGTGCACTAAATTGTCATCCAATAATCAATATTTTTGCATTAATCAATAAGCTAAAGCTTCTTTATTACATATGTGTGATGGTGTTTCATTTTAATTGTAAGTGGTTAGTAAGTAAATTGTAACTTTTGGTATGTGTGTGTGTGGCACACTTGGGGCACACTGGGACATTGTTACCCAACATAAAAATATCTCAGATTCTCAAAAGTTGAAACAAAATTATTAGAATTTACGCTTTTCAATTAATTATTACCTAAGGATAACCTTTTCGAACTACTTTTATGTTGTGTAAACATGTAACAACACCTTGAGTTACCCTGAAATTGTTAGAACTGCATCGAAGCTATATAGGTAGCCTACATTGTGGGGCAAAACAAACTACACAAGCTGTTTTTGCTCAAACAATGTTTAAAACTAATTCATAGAGCTATCTCCGTTATACAAATTCTATTAAACTTGGCGTAGAAAAAACACTAGCACATTTTGTAATTAGGGTTTTCATGTTGCGTGTTAGGCCTAATAATTTTGTTTACGTTGTGGGAGCAAAGAATGGTGCGAAAGAGAGAAAACAAGTGAAATTGGATTAGTAAAAGATAATGTGATGAAGCTGTAAAGGCAGTACTTAGGAATAAGAAACCATAAAGGAAGATAGCGAGAACTTTTGTTGTTTAAAGTAGTGTTTAATGACATTATTTTAGTCATCAAAACATTTTTGATTGTTATAATTTGTAAACTATTTTCCGTTATTCAACAGTTAACCACAACCCATGCAAATTATGAGAAAGAAAGTAATGTATCATCATACAAATATCTGTGGTTACTGTTGTGTCCCACTGTATCCCCTTCAATGTCCCAGTGTACCCCGGTCTGGGGTACAGTGGGGCAAATTGCATACCTTAGGAAATATAATATTTTTACAAAGAAAAACTTGATGAAAAAATATGAAAAAATGAACAATGGAAGGTAAAAAGTAGTACTATTGTATTATATATTTATTGAATTTCTAATATTGAAAATGTAAAAAATATTACCAATTAAGTAAGAATTGTCCCACTGTACCCCGGTTTCTCCTATATGTAAAATTGCAATTTATTTTAAAATTATTGGGGGGCGGGGGGTGCTCGGGCCCATATAACTCTATGCCTATGCCCGGGCCCTTGGCTATAAGCCGATTTCACCTCATTTATCGTTTTAAGCAATACTTCCTGTACACTTTTACTTAATTTTTAACACCTTTTAATAATAAACGACGAAATTGTAAACTGTAATTAATAATAATATATTAAGTATTTTAAGGTATATGAAATAACAATTAATTGTTTCATAATCTAATAAAAAACTACTTTTCTTCTTTTATGCTAGCTTTGGAAGTTAAATGTATAAAAGTTCACGAAGTCCATTTACGATTATGCAATTCGGTCACTACTCAAGATACGAACTAATGTATTTCATGACATGTCTAATCCGATCAGCAGTAAATTTGAACCAGGATGAATTCTACTCAATATTTTTGTATACTGTAATATATTATTCTATATGTTATGATAAAATAATACAGCGATCAAACTGTGGCCATAACTAACGAAAATAGTTATGTAAAGTGTCATCAGTTCTAAGTTGCCCAGATCGCTTCGACCCTACCCAAAAATATATGGGGGGCCGATCCCCTCAAAATAGATGGACAATAAAGAAATATAAAATATAGGTGCGGGTGTGGGACATAACACATAAATTATATATTAATATATATATAAGTACTATCATAGGTTCGAGAAATTTAGTAAGTGTTTTCTAGCTGTTGTTTGCATATTTATTGAGTTCTCTATGTTCAAAAAAGTTTTTGTATTTATTATTGTTCAAATTATATTTGTGTATATATATATTATACATATTTTGTTTAATTTGTATGTATATATATTATGCATATTTAGTTTAATTTGTGTGTGCGTATCATATTCAACCATTATCTATCCACTGCTGGATGAAGGTCTCTCCAAATGCTTTCCACACAAGTCTATCCTGGGCCATTCGTTTCCACGTCACCCCAACCTCTTTTCTTATTTCATCCACCCATCTAGTTTGAGGACGTTTTCTAGGTCTTCGGTGGTCTCTTGGAATCCAGTTCAGAATTTCTGTTGTCCATCGTTGATCAGTTCTTCTTGCAATATGCCCAGCCCATCGCCATTTCAGCCCTTTTACTTTAACAATGATGTCCTCTACTCTAGTTTGCTCTCTCACCCAAGTGTTTCTTTTTCGATCTCTCCTAGTTATTCCAAGCATGCACCTCTCCATGCTCCTTTGCGTTGTCTGTAACTTTCGTATTGCTCCAACTGTTAGACTCCATGTCTCTGATCCATAAGAGAGGACTGACACACACTGTTGAAGAGCTTTTACACACACCCAAGTACTCTTCAGGATAAAACTGTTTCTTTCCAAATGCACTCCAGCCAAGTTTAATACGTCTATTGAGTTCTTTTATAATGTTGCCTTCCATTGAAATCAGTTGGCCAAGGTAAATATACATGAATAAGCACCTCAGCTCAAAGTTGTCAACTTGTACTTTGTTTTCTCTACAAAATTATTGAACATGATCTTAGTTTTTTGTAGGTTCATCTTGAGTCCAACTTCTTCACTTCTAGTTGAGAGCTCTTGTACCATGTCTTGGAGTTCTAATGGGTCCGTTGAAAAAATAACAATGTCATCAGCAAACCGCAGATGATTTAAATATTCACCATTTATTTTTATTCCCTTGTTATTCCAATTTATCAGCTGAAAAATCATCTGTAAAGCAGAAGTAAAAAGTTTTGGAGAAATGGTATCTCCCTGCCTCACCCCTTTGCCAAGTTTGATAGTTTTGGTATCTTTATGTAACCGAAATTTTGCACTTGCATTTTTATACACACGTTTCACCATGTCAATGTACACATCCTCAATGTCTGTTGATCTTAAAGAGTTGATGACTGCTGATGTTTTTATAGAGTCAAAGGCCTTCTCATAGTCAATAAATGCAACACACAATGGAAGTTCATATTCATGTGTTCTTTCAATTAATTCTCTTAATACTTGAATATGGTCCACTGTACTGAATCCACTTCGAAATCCAGCTTGTTCTCTTGGTTGAGCTGCATCTAATTTTTTCTGCAGGCGATGTGTTAGAACTTTTGTGAAGATTTTATAAATAGCAGGTAACAAGCTAATTGGTCGGTAATTTTTCAAATCCTCTTTATCACCTTTTTTATGCAAAAGAATTACTGTTGCAGAATCCCATTGGTTTGGTATGTTACCGCTGTTAAGACATTTGGTAAAGAATTTTGCAAGTATGTCTTCTACATATTCTCCAGCTTCTTTTAGGATATCTAATGTAATACCATCATCACCAGGGGCTCTTCCTTTCTTCATGCTTTTTATTGCAAATGAAACTTCTTCTTTTAAGATTTTGGGGAGCTGTTCTTCGATCTATGTCTTGACAGTGTCTTCGTTTAATTCTAATTCTTACTTTCTTATAGCTTTTGTATAATTCTTCATTTAAGTATTTCTTCTCCCTATTTCTTGTTTGATTATTATTTCATTTGCTATTATTTATTTATATAATTTTATTATGATTTTTGGTATAATTAGCATATTTTTCGCTTTATCATCTTTTCTATTCTTGTTAATTCAACTTTTACACTTTAATCACTTTCCATAGATCTATCTACTTGTAAGTTTGCTTTTGGGCCACTTACAACAATTGAGATTGTTCTCAGTATTAATAAAGAGACCCTTCTAAATTACTAAAATATTGTTAAACTAATTATATTCTGGGTTTATACTGTTTTTAGCTAAGTTTTGATCAATATTGGTTCATTCAGTATTGATCACAAATCTCAATTATTGTAGTCAGAAAAAGCAAACCAATAACAGGGATTTTGTGCGGTCCCTGATGAAGAACAAAATTCTTGGTATTGTTTAATCTTTTACTCCTCTTCACCTTTTACTACTACAATTGCATTTTTTATTCTGAGATGTTTCTACTACTTAAATTTACTTGGGTTTACTACCTTGTGTGATATTACTTTACAACTTTAACTTTGTCCAAGTTATATACATTTTAGATATGTGTATTTATGTATATTACATTAGAAGGTACTACATGTCACAATCATACTACAATTTTGCTATATATATAAAATTAATTAATATATATAAAATACATATTAATTGTTACTACTTTCCTCTCATTGATGCACTCGCCTGACTCTACATGCAGGTTTTTCCATTTAGAGGCCACCCCCCTAAATATTTATTTCGAGTTGGCGCCCCTAGTTATATGGTTATCACAATTAGCTTATATACTTCACTTGATAAAGAAAGAATTAGTTTTCGAGACACTGTGAAATATTTCTTGTACTATAAATAAATTTTACTTACTTTTACTCTTTTACTATTACTTTCTACACATTTTCTCTTGTATTTTATTTCATTTCTTCTCTCCCTCTTTTTTCTCCTAATTTTTTTTACTCTTCCCCTAATTTACCCTTTCTTCCTCTCTTTGTTTCAGTTATTACTTTTAATTTTTATTTTTCTACTTTTATTTCTTTTCCTTTTAATGCTTAAACATGCTGTAACAACAGTGGTGGGTGGTGGGCACCGCCGTCGCCACACAGAGCCGACGTGAGAAGGGGGATATAGGATTGCAGCCCGGGGCCCGGATGAAGCTCCAGGGGCCCGCGCTTGCAAGGACCTATGCTGTTGGGACTCGACCCAAAAATATCTATGCCACTGCCCAGGGAAGGCGTCATGGATCCCGTCGAAGTGAGCCTGAGGACCCGCGTTGGCTTTCAGCGCCCCTGGTACCACACACTAATATGGTTATATAACGGCCAATAATGAGCGTAAGGAAAAAAATGGTCTCTTCTCATAATGGTATAAACTGCACGCTTTCAGTCCCTCAGTATAAAGTAACAGATTCAGAAGTTGCGTACGCCGAATATTATTATATATATATATATATATATATATATATATATATATACCTTTGTCCACTCTTGTGGGAGGGGAGTAAAATCTGAAGGCGTATTTTGTAGTTAGTAAATTTTGCGAAGGATTATTGCTTGGCGTGATTTGGCGATTTGGCATCAAAAGGTGGCAACCCTGCTGTCCACGATAGATGTAACTGGACTTAAAGCGCCCTTCTTCCGTGGGCAGAATTTTTAGTCTCAGAGCAACATATCGGAAGCATTAAATCGAAGAAAAACCTGAAGGGGAAAGAAAGAAAAATGACACTCTTACCACTAACAACAAAATAATAAAAGGGTCACGCGACGAGCATAATATTGTCTCAGGAATTTCACACAACCGTGTCCGTTTCTCATCACCTTGCTTGTCATTAATACATTTTATTGTAAAACTGGTCATTTTACATAAAAAAATTGCCAGTGGTGCTTGTATATAATACTAATTTAATATTGAATCTTATTATATTTTCAGTTTGGATAAAAATAGCTGAATATTATGAAGTACTTATCCTTCTTATGTTTCTTTGTTATTTTTCTTTGTCATGTTACTTTGTTTTGTTTGTTACGTTTCTTTGTTATTTCTCTACTCGGAATAAATAACGCAACATCGTCATTTCTATTGTTTTCGATTCTAGATTTTATTGGGTATCCGGCCAAAGCCAAGTATAGTTCTATAGACTTTCACTATTAAATTTTATTTTCCAGCAGCATCTATTATTGATTAATTCCGCATTTCTCACTCTTTACAGAAGATAAGCTTCTTCTATTTTTAAAGACGTGATTCATCATCTTCTTCTTCTTCTTTCACTTTGCCTTTTCCCATGTTATAATGTGGTTATATCCCGCCATGTGGTCGGCGTTATGGTCCTTTAATCTTCTCTTCCACAATCTTCTATCCAATGCCTCTTCTCTACTCCATCCATACTCTTCCAGATCTTCGGTCACTTTATCCTTCCATCTCAGCCGTGGTCTTCCCCTCTTCCTCTTACCCATTACCACCAGCTTATCCAATACCTTTCCCACATATTCCTCATTTCTCCGCTCCATATGCCCAAGCCATCTTAACCTATGTTCTTGTATTTTTCTTCCTATGGGTCCAACCTTGACCGTACCTCTAATTAGGTTATTCCTTATTTTATCCCTCCTTGTAACACCATTCATCCACCTCAACATTCTCATCTCAGCCACTTCCATCTTCCTTTCATGCGCTCTTGTAATTGGCCAAGTCTCCGCCCCGTATAACATTGCAGGTCTGACCACAGTTTTGTACAATTTTCCTTTCATCCTTCCGCTTACTTTCCTATCACAGAGCACTCCACTCATCTTTCTCCAATTTAACCACCCACACTGGATTCTGTGTTGTATCTCTGTGGTCATAACTCCATCTCAGCCTACAAATGATCCAAGATACTTAAATTTTTGTGCCGATGGTAATCCTTCATCTTGTAGACCTATGCTACTTACGCTTTCTCCATTTAGTGCCACATATTCTGTCTTTGTTCTGCTTATCCTCAAACCTCTAACACTTTCCCCCATTCCTCGGTTTTCCTTTCTACTTTTTCACAGGATGTTTCGCATAGTACAATGTCATCTGCAAACAGCATACTCCATGGTGCATTACAGTTTACGTCTTTCACTAAAACATCCATTATCAGATCAAATAAGTAAGGACTGAGAGCTGAACCCTGGTGCAGTCCAACCTTTACCGGGAACCCTTCTGTCAAACCTACACTACTTCTGATGTAAGTTTCTACTCACTTCATACATTTCCTTTACATGTCTAACATACTTCTCTGATACTCCCTTTTCTTTCATACACCTCCATATCTCTTGTCTAGGTACTCTATCATATGCCTCCTCCAAATCTATGAACATCATATGTAACTCTGCTCGCATCTCTCTACATCGTTCCATGAGCTGCCTCAGTACAAATATAGCGTTCACTGTTCCTCTACCTGGCATAAAACCAAACTGTTCAGTGCCTATATCTGTCTCCTTTCTAATCCTCGTTTTCACAATTCTTTCCCATATCTTCAGTGAATGGGCCATCAGCTTTATTCCTCTGTAGTTACCAAATTCTTGCACATCACCTTTACCTTTATATACTGGTACAATAATACTCTTTCTCCACTCATACGGTATCTTCTCCTGTTACCATAATATTTTCATAAAAAACGTGATTCAACCATTCAACTCAGCTTTTACGGAATTCTTCCTTTCACATTCGTTTTTAATTCCATTCGCATGTTCGTTTTTCGTTTTCCAGCTCTTAGAATTAACCAAAGAAGTCGAAAAGGCAATGAAGATGGGCAGAAAGGGAAACTGTTGAAATTTTGATTAAACTAATGAACCATTTTAATTAAAATATAATTATTATTTGATAATTACATTTAAAATTATTTCTATAATTTATTTTTAATGGTGGCTCAATGATTATAACATGTGGAAAATCAATCACAGGTCAATAAATTGCACAAAACAGAAAACAAAGAAAGAAAACACTACTAATCCAAACTAATTGGCTCCAAATTTTATTCAGATTACCGAGGTTTTTATATTTGCACTCGTTTCTTTATCTCCGTTGTCATAACACGGCTTATTCCACCATCAACAGGCATTACAACACGGATATGTTTCTCACTGTTAATTTGCATACAAAGCACCAGTAATATCTTTACTTTAGGTTTAGTGAGTTCGGATTGTCTGAGTTTTACCCTATCATATCCTTTATTTTATCTTTCTTAGAGTTCTTTATTCCTTTTTCCTTTGAACTTTCTTCCTATTAAATAATTTTATCAAAAAATGTCCAGTTATTTGGGAAGAAAAATACACGTTTTTGTTTTAGCGTGGTAAAAATAAAAAAGATGGACCAGTGTGAAATCCTACACAGACATATATCACTCTAGCAGTAGAAAATGAATAAATAGAAAAAAAAATAAGATATAACGTTCGGATAGTAAGAGCAGATGGTGGAAATACACCGTGGTCATCAAATTCCTATTTTGAAGTCGCTAAAAAGGTGCGGTTTTCTATTGAATAGGGGCATTGGAAAGAATTTAGGGACTTTCTTTCTCCGGGGTGTATTTTTTCGCCGGTTTAACACCAAATCCAGTGATAAGATGGATGAGTTGTATATGGTTTTCGTGTTAAAGTACGTGCTGGATTTTCCCTGCCGTCCGAAAGGGAAAAAAATGGATTTTTTTTATCCCTTTTTCTCTATTTCTTCCTGTTTTAGTAATATACAAGTTTTTTTTATTGAAATTACTGTAATACAGAGAGAGGAACACGTAATTATCGTGTACTGCTATACATTATTGAGAGAAAAATGTTCTTAAGCCAAATGTACATATAGTTAAACTATTCTTACGAAGCTCAGCTCACGGACTTATAGATAGTAGCAGACGAGCCACGTTCTCTAAGCTTATTTTTGTTTGTCTTACCAGGAGGACAGCTGGGTCTTGCGGCTATTTCAAAACTCATTTACTATGGGCAAGGTTATCAAAACTGGCTTAGGCGGCACTGGCCAGTCTGTAACTAAGCCTTCTCTGATTACCAGTGGTCCAGGCTGCCCATCGAAAAGTAGTATGGAGAACACTTTGGCCCTCTTCAGCTGATTGACCCACAGTGGACCTGTTTGGAGTTGGGGTTTCTTTCACCAGACGTGACCATTACATTAGGCCTAGAAAAAGGCTTTAGTAAAACAAAATGCGTTTTCACGTAGGCTATCTTATGCTACATGATAATATATAATATTAACGTATTGTTTTCTGCTTATTATTTACTGGCTGGTATTTACTTGCATACCATATTGTTTACACACACACTATTTATTGTTTATATGCAATATTAATGTTAGCGGTTTGTGTTAATTTAAATAGGTCGTTAACTCCATAATTATATTGTTTATTTAAGGGTATCAAATTTCTGCATGGGTTTTTGCAACATATTATTCAAATTTATAAAACAAAAATTTAAAAAAAGTCCACAGTTTTGTTTAACTTATTAATTAATATAAGAAAATGTCATTAAATAAAATTAAATTTTATATAAAAAAATAGATGCAGAGTGTGACTTTGCAAGTGTTATGTCATGACAAATCTATTTTTATCTTATTGTGTTGAACAGCAAGAATAATCTTTTGGATATCTCAGAATTGGGAATTATTACATCCGTTTTGTATTGTCATCAGCGTAGAATTTTTTAAAATTATTGGAGGAGGCTCAAACACATATTTCGTAGATTTCTACATTACAGTATATGTAAAATTGCAATTTATTTCAAATTATTGGAAAGGCTCAGGCCCCACGAGCCCATATATATACATTGTTATATTACACAGCTTCAAGGAGATAATCACTATCCTTTTGATCTGGACTTCTTGGTTTAGTTCAAGTCTCACCCAGAAACCTGAGAGCTGTCCATATACCTTCTTAATATATAGGCGGTGCCCAGTAAGGCAGTTTTTTGTAGGTCTGTTGTCGTTATGTCAGTAATGTCCAGTTTTTCTAGGAAGTTTTTTAAATTAGGTGTGATGGCCCCCAGTGCACCTATCACAATCGGGATGACTGTTACTTGTTTTTTCCAGAGTCTATTAATTTCTATTGCAAGGTCACGATATTTGGAGATTTTTTCGAATTCCTTCTCTTTAAATCTTCTGCCGCCCGGTATTGAAACGTCGATGATAAACAGTTGTTTTTCCTTCATCAACGTTATGTCCGGTGTATTATGTTCTAAATGCCTGTCTGTTTAAAGCCGAAAGTCCCACAGGATTTTTATTTAGTCGTTTTCTGTCACTTTTTTGCTTCATGTTCCCAGTAGTTATTGGTTACCGTGATCTCATAATTTCTGCAGATATTCCAGTAAATCAAGTAAGCCACTTTGTCATGCCTTTTCTTTTTTTGTAATCTGGTTAGGCTATTTTACTACAGCCACTGATTAGGTAGTCGACTGTCTCGTCTTTTACTTTACACAGTCTACATTTACTATTCTTGTTTTGCTTTTGGATTTTCGCTGTCATCGTGTTCGTTTGCAGTTCTTGTTCTCGTGCAGCAAAGATCAAGCCCTAACTTTCCTTTTTTAACGTCCTCAATTGGAGCCATCTCCAGTTATGCTGACTATCGACTTTTCCTCGATTTCCTTCAAACATTGCCCATGGAGGGTTTGTTTTGTCAATTTGTGCGACGTTTTTGAAGTTCATTTAGTTTGAAGCACTTTTTTGAGTCTGAAACCTTTATTAGCTTTCTTGAAGCCACTTCCATTATTATTATTGTATGTGTTCTCGCACTTGGCGGATTAAGCTTAAGACGAGTGGTGCCAAGTTCTCAAGTCTACCTTCAGTGTGAAAATATTTTTGTATGTTTCATTCTGGTGCCAAGTTTAAAAATTTTCTGACTGTTCGGCAGGTGTTTAGTATTGTTGCTTTTTGCATCTGTATATATGTGTTGGGGTCAATTTCAAGTATTTCCAAGTTCTTTTGGAGTGTGGTTGGTATTATACCTGTTGCTGATAAGACAAGAGGGATGATGCTTAC
>QLNU02003225.1:60988462-61013430 GCA_006491805.2 Dysdera silvatica | reverse complement strand
CCGGAAATATCACGGAAACAAGAAATAGAGGGCGAAACCTCACCCCGTAATTTTTACGGGAGCGAGAAGAAAGGGGTTAAGATGCATATTTTTAACCCTTGATAAATTAAAGAGTATTCAATAACTACATGTAAACACTGATATTTTCTAACACTTTTTAAAAATCTTGTACATTTTCAATCTTACCAATGTAATCCGCATTATACAATCTTAAAAATCTTATACATTCAACCTTTTTGTTTATATTGTCTCATTCTGTCGTCATTATTATTATTTTTTTAAATGTACGGGTACGAAAAAGTGAGATCATCTATAGCAGGGTCTCTCAACCGTCGGGTCGCGACCCCGTATCGAGTCTTAGCGTCAATTACACTGGGTCGCGAGAGGTTTTCCTGGAATTTCTCATTTAATTTTTTAAACATTTTTTATGGAGAAATATTTTATAGTAAATATATTCCGAAAAAAAATGATATTCCTGACTGTTTCATAAAGTTTAGACACAAAAATTAAATAATGTCTGTATAGCGAACAATGGTGACCAAGCCGAGTATTTTCAAACATGGAAGTATTCGTGAATGATCGAAGATCATCGGACATAGAAGTCTTTCAAAATGTTCTTAAAGATTATCACGAATTAAGTTAATGATATTGTTTTGAATAAACTACAATATGCTATAAGATTTTATTAATCCAGTGATAGACAATTACTCTTCAAACGTTAATTATATTTGGTAATTAGGCTTGAAGTGTAATTTCATATTTGTCGATCTATGACATCATGCACGCAAGTGTAATAATAGCCTTTATAGTTATGTCATAATCAATTGCCAATATTTATGTTAGTTTAATGCATGAATTTAAAAAAAAAATGAAAGAGATTTATGGGTAAATTTATTGAAACCAGGCTCTTACCTTATAATTAAAAAAAAAAAGAATAAAAAAGAGAAAAAGGAGAATGACTTTTTCCCCCGATACCTGTTTCACACCTGTTCCCGATACCTGAATCGCAGTGATCTATAGAGCACCTTACAAAACACGTTAACCACTGCAACCTTTGTTTATATACACTACATAAACAAAAATATTCTGACACCTACTAAACGTAAGAAAATACAATAAAAGGTCCTTAACGAACACTCCCAATTAGCAAGCACCTCTGTTTAACGGACACTTTAACAATTCTCTGTTTCAATACTTGTCATGTCTTAACTCTCCCAAACAGAGGACACCTCTAAACAGCGGACAAACATTCAAGGCCCGAAGTGTCCGCTATTTAAAAGCTTTTCTGTTATAGAGCATCTATTCGCGATTATTAGAGATGCGCAAAGTCGTTCGTTGATTGGATCAGTGTTCGGTTCGACACATCTGTATATCACGACATTGGCTAATGGCAACGGTTGTTGTAGATATATTTTCCACGGAATGATGAGTGATCGTTTTTTCCGATAATATTACTCGTTTCTCATGGAAAGCTTTTGCCAGGGCTGCCGTGGAAGAAGAGTTTTCCCGATAAGATTACATGCAGCGTTCCACCTTACCTTACGGATTTGTGATTGAATAGAAAAGACAAGAGCTTTAGGAGTTATCCACAAGATCTTACATCTGCTGGTATTGAAAGTAGTGTTATTTCTGTGTGCATTTCAACGCATTCTAAATGAAATTTAACGGGACTTTATGCGTTTTATAAAATTGTCCATCGAACTATGATCTTTTACACTTACTATCATGTTTTATGCATTTTTAAGCGGACTGTGTGGTAGCGTAGTGGTGTCAATTTCATCTAGCGTGTGATTAATTCGGATTCGCCTTCCGATTGGTCCACTGGATTCAATTGCGTATAATGATGTACATTGGCGTCCTTCGCCCTTCCCTCTCAACTTGCCTTGGCAGTGGGTTGCGCTGTTTGACTGTCCTGTCTGGGATTACAGCGCCGCCTCCGGCGGCCACCCTTCCCAACACCCAACACCCCCTCATTCCCAGTTAATAGTAGTAATAGACGAAATTTGGAGAAATAAATATTGATTGTGTCGTGCCATAAAAGCAGGTTTACCGACTAACTGCTTACTATATTCAGGGCCGTAGCTAGGGAGTGGCGTAGAAAGTCCACTGCAGGGGCGCAAGTGAGAAAGAGCGAAAAATCGGCTGAAAAAATTCCACAGAAGGAAATATGACCGTGGCTAGGTGGTGGCGCAATTTGGACGGTTTTGCTAGGGGCGCAAGGTCACCTAACTACCGTGCTGACTGTAATCCGGTGGGAGTGAGCTCCCTAGGCCCGAAGGGTTTAGGTTCCTTAGAAAAACATAGGCCCATTGCCCTGTGTTAGCGTATTAATAACGTATTTATCAATCGCACTATTAACCTATTATTGGATCCTACTCCCAATTGTATTGTGGAAAGCGTGCCATTTTTCTGCCCCTCGTAACCTGAGAGTCGATTCCCTTAGCAGCAAAAATTCGGATTTTTCAGAAAAATATAGGTTCCCGTGTAGCATAAACTTTTCTGCCCTTGTGCCGTAATTTTTTTTAGAAAACTACAGGTTCCCGCATAACATGCTCTTTGTTGTCCTTGCGCCACAAAACATTTTTTAAGAAACGTATAGGTTCCCGCGTGACACAATCTTTACTGTCCTTGCACCGTATATTTTTCAGAAAACTACAGGTTTCCGCATAATATAATATTTTATATTCTTGCGCAATAAAACTTTTTTTAGAAAATTATAGGTTCCCGCGTGACACAATCTTTACTGTCCTTGCGCCGTATATTTTCCAGAAAACTACAGGTTTCCGCATAATATAATATTTGATATTCTTGTACCATAAAACATTTTTTTAGCAAATTATAGGTTCCCACGTGATATAATCTTTGTTGTCCTTATTCTGTAATTTTTTCCCCAGAAAACTACAGGTTTCTTCATAATATAATATTTGATGTTTTTGCGCCTTAAATTTTTTTCAGAAAACTGTAGGTTCCCGCGGGACATAATCTTTGCTGTCCTTACGTCGCAAGAACCCGAACAAACAACTGTTTAAGCGGTTTCTTAGGAGCTTCGCCAGATTTTTCCCCAATAAAGCAAGACATATTTTGGGGTTATAAAAATTCTTATTTTGGTATTTAATTTACATAAACCAGTGCAAATATTAACGGTATTTACCAGATACGCGTAATAAAAACTAAAAATTAGCACTCTTAATAATTATTTAAAATAGACTTGTTGATTAATTTCTTGCTCAAATGTTTGTGAATTTTAAATCCTCAAAAATGTGTAAGTGTAAATCTTACGATTGAACGTATATAATTATAAAAAAAAATTGAATTTAAATGCATGCATTTTCACGGCAACTATGGCCCAAAAAATTTCTGCATTTAACCCAAAAATTTTTATATATTTAACCTACATATTATCCCACATTTAACTCACTAATTACAAATTACAAAAATATTTACACTACATATTGATGAATTTTCATGGCTTCTCATTTTCAATGGTGTTGCATTCGTTTTTCTCACGGAACTCATTTAATTTTTGTCCTATTCTTAATATACAGCTCTACACCCAGGGCCGACGTAAACAAACATTTCTCTCTGGGCGAACGTCATGTGCATCCCCCACTTCCGTAAACAAATCGACACCCCAGTATATTTTGCAACAACTGAAAAGTGAAAAAATACGCCACATTCCACCCTCTCACTATAGTTCTTGTTAACACGAAGTATAATAATCACAGATTATCTTATAACACACAAATAAATGATAAAAAAAAGTAATCTGGGCCTTTGCTGTTGAAAGAGAAAATTGTAATTGTCAACGCCTGGTAATATTGCACGAAGATATCAAAAGAAGGCAAGAAGTTGAGCGTATGAAAAAAAAAATAGATAAAAGTAACTGAATATAAGGAAGAATACTAAATATTGGTAAAGGCATTCAATCGAAACAATCCGTTCAGTTCCATTTATTTATTGCCAAGCTTATCTCAATCGTTTTACAAAAATATGTCCATGTACCGCCATAGGCGGTCGCTTAGTTCGCCTACTACATGGTCGCGTCGAGCTTGTTTGCACCCATTCACATATCCTCCATGCAGTTTACTCTCCAAACACGCGCGCTTTTCGGTCCATTCAAATTCTAACATCCCTTAGACACTCTATTTGTATTGTTCCGATCGACAATTCTTGGTTGGATCACAATGCACTGATTCATTTTTCTGTTCACTCTGCCACTTTCTTCAGTTCATAGAGCGTCATCGGGGTGACTATGGGTGCGAAAATAAGTACTCCGAGCTTAAATAGTCTCTTTAGTAGTCGGAGGTGGGGTAGCCACTGATCCAGACAGTGGATATACTGAATAAAAGGCCATAGATGTCTTGTTGCGGGCCGATCAGAAGTAGCGCTTCACTGGCCATGTGGATCTCTTCACTGCATCACACTTTGCCTCCCAAGTAAGGGTTGCTACGATGCAAGCTTCAACCGAAAATTTTGTCGCCAAGTTTTGGATTGGCATAATTTTTAATCCGCTAGAAACATTTTAAACTCCTTGTAAAGGCTAGCCACCGGGTTATCTGTAAGCAGAAAAACAACAATGTAACATGGATAAACATAATCTACAAGCAGATTAACAACAGTACAAGATAGGTAAACGTAGTCTATGAGCAAACAAACAACAGTGCAAGATAGGTAAACGTAGTCTATGAGCAAACAAATATTGCAAGGTAGATAAATGTGGTTTATGAGCAAACGAATAACAGTGCAAGACAGATAAACGTCTACGAGCAATAACAGTGCAAGATAGATAAATGTGGTGTATAAGCAAACGAATAACAGTGCAAGGTAGATAAACGTCTATGATCAAACAAACAACAATGAAGCTAGGTAAGAATAATCTACAATGAAGCTAGGTAAGAATAATCTACGAGCAAATAGCAGTGCAAGATAGATAAATATGGTCTATGAGGAAGCAAACAGTGCACTGTAAATAAACGTGGTCTGTGAGCAAACAAACCACAATGCAAGATAGGTAAGTATGATCTGCGAGCAAACAAACAACAGTTCTAGATAGATAAACGTGTTCTATAAACAAATAATCAACAATGAAAGATATATAAACGTAGTCTCTCGGCAAACAAACAACAGTGCAAAAAAATAAGCTGAATGTGGTCTATACGCAAACAAAAAACGATACTAGATAACATGGCTTCCTAGTAAACAAGAATTTTGTGCTAGTGCAGTCAGGCATCTTTGGAGCAAATCACCTTTAACGCAAACCGTTTCCCGAATCTCCGTCAAATTTTAATAACTTAGTAAAGCGATCCTAGCCTTTCCGGATAACACGAATCAGGAGTAACTACTTTTAACCTGTAGAAAATGTTTGCCATCGTAGATGTTCCCATTAACGAAATTCAATCATATGTAATTTAAAACGAGGAAAATTATATATTTGTCACAAATTCGTTTAATAATACTTACCTATAGATGTTTGTTTTACAGAAATGAGTTCTCTAAGAATTTTAACATCTCTGTAATACATCTTCAAGTACGTTTAATGATTTTTAGAAAACTTTGTGGAGTGAGAAAAAATGTTGGCAATTACTTCACGAGACGGAGAAGAAAGCGCTATGTTGACGTATCTTAAACTAGTCGCTAGGAAAGTGAGCTCCAGCTCCCCATTTCTTATCAAAACGCATTATTTGTTCACATTTCATCGCATAATCTTCTTTAAAGCCACTTGAGGCCCACCCCACAATTCTTAAATTGCTATGCTACTGTCTTGAACCACTAGGCATTATTATGTACAGCATTATACGAGCAGAAGTAATTTTATTCCTACTAAATAAAGATTTCGCGCGGGTTGTGCTTACGGTGCTGCTTTACATTAAATAAGACTTCGATGTTAATAGTGAAAAATTCTTCTCCGGTGATTCAGTTATACACATAGGCGTACGTAGAAAGTTTGTAAGGGGGTTATAGGCTTAATGGGGGGGGTTACAGAGCTACAACTCGCATATTCCTATGTTAAATATACAAAATTTCATCGCAATGGGAGTTACAACCCCCCATTAACACCCAACTGCGTACGCCAATGGTTATACGACAGTTTTCTGTTATTAAATGTTGTTTGTGTCTCAGATTTCGTCTGTTAAAGTATGTGAGAGGCTGATTAAATTACTCCAACTTAACTATTAATTCATGATGTAAGAAGCTTAGATATCACGCATAATTAATAACTCTATATTATGGTAAATAATTTAAATGTGTGTGAAGAAGCACTTTCTAAACAATTCAATTTTGAAATTGATATTAAGGAACTTGTTTAAGAAGTATGGCTAACACCATAGCACCATATTAGGAAAACTGATACAGCCAAACGGGCTTATATATAATCGCCAAAAGGTAATAGATTAAAAATTATGGTAGCACCCTCGCGATACGGTGTCAATTCATAAGTAACTGTCAATGCTATGAACTTACCGTAAGTTTGTATGTGTTGGCAGACATTTTGTTGCGCTGCTCACTGAACTGTTCATTAAACGTTAAATAGGCGCCACGCAAGACCACCCTCCCGTGACTTCTTCACGTCTTGGCGCCCCACCTCTAAATTTTTATATGAATGTAATAACTACGTACGTAGCATACTTTTTCAATAAAATTAATAAAGTCTGTTAAAGAGAAACATTAGAGTGTTCTCACTTTTAATTTTTCTCTTTTCTGGACTGCACAGACATATAAAGACGGGTTCCCGCAAACCTCTAAAGCAAATAGGCTTGGCGAGAATGAATTGTAGAATTATTCAAAAGTTCATTCTTTCATGGCGATTGGCAACCCTGGCCACGAAACTTTCACCAAAACAACACCCACATATGGTGATTGGAAAACTTAAGTACGCGAAATCCGGATTCCCCACTCTTGAAAATAATGTTTCCCGGAATACCGCCGGAAGAGCTACATTTAAATCGAATTTGCATCTTCCGGGAAAACTGGATGTTGGGGGCCCGAAAAGGGGGGGTCGGTACCCGTTGATTGAAAAGGATGAGGGTCGAAAACGGTTTGCGTTCTAAATCCCGATATTTAAAAGGATCTGTAGACATTGTAAGGGAGCTTCAAGGCTTAAAATCTGGTCAAGAGAAATTGGGACATTTATCGCAACTGACGTTTCCCTTTCTTTCTGCTGAATGCGGCAGCCTAGAATTTGAAAGTCAGATTCGGATTATTTTCTCACAGAAAAAGCCTTTCCACCTTTCGAAGAAATTCGCCAGTTTAGGCGAAGTTTTCATCATAGTAAATCACCCAAAAAACTTGTCGAAAAATGTTTGCAAATAAAACCAAATATACATTTACTGACAGAAGTTTGTTTGTTTATTTTTAAGGAGCAAGGGCGGTTAAGGACAAGCCAAACGGGTTATATAGGTTTTTAAATCGTTTGAAAAAGTTCGACGGACTATGAAGACATAAACTTACATAAACTCGTCAGTTTCTTGAATCCCAGTCTTAGGTCTGTCGATGACTATTTTCCTATTACAATACAGGGTGTTTGACAGAATATTTGCTCAAAGGGGCGTCAAATTTACCTTCAAGTTTTTAATTTTTCTTATAAATGTACTTACCAGAAAAGAAACGAAATAAAATATTCAGTAGTTATGAAATAATTCGTCCATATTTAATCAAAAAATTTAATCTTTTTATTCGGAGGAAAACAAAATTCAAGCATTTCTTCTTGGACATTTAACCCATTCACAGATAGTTGATAATTTTTGAAGTGGCAAGATTTTACTTCATAAGCTGCATTTTTTCCTTTTGGTATCCTTACTTTCTTTGAAATATTGCTACATGTAAAAGATTACTGCAATTTACATATGCAGAAAAAGTATAGAAAAATAATTTGCGCAATGTTTTATTTCCTTTCTTGTAATTTGAATATTTAGCGGGTATGTGAACTGTGAGTTTTAGGATGTGTAGCAAACCCCCCATTTTCCGAAAAAAAAAAGAACAGATCTGATTTTGGATACTCTAGAAATTTAATTTTCAATATAAAAGTGCAATACTTTAGTAGTAAAGGTAGAAAAATCCATATATTCATATTTATATATACTATATATAAAATTGTTTATATATTTGTTTTTCATATTTATATGTATACAGAATTGAAAATATGGGTGTAGAGCATTCCTCTCTACCACAAGTAATCTAAGCATTTTGCACCTTTTTCATTTCTAAGAATTTAAGAACCAAAATATTTTTATACTAAATAAAAAATTGAATGCATACAACTCAATAACTGTTCACACTATATAAATATACAAAACATTTTAAGCAAAATAAACTATTATTAAACTTGCATCGGGATAGAGAACCAAACTCTTATATTCAATCAATTAATATTATTAATTACTATTCTTCTATTGGCAAAGAAATCGAGATTTCTTCATATACTACTATTGCTGCTGTTTCCGTCCCACAAAGGACATTTCGACCATTTACTATTTTATTACAATTTTTTCTGTATTTTACTGTATTCACCTGAATAGGTTTTGACAAGAATTTGTTTGGCGTAAATTTACACCACATAACTATTTCTTTTACCCTTCGTTTTGACTTAAACCTTACAGGTCTTTGAAATGTATATAAACGATATTAATACTTGTTATATCAACTTACGTTTAATCATTGTAAACTAACGCAAGTAAATGTAAAAAATCAAACGAGAAAATATTTTTCGAAGCTTTTACCTTGTTCATTTCCTGGTCAGTTTTGATAATTTTGAATGTTCCTTTTTTACATTCCACATACTCTCTCTTTCTTTTCTTTTCTTTTGGGAGTCGGGGGGGGGGTCTTGCTTGCTCTTCCAAATAGCGTACATTTTTCGCATTTTACTTGTCACGCGCATTGAAATTTCCCAAATTTTAATCAAAATGTCAAACGTAGCATACCACTGTATGTATCTAGGAGACAGGCCCAAAAAATGCCTGACATTTCTCTTGACAGTAAATCTGAAAGGACGGTCTTATTAAAACGAATGGCATATAACCACAGAGATCAGTCTTCCTTCTCCGACATATTTTAGCTATATATCTTTATAAAGTATAATGTCAAGATATATGTAACAATGATATTATTTCTGTGTATCTCAATATACAGTGTCATTCATATTCTACTTCCCTTTGGAATCGGTTGTAAGCTCTTCTGCAATTCGACGAAAGAAAGCAAATTTTTAAATTCCATCTTCGAGGAATAATCCATTCTGTGAATCCCATGTTTCACCACTTTTTGGAGATCTAATACACATTACTAAAATTTATATTACATGACTGCGTATTAAACTTCATTACGTGACTTCGTATTAAAGTGCACTACATGACTATATTCTAAATTGCATTACATGACTATATTCTAAATTGCATTACATGACTATATTCTAAATTGCATTACATGACTATATTCTGAATTACATGACTATATTCTAAATTACGTGGATATATTCTAAATTACATTGCATGAATGTATTCTAAATTACATTACATGAATGTATTCTAGATTACATTACATGAATATATTCTAAATTCCATTACATGAATATATTCTAAATTATATTACATGGATATATTCTTGATTACATTACATCGATATAGTCTTGATTACATTACATAGATATATTCTAAATTACATTACATGACTACTTATTAAACTGTATTACGTGAATGTATTCTAAATTACATTACATGACGATATTCTAAATTAGCTTACATGACTACGTATTAAAGTGCATTATATGAATGTATTCTAGATTACATTACATGGCTACATTCTAAGCAACACTTTACATGACCACATAATAAACTACATTACATAAATATCCATTTTTGTATAAAGGTGTTTCTAATAAAACTTCCGCTATATAAGCACTTAACAGTTTCTTTGAATATTAATAAAAGAAACAGTTGTTTAATATGTAGGCTAAATGAAAAAAAACAAACAGATTAATAAATTTGTTAAAATGTAAAAAATGCAGGCAGTTGAATGAATTTACTAAAAAAAACCCAGCTTATGTGATTATATTTCTCGTTCTTATGTAATATTGAAGTGTGTATATATAACTTACCCATTTGCTTACATTTTAAATGATATTCTTCAAATTTTTAATCACATGAACATAAACAAACATATAATTTAAAATAATAATAATAAATTAAAATTAGAAAAGCTTGTTAAAACATATTTCCATGCTTAGCTAACCAAGGTATTAACATGGCTGTTTTTTTTTATATTTGTTCATGTTAAAATTACTTTCACAATGGCAGTACTCATAAGAATAGGGGCGCCCCCTATTATTTTTATATAAAAAAGCATATTATAGGGAAAATTGGGGGTTCGCTGCGGTATTAGAGAAATTACAACAGAGATTCAATATCGTCATGACTGTGTAACCCCCCCTCCCCCATCGTCTCTTTCAGATGTACCCTTTTGTGACACGTAATTTATCGTGTACCGATGATAGCCGTGCAACGTGTCTCATTGTGACGTCAAAGAATTGGTTATTGTGGGATATAGAGGACAAGGGGGGGGGGAGGGTATTCTCTAAGGACTGCCCATACTATTCTGCCGCAGATGTTCTTTTTCCTACTTTATTATTTTGCGCTGTTCCGGAGCGTTTTCCACGTAGGCGAACATGAAATTCATGGCTCAACACTGATATACATAAAAGAAATATACATGACATAATGAAATACATACAAAATACATTAATTTATTATTTAATTTATGATACCTGAGTTTATTAGTTTATAATTAATATATAAAAGGTAAACATATTTGGCATTTCTTATTTTTTAATAATTCAGTGTTTTATAATTAGTCTCTTATTTTCAAAATCTGGAATCTTTGAATACATGCGTGTTCTAAAATTTTACCTCCTTTCCCAGACCACCTTTGGTCTTTTTTTGTCTTTCATACCCACCAATGAAGAATTTTAAAAATTATTGGAGCGGGGGTGGGGGCAAGCACATATTATATACATTTATACATTATATGTAAAATTGCAATTTACCTCAAATTTTTGGGCGGGCTTGGGGCCGCCATACGAACGCATATAACTCTACGCTTATGTACATACCCCTTTCAAGATTTAAATGCTATCTGCGTACCCAGGGGCGGACTGGACCGCCGGCCAACCGGCCCTCGGGGCGGTGCGCCCTCATAAGCGGTAAGATACGCGCCTTCGAATGAAACGTGATTCGCGCCCTCCGAAAATCCAAGATATGCGCCCTTTGAGAAGACCCAGTACGCCTTTGCGCCTACAAATTTCCAAAATTTTTAGTTACTGTTATCCTCTGTTCTATAGATTTTTATCACTCTCCTGATTTCCATTTCTTTGTGGTTCATTTGGCAATTGGCAGCTCCCTCTTTAACTTACATTTTTATTTGTATACCGCTCCCGTTTTTGTAATTTTCTTGGTTTTCCCGAAATCCGAATGGATTTCAGGGAAATTTCATCCATTTCACTGTTTCACGCAGCCTCTCCCTACTGCAACGTTGGAGTCTCCATTAATCGCTTAGAATCCGTTTCTTGAGCTTGTTGCATGTAATCTGCGTAATAAACAAAGTTTCAACAACAAAAAGAAAAAAAATTAATAATAAAATTTAAAAATTTTTCATTATATTCTGTTCAGCGGTGATTGATGTAGGCTCTCGTGACATTTCTGGCAGTACAGGGATACCTCCGTGATATTGTAGGACGATATTATGTGCATATATAGGACGATATTGTAGTGCGATTGCGGACCATCGCAATAATGCGAGTCGCGGGAATTCTTTAGATTACATTAGACTGCATTCCATTAAGTGTGCCATTGCATTGTTACTTATTTGATAACCAAAACATAACGCAGAGATATTAAATGAGCACCTTCTGTTGAAAAAAATGGCGCCGGTAGACCTGCTCAGCACAAGGTTGCCGTAAACCTTCAATTTGTAAAAAAAAGTGCACCATTTATAAAGCGCAATAAAACGGAGCATGCTCTTGTAAATTTTTATTACTAATTTTATGACTTTAAAGAGGCGTTATCAATTTCAGCGATCCATAAAAGTTTTGTGTTTAAAAAATGTTCCGCAATACAAAGCCCGTGCAGAGAATTCAAAAAAAGAGGGTCCGAATATGGGGTTTTAATAGAATTTTTTTCTTCTTTTATAAAGAAATTTCTTATAATATTGTTCAAATTGGGGATTAAACCCCTAACCTCCCCCCTTGTGCACGGCCTTACGCGGCTCTGAAAATGTTTAAAGCTACTAAGTTATAGCGTTTATAATAAGCGTTGTGTTATATCGACCCGTGGTACACGAGCCACACCCCCAATAATTTGAAGCAAATTGGAATTTCACCTATATTGTAATGTATAAATATATATAGTATGTGCTTACCCCCACCCCAATAGTTTTGAAATATTATGTTACTACGGGTGTGTCTATAAATGTACATATATATATATATTAAATATACTCGGATATGCACGTATACATGCAGTGATATCTTCCATTTAAGACTTTCAGTAGACGCAAGAAAAATATCTTCGAACGAAACAAAAAATGTTAATTAGAGAGTATATTCTGCGAAGCTTTTTCAGGAATCCAAAATACCGCCGTGAAACGGAAATAATTTTTAATTAGAAAGACGTTATTAAGAGAAAGTTTACTGTATTTTTTCAAACATTGATATGAAACTCATCCATCAATCTCCTGTAGTCAATTGCAATACTAGACCACAGTGAGTCTCTGATCATTGTTTTCAAGCAGCCTCAGACCAGGGATTAGGGGCGCTAACTTTAAAGGGCCCAGGTTTCTTCGACCCCTACAAAATTGGTGGATAATGAATAAAGAAATGTAGTATGTAGTTGAAGTTGAAAAACATAACGTGCAAATTACAGTGAAATATCTTTATGACGACAGTGTAGGAATCGCGAAGAAACATTATTAAAGCCAGTTTCAACCTCGTCTGTAACGAGAAACTGGTGCGTTCTATATCTTTTGAGATCAGACAGTTTGAGACAAGTTTATTATTATAGGCAGATCTATGATTATAGGCAGATTTATCATTATGAGCATAATTATAGGCAGGGTTGAAACTGATGCATTCTCTATCTGCCAAGCGCGTGAAAAAATTAGATCTATCGTTGTAGGCAGAGCTACGGTTATAGGCAGATTTATCGTTATAGTCAGATTTATTGTTATAGTCAGATTTATTGTTATCGGCAGATCTATGGTTACAGGCAGATTTACCATTATAGTAGTGTTTCATCTAAAGCGAAATAGAAGGGCGCAACGCCCTGACGCACCTGTTACCGCCCTGACGCACCTGTTACCGCCCTGCCCTTCTGCCCTAATGTCCCACCCAACCCTCGGAAAATAACGCACCATCCTTCCCCGATGATGATTCAAATTCTCACGTTAGAATCCAAAACGCGTGACGAAATTTGTTGATTTATAAAAATTTTGTACTCCAACATTTCATTTCTGTAATAACACTGATGGTTTTGGCAAAATGAAATTGCAGACGAATATTTGTAAACAAAGCACTGTTGCCAGGTTTGCAGACTTTCAACCACGGACTACTGCGATAAACGTTAGCGGTTCCACGTATTTTTGAGATCAAATTTTTGTTAAAATCAATTTGTTTGTCTTTAAGCTTTAAACTAAGCATGTTTTACATCCCTATTTTATGAAGCTTACTTGTCATATAGTATAGGACAAAGGTTCTTTAACTTTCCTAGACCGCGGACCCCCTTCAGAGATCAGTCGCCCTCGCAGTCCCCCAAGAAGTTTCCCCCTCAAAGTTTAAAGCCCGGAATTTGCATCATACATATTTATTTCTAGTGTTTCATCACTGATTTTCACCATTTGGGGAAGGAATTTTTCGTTCCCTCATAATTTATTCTTAGCATTAAAGAGTAAATGCTCGTGTCTTAGTACTTTTCCGAACTTTTGTGGGGCACTGGGAGGATCTCGCGGACCACAGTTAAAGAACCGCTGGTACAAGATATTTAAATAAATGAAATTATTATAGGATATTGTTTAACTAAATTTTATAGTTATATTAATTTAATTATTATTTTGTATGAAGTTGAGATTTTTTAATCTATCCATCTGGCCACATTGCAGTTAGATTGCAACTCACGTGCACTTTTCCTCGCCTTTCGCATATACTTAACTCGGAACAAAAAAAAAAAAATCCTCCAAAAAATGCTTACCTGCAAACAAAAACTAAGCAATTTAAAGAAAGCAACTATAGGAACTAAACAAATTAAGACGTTGTTTAAAGGAATTAGTTTAATTTTAAGGCTGACGTAACCGCGGATATTCATTATGAGGATCTGTATATTTAGAGCGCCAAATAAAATGGCCTTTTCTCTAGGCCACGATCCCTGCCCTAATTTTTTTCTAGATGAAATTCTAGTTATAAGCAGAACTATTAGTATAGGCAGATTTATCGTTATAGGCAGATTTATCGTTATAGGCATATTTATCATTATCGGCAAGGTTGAAACTGATGCATTCTTTGTCTGTCGAGATCGTGAAATATTTAGACAAATTTATTTTTATAGGCAGATCTATCGTTATAGATAGATTTCAATATATATATAAATTGTTATCGTTTACGCTTTCTCTGTCTTTGTTTAACTCACTTCAATACGCGTTCGGATTCTCCCTTTCAGGGGCTCCTAATATCTTCCTCCAATTGGCACACCACTATTGAATATCTGCTTCTTGTCACAAATCAGCAAACTATGTTGTTTTCGCAACGGCGAAATTGGCATGATTTTTTTTAACATATCAAGGCGTTAGGCTTAAATTTTTTAGCTTTAGCTTTACTGTGCATACTAGTCCAAGAACCTTTCCTTTGAAATGCACAACTTAATCTCCGTGGAAAGAGTTTTACACGACTCTAATACACCCAGTAAGATTTTCCGTGTTTACATACGAGCTACAATGGCATCAATGCAGGATAAAAAGTTTAACTCGTGTATGCTTTTGTTGTCCAACTTTCTTACACCTGGATTCAGTAAACAGTTCTCTGCAGCTGAACACAGCGCACCCCTTGAAGTGCGCATTGTGCACCAGTGTGTAAATGAGCTAGTTTACACAAGGTGCTGAACATCATCCATTAACATAAATCATTCACCTTCGTTCAGTCCCCTAGATAAATGTCATTAATCGGCATCAATCACTGAATGATTCTTTTATGTTATCGGTACCGAAAAAAACAAATAATTTTTTTAATAGAGAAGCTCCCGATAGTGCTGTTGGAGTCATATTTAATCTAAATAATTTTTAAACATTGGACAGGGCTAGAATTTTAGCAAAATACAATCAATTTATAAGAAAAAAATATAACGAATCATTAAAGACTGGCGTCCATTTTTGAAACACACTTCCATATAGATGTAATATTTGTAGGATCAGTTATATAAATATTAGTTATACAAATAATGAAAATATAATGTGCTATTTTTATTGCCTTTTTTCATTAATAACTAGTATACGGTAGTTAACTGGTTAAAAGCCACATATTTGTTATTATAATAAAATTTGCATAACGATAAATGCAGCTTTCAGTCACATCGTCTGTCATTTGATTTTCATCATGACCGCCATTTTGTAAATTTAATAGAGTTAATTATTTTATTATTTTTATCATATCAGCTACTATGTGATTTTCATCATGCCAGTTATCGTGCACTTTTTGTCATGTCAGTTAGTTATCCTTCACTTTTCATCATGTTAGTTATCATGAAATTTTCATCATGTCCATTATGTCACTTTCATCATACCATTTGCCGTATAATTTTCATCATGTCAATTATGTCATTTTCATCATACCATTTGCCGTGTAATTTTCACCATGTTAGTTATCATGATATTTTGTCATGTCAATTTGTAATTTTCACCATGTCAGTCATCGTGTAATTTTTACCACACTATTATTATTATATAATTTTCATTATGTCATTTTATATTATTGTTTTATGAAATGTGTGAATAGAAGCAATAGAAAAACATCAGAATATAATAATAAAATCCAAAGTTGCCATATGTAGTTTATACAATTATAAATCAATTAGTCAATATAAAACAGCAAAGGATCAACCGATGGATAAATTCAATTTATAAGAAAACTGATTGAACGACGAAAACAAATATTTAATCTGAGTCAACATAAACAAATACTGATTATAAGGAAGATCTCAGCGCTTTATTCCCAAGCCTCGTTTTACCATTTCTTCAAATTTAACAGGTATTGAAAATATACATATACTGTATAAATATGGTAAAATTATGTTTAAAGAGGAGCACCAAAACCTTAAAACATAAAACCGTCGAATGATTGACACCTTGAGACTTGAGAATCTGCCCGCTAGTAGGAGGTGCCCTCCATTCGGGAGAGTTGAGGCGTAACAAGCATTGGGACTAGGCATTGGAAAAGTGCTAATTAAATAGCGGTGATCGCTATTCTGACGTGTCCGTTGGAGAGATTTTGATATGATATTTTCTTTAATTCAGGAAAGCAGTTTTCTTTCTTTGAACAAAAATTCTTTCGTTTGAAGTCATGGATTCTAATCAAAATTCTGCTAATTTGCCTTTATGTATTAGAGACGCGAACCCAGTCTAAGATAAGACATAAAATAAACAACGTTTGAAGCGTAGGATTTTATTTTTTAATTAAACTCAACGCGTTTCGGACGGAACTTTGGCCGCCCATCGTCAGAAGAGTCACTTAGGACGGATGGTGGTAAACAAACAAATAAAAATGTAATTGATTAGAAAAATGTTTTGATAAGTTGCACGTTATACTGTTAAATAAAAACTGCGTATCTTTTACAAGTTTATTACTGAGAGCCGCATATTTGTTTAAAACTGGAAAATTGTGTCATATAAAAAAAAATTATTTCAGAATAAAATAGTGATTATTTCAAAAGAAAGCATTGGTTGTTTTAAAATAAAACATTGGCTCCGTTAAAACTAAAAATTGCGTATTTTAGAAAAAAGGAAACAGATTTTAAGCGAACATTGGTAGTATACTACACGTGGTCTACATGGACAAATTACACTGTACGGCGAACGAGGCTAAAGGCGATGATATGTAAAAGAAAAGTTTCAGTAAGTAAACAAATATAGAATCTCTTCTGCCAAAGCCCACGAAAGAGGATCTCTCCATGTTCGTTACTACCACATTACAAGCGTTCACTGTGGGGATATGGGATTTGTAATGGTGGCAAAATGTCTGTTAACAGCCAGCTTATCAGGTGAAGTTAAAAAACAGTGCGCGTTTCGCACGTGCCAGTGTAATCAATCCATGTGATCAGTGAAAGCTTAACGTCGCTTATCATTATGGGACAGACTGCAGTGACAAAACGTGACATAGTGTTTTCCCCTGCCCTAACTGACTCAGAGAGCTGTTAGCACCACCAAAACTGCTGTTAAATGCCCATTTTCATCCACCGTGGGGGAGAGGGTACCGTAGGTCAGGGCTTCTAAGGGGGACGTTGTATATATTGCATTTCCGTTATTTCTAGTACAAACTGGGGTTTTTTTTTTCTATTTTAATGTGTGTTTTAAAGTGCAGATCAGGGTTTAAGCTGCAGTCTCATTTTTCGCAAAATGCGACGAGTTGCTCGAAAATGCGAAAAAAAAATTAGTGCCCATCGCGAAAATGCGACAGGCATTTTTAACCACAGTTTATTCTCTGAAAACAGGATTCCTCGATTCCAGAATATCCGTTTTGCACTTCAGCGATCTTTTCTTGTTCCTTTTTGTTTCCTCTTCAAAATTCTTAACAGCACCTGTTAAGCATCGTTGATATAAATAATTTCATGGATAGGGTTCTTGGAGCAACGAAAGCAACTAATATTTTTTAGCATTTTGCTACAACTTTTTTCCCATTTTAGCATTTTTGCGACAGCATGTTTTGAGCCAGCTTTGCAGATGAAAGACAATATATGAGAAAAAAAACATACATTAGGACCCAATTATAACGAATCCGTATTTAACGAGTTTCCGGATTTAGCGAGGAGATGACTGCAGTTTTTTAAAGTAGAAGATAAATTAGACTTTATACCAAGATCGTAGACAGGATTTAATTTCGCGGGGGGTTCAAAATTTCTACAGCATATATCAATGCACAGTATGCAAGGCTGTAGCTAAGTTCCACTAAAATTTAGTTTCGGGGAGACAATCCCTAAAATCCCCCCAGATGGTCATGCCTTATACCAAGTTAGCAAGCGTGACAGAAATTTAACGAATATAGATACCACACAAAGAAGCAGATATACTATAGACCTTTTTTAAGAATCTTCAAATGAAGCTTATTTTGGGGGGAATGAGTATTAATTAATAATAATACTTTATTTTAAACTTAAGTTTCTTTATCTAATTTTTTTTCACTTTATTGAAATTGACATGGTTCGTGTACTCCGTTCACGTACACTGTTCATTAATTTTTAAGTAAATTCAAAGCTAAATATTATTGCATGCATCTTGAACGCATATATAGGAGAGTTTAAGTATTACGTAAGCACCTTTGTGGGGAGGGGGTTTGATGTTGTGCTTATTTTCCTATGTTAGCCAATGTTAATTTTTGCTTAGGGAGATTTCAAGTATTATGTAAGCAATATTTTGGCCCTTTCAACCCCCCTCCCCAATAAGCAAAAGTTAGCATTGTTCAACACAGGAAAATAAGCACAATCGCAACCCCCTCAAAGGTGCTTACGTATTACTAAAACGTTCCCTTACCGGGGGGGGATGGATATAAGATGTCCAAAATATTGCTTATGTAATACTTGAACTTTCCCTATATTACATATACGGACCTTATTTTCGAAATTTATAATTTTAAATTCCAAAACGGAGTAACGGACAATGGGGTATAGCGAATATTTTCCTTGGTCCCAAGATCCTCGTTATATGCGGGTCCTGCTGTATAAAAAAATCTAAAAAACATATAATGAAAATATATAATTTAAACTTATTATACATATATAAAATTATTATTTAAAAATTTTATTGTATATGGTCTTAATAAACAAAAGAAATAGAATTGAATAGAATAAAAGGGCGCAAATTACTTCATGCCAAAATAATTTGGAGTAACACTACGCAGGTTAGATTTATAAGTAGAAGCGTTAACGTTTACTATTACATATAAATTACTTCATACAATACTTATAAGAAATTGCTACTTATTTTTCACACATATAAGAAATTGCCACATATTTTTCACACATATAAGAAATTGCTACATATTTTTTACACATATAAGAAATTGCTACATATTTTTCACACATATATAAAAAATTGCTACATATTGCATTTATAAATCATTGCATATTCCATTTGCAAGAAATTATCGCATGTTCATTCAGTGCATGTTATCTCTCGATACACAAGGCGGGAGAATCTGTGTCAAACGCGGATTTTCGGTTAAATTAGAGACTCTAAAATTATAGGCCGACGCATCAGCCGCCATTTTGTTGTACACTTCCGGTTTCATAACACAACATTTACCATTGGAAAATTAATTATCCAGTTTCTTCTTCTTCTTCTTCGTACAGGATCTGTTGTAAATCTAAACATTCTGTGTTTATTCCTTCAGTGATTTGTACAATTTACAGCCGCACGCCCTCCCATTTCACCTTATTTTATTAAAAATAACACACTTGTAAATCACTCAACTTTAACAGCAGTTAAACGAGGTCACGTGATATGGTGGCATCAAAATGGCGGATTCGCCAGCTTCCCCCCCCCCCACCCCTCCCTTTTGTTTTTCAAGAGCCTTGAATCCTTGCGTTTAAAACATTCACCCCGATTATCCCCAACTACCAACAGCAGGTCGGATTACCGGACTGTGAGATATTCGAGAGTTTACTGCATAGGTAAATTTAATATTAATTATATATTATGCTTAATAATATTTTAATAATAATTTTAATCCCTAAAAACTGTTTCGACTATTTCGAAAGATTAGCAGACATCTTGGAATTTAAGAATCTGTCCTCTGTTCAGGACTTTATTGTTTTAAGAGTTAAAGATATTAAGGTTAAGACTTTAAGGTTTTAATAGTTAAAGACTTTAAGGTTACGCCTTTAAGGTTTTAAGAATTAAAGACTTTAAGGTTTTAAGAGTTTCAAGATAGCAAGAATTGGGACCAGGAATTGGGAAAGTGCCCGATAAGAAGCTTTTACTCCATGTACATTATTCTTTTGAAAAAAAAAATAAGCGTATTTATCATATCATTTAACAAAATGATGATCATTCTTTCACACTAACTCTCCATTCTATAAGTTCATAACTATATATATATACAGTGCGTTTGGTATTTTAGTGGACACCTGATATTTTTACGTAAATGCTAAAAAAAATACAAAAACTGCCAATTGGCTTTTGAAGAATGCCGAGACACCATAATGTCTTGTAGAAAAATAAATTTTATATCAATATATCGTCACATAAATGGGGAAAATGCAAATTTATGTAACAAATGTTGTTTGTTAATTTAAGGGACACTATCATTCCTGACTAACAGATGGCAGTGCAGGCGCTAAAAAATTTGCATATTGTATTCTTTCGATGCGTAGGTTCGTATAAATACCCGTGTGAACAGGTTTGAGTCTGCGAAAACAGCGTTTGTAGTCATGTCAGAAAGGAAAATACTTACGGATTTCGAGAAAGAGGAAATTGTGGCTTTTAAACGAAATGGAAAATCCATTTTCAAAATTTGTCAGCTTATTCAGCGTCCAAGGAGTACTATAGGGGCCTTTTCAAAAAGAAACCCCAAAAGGATCCACTCGAAAAACGGGGAGCGAAGCTAAAACTGAGTAAAAGAGATAAGCGGAACATTAATAGAGAGGCCAGTAACACAGGAAAGTCTGCTGCAAAAGTCCGAAACGACCTTAGTTAGCTCCCAGTTAAATGTTGGACAGTATAGAATGTGCTCTCTAATTCCAAAAATTTATCTTTTCGGAAAAAAAAAGGCAAACCATCTCTCACCCAAGTTCACAAACAGGAACACTTAAACTAGGCTCGACGACACATGGAGTGGAACGATAAATGGTTGCAGGTACTTTTCACGGACGAAAAGAAATTCAACTTAGATGGTCCGGATGCTTTTCAACATTATTGGCACGATTTGCGGAAAGCGCCGCAATACTTTTCTCGTAGAGTTCAAGGAGGAGGGTTGATGACCATTTGTAGTGTCTTTGGCTACAACGGTACTACGCCTGGAGCTTTCATCGGCAGTCGTATGAATTCCACCTGCTATCAAGAATTTTTAAAAGAATATGCCCTCCCATATGCCTCATAAATATGTGGGGAAAACTGGATTTTGCAACAGGACAACGCACCGTGCCATGCATCTATCTCCACCAAAAGATGGATAAATTCAAAAAAGTTTAAAAGTATGATTTGGTCGACACGTAGTCCTGATTTAAATCCTATCGAAAACGTATGGGATTATATTGTTCGTCAAATATATGCAAATGGGAAGCAATTCACGTCGGTTAATGCCTTAAAGGACGCTATTGTGGAAACTTGGTATCAAATCGATCCTAAGTATTTACAAACATTGATAGAATCAATGGATTCACGTGTCTTTAAAGTTATATGCAAAAATGGAGCATCTATCATGTATTAATGTACATAAAACGCTCCAATTTCAGTAAGTGTCCATTAAATTTTCAAACAAGATTGAAAGCCTCATCTTGATTTTGTTACATTTATGAATGATTTAATAAAGATTATTAATCTTCCACTTTGCAGAATACTGTTTTATTGTAGTATCTTTATTTTCATTTTCAAATTTGGCATTATTTCTCACGATAGTGCACTGTTATCAAGTGTCCACTAAAATACCAAACGCACTGTATATATACTATAAGTCTTTATACAAATGAAGCAAACGAAAAGTTTATTTCTGTCTCTTTATTCTTTTGCATCGTATATCAATGATTCTTTATTTTTTGAACTAAATGAGTGAGTGAATTACCTTCTGATGGGAATGCATGATAGCACACTTTTATTAGAACGTTCTGATGAATGACAAGTCCCGGAAACCCTGCTTACTTCCTGTGAGGAAACACTGTCTAACTGTCGCTATGGGATAAAGATGACTATCACAACTTGACTCTCCCTGTCAACAATAGCCAATAGCAACCGTCCCGTTGATAATGTCCACCTCTCCCAGATCAGTAATCTTGAAAGAGCATCTCCTTCCCTTCCAAGGTAATCAAGGGTCGTAAAATCAAAGCAGGGTTATTCAACAGCCCATTTTGTAACCCGCTTCAAACAGACAAACAATGACTGTCCGCGGCCCTAAAACGATTTGAATTAAAGTTGTCAGCGGGGGAAAAATGGGCGCCTTTATGGGCCCTCGCACTCTTTACTACTCATTATACAACAGTGGGCCTCCCCTGCCCTGTTTTTTCGAAGAAAAGAAACAAACTCAACTCCTCTTTAAAACTCAGTGTGGACAATTGATAACTCGGCAGTCCGAAGCCAGTTATCTATGATACCTAAACTAATTATCAATGAATTCTAGGAAAGTCAGTGAATGGACGCTGTCAAACACTGAATGGTAAAATATATAGTATTCCCCAACTACTGCTTCTGAGTTCACCATTTATATATCTATACTGTCCGCGCCTGTACTATTTTGCCTGTACTCGTATGATTTAAACAAGCCTGTGTTTTTCGTACGTGCATTTTCTTCAAGCAAGTATTGATACATATACAATATTCATGCATATGCTTAGAAATTTTGATTCATATAAATAGCAATAGAATTAAAATAAATGCAATTAAGTGCGGTTTTAATGAAATATAAGTTTTTTCTTTACTTTGGCCTTATTATGCAATCGTGAACTCAATTTCGGATTTGACCAAGTACTGTTTAAGTACTTTTACTTTTCAGCCGTTGTTACCTATTAATAGGTAATGCGCAGAAGAGGTTACAGAATTTATAATAAAGTACCCGCTGATTTTATTTAAAAATAATGAGTTTTGCAACTTTCTAATATTCGTTGAGTTTTTTTTAAAAAAATGTTTTATTATGAAGCGTTTGAATTAGTCATTTTCTCAATATTTGCTTCATTTAAAGGATTTAATTCTCAGGAAGATGCAAGAAGTTTTGCCTTTAAATCTAAAAAAAGGCCATTATCATATACTGCTGGCGTACGCCAGGGGGGTTTATGGCGTCATAAGCCCCATTTAGAAGCAATTTTTTATAGACATATATGCATATGAATATACAGAGTTTTATCCCCCTTTCCATTATAGGCCTGTAATCCCCCTTTTTGAGCTTTTTGCGCAAGTTGATTTCACATACATAGAGGTTTGTATATAATCTATAAGTATGTAATAACGATAGCGAGTCATCAATTAAATATCCCTTGCATATTTATACGAATAAATATGAAAAGAAAAGAAATATTCCTTATTAATAAAAGGAAACTATGTTAAACATTGATTGACGGATTATTATTATATTAAATACGTAAAATGCTATGTAAATTAGTCGCTTCAGTCCCCTTTTACGTAGGGTGTATATTGGGTACCGCCGCTTCTCTTTTTATTGAAACTTCTCCACAATTTACGGTACTAAAGAAAAAAAAAATATACCCTTAAATTAAAAACAGGAAATAGTTTAATTTATTAATTAATGTTTATTAATTTATTTCATATATCTTCGCTGTGAAAGGAACAAAAAACAAAAAACACATTGTTCATCGAACAATGTCTGGTAAATAAGATGCTTACATTTGCCCATTGCTCAACGAAATTAGCATAATAAATACTTTTCATTAACAGACATTAAAGGAGAGTTTAAGTACTACGTAAAGCAATATTTTGGCCATTTTATACCCCCCCCCTCCCCTGGTAAGCAAAAATTAACATTGGTTAACATAGGAAAATAAGCACAACAGCAATGCCCCTCCCCAAAGGTGCTTACGTAATACCTGAAAACTCCCTAAACGATCCTGTGATATCTCCTATGTTTTCATCCCAAGGCGATTGTAAGATATAGCACACACATGCTAAATGTTTCCCGGGCTTTTCCTGAAACTGATTGAATTATATCATGTTTTCTAAATTATCTGTCAATTTTATCAAGCAGTGAGTGTATAATAGTAAATAAGCTATAACTAGAGGCAATATTAATAGTTTTAAAATAAAAGAGAATCCGAAAGTTTTTATACTAGTATTCAAAATATTTAGGCTGGAAGAAACCCGCTCATTCTTCGTTTCATAGAATTGCTTTGCACAAGTATATGGTTTAAATATATTTATATAGATTTTGTGCTTGGTTGTCTTGCGTTATTACATCCTGTGTTTAATCATTTTATATCCTTATATTTTATGGTCACTTATTTTGTGTTTAATTAGCTTGTTTTGTGTCATTAGATTTTTCTTCTCTTATTTTGTGTTCACAAATGTGACACATTATACCATAAAATAAACACAACGCAAACTACATGGCTTGCATTATTTTGTTAATTTTTTCGTTCATTCCTCTATTTTTGAACATTTGTATTTTTAAGTATCGTTTTAGATTCATACATTTAGAAATTTTTGTTGCAGAAATACAATTTAAGTATAGTTTCAAAATGTTCAAGCACAAAATAAATACAGAGTTTTTTTTACCAAGGCCCCCTAATATATATGCCATGCTTTATATATCTTTTCGTCGCAGCTGGGGTTGTACAAAAGAGGGCTTTTCCCAACATAACCAACGCCTATGCGTCTGTAATCTCAGCTTGTGTACGATAAATGCGGTAGAGATTTAGTGTTATGATCCCTTAAGACCTATAATTTATTTTTGCATAACTTGTTATGCAACCCCTCACCACCGCCTGTCCCTTCTCATCTATGTATTTAAAAAACCGACGTTTCCTCATGCGAGACGGATGATTTTCTAAAAGTCAAAGGGTTTTGCTATAACGAAT
>QLNU02003225.1:60945913-60988115 GCA_006491805.2 Dysdera silvatica | reverse complement strand
TGTTCTGACACTTACCTGACCAGGAGGGGGGATTAGTCACCCCTAAAAAATAAAATTACAAATACTGTCTAACGCTCACGAGATGAACTCTAGCGAATCTGTCAATCAAGCCAAGTCGATTTTTTGTGGGGGAGTTAGGTAGTCCACGCTATATATATCTATAGCAATGGTAGCTTGTGTACCAACTGGATTAACAAAGGTTCCCCTACCACCCGTACCCTATTTTGATCAATTAACTGTTCCAAAAACTCCTGGGGCGAGAGATAATTGCTGGGAATCAATTCGTCAACGTTAGGGTGCATACGAACATGCAACAGGACATCGTCAGGTAACATCCCGTATTATGCAATGATGTTACGGGGAGAAGATCGCCGGATATCACCAGTCCGTAACAGCACTGCGTCCCATCAGTTCACGCCGATATCCAATCTACACTGACAAAACGCTGTTGTTCGCAAACTGGTCCAAATATACGAACATGGAGTGCAATGTAGCCCTGTAACATTCCTTAAAAGTGACGGGGGAAATACCGACAACTGATGGGACGCGGAAATGTTGCGATGTTCTGTTACGGAGAGCGGTCCAGATTTGATACGCGACGGTGTTACGATAAGCTGTTCTGTTTTATGTGTGGACGCGGCCTAAGACACTAAATCTACGTGCAAAACATTGGCGTCGCAGATACATACCGATCCCCCAATTCGAAACTAGCAACACAAGTGCATTCGTGAAAACCTTCTCACTCGTGGCATAGAATGACTTTCGCTGTCCTTGCGCCATAGAACTACAACTAACCTTCTCACTTTCGCCATTAAGGAACCAAACTTTAAGTAAGTTGTTCCTTACATCTTCCTACTTTAAATAAGCTGTTCCTTACATCTTCCTACTTTAAGTAAGCTGTTCCTTACACCTTCCTACTTTAAGTAAGCTGTTCCTTACACCTTCCTACTTTAAGTAAACTGTTCCTTACATCTTCCTACTTAAGTAAGCTATTCCTTACATCTTCCTACTTTAAGTAAGCTGTTCTTTACATCTTCCTACTTTAAGTAAGCTGTTCCTTACATCTTCCTACTTTAAGTAAGCTGTTCCTTACATCTTCCTACTTTAAGTAAGCTGTTCCTTACATCTTCCTACTTTAAGTAAGCTGTTATTTACATCTTCCTACTTTAAGTAAGCTGTTCCTTACATCTTCCTACTTTAAGTAAGCTGTTCCTTACATATTTCTACTTTAAGTAAGTTGTTCCTTATGAATCTATAACGCTTTTCAACCAGGCTCGTTTGCAGAATTTCAAAAAAGGAAGGGCTTTTTTTCTGAATGTGGGGTGGGTGAAAGGGTCGATAGATTTTTTTTTCTCTTTTGTAAAATTTATAATAATATTATTCAAATGGAAGGATTTAATTCCTAAAAACCCTCCTTATTATCAGCTATTATAAAATTCAACGGTCAGTACTTTTCACCTCAATAAAAATGAGCTTTTTCTATCAAACACCTCCCACGACAAGGGAATAGAAAAGAGGGATTCAAGCCCTCCCATTGGACATCAAGAAACATTTTTTCTTTAACGCCAAATCTCATTATCTTTCTTTAAAGTTAATTGAGCCCCCAAAATATTTGATTGCCGCGCCCCTACCCACAAGCTAAATTTTCAAATCACGATAGAGGTTGAATGCAATCACACTTGCGGGAATGTTTGATCGCACTTGTATTTAAAATTGATTCTTCTCAATACTATGGGAAATAAACAGTTTAACATGAATTAATTAATCAAGGAATACAAAAATTCAGTTCACTTCAACTAAAACCACATCTTTTGCATTTCCTTAGGTACTAAACTACAGTTAATAAAAATAATTTTTTTATTGGGGTAGAAATGGGATGGGGGTTTATTAACTCAATCTTACATGTTTTTTTAAGTTAATCAATCAATCAATCATATTGTTTATTGTTACAAATAGTAATCAGCCATGAATTACAAAAAAAGAAAATAATATGCCATATAAAAGTAAATTACAAGTACATAACTGAAGATGCTCATGCAAACAAATGACAGGTCCCCAGTAAAAATTAAATTTTCACCTGCTGGAGATCCAATAAATCAAAAATACACTAAACTACTATCAGACAGAAATTTAAATAATTTTTTACTATTTATGTCTTTAATATCACAAGTAATTTCATTCCAGTATTTGATTGCCTTGTATTCAGTTCCCATCGTGACTAATTTGATCCTAATCCTTGGTAATTTTATTTGATTTTTTTCTTCTCAAATGTACATTACTATTACAATATTCAATTTTTATCACATCCAAATGTTTAATTTCCTTGATTCTTTCATACGTTATTTTCAGTATAAAAAAATTATTAATTAAGTCAGTTGGAAGCAAGCCATATTTAACGAATACTTCATTCCAATTTAACACATTTCTTTGCTCAATAATTCTTAAAAATTTAGACTGCAATAATTTAATAATATTCATATTGCCGCTATTTAAATTACCCCAGATGCTATTACAGTATGTTAAATGGCTGTAAATAAAAAAGTACAAACTCAGCAATACAATTATGAGAACATCATTTGAAAAATTTTTTATAATACCTAATCCTGAACTAATTTTTTTTTACTAATTTTATTTATCTGTTTATTCCAAGGTAAATTGTCAGTTAACGTCACACCCAGAAAGTCAATTTCCATAGCAATTTCAATTACTCTGTTATTAATAAGGATCTTTCCAAGTACTTCCGATTTGTCAATTTTTTTTATTTTTTTAAAAATTACTAATTTTGTTTTAGTTTCATTTATTTTCAGTTGATTGCTCTTAAACCATAACTCAAATTTACCAATTTTTTCATTCCCAACCGAAATGAACTCTTTTAGGTTATTATCTTGAAAAAACACGCTGGTGTCATCTGCATATAGTGTAAATTTTTGAGAATCAAATTAAAAATTCGCATGTTTTTATCAGATATTAAAACTTGATTAAAGCTCCCTTTAATTATGTTTTTATCAAATAAAAAAGTTAACATACATCGTGCCGCGTATTATTTGTCAAATATTCTATCTTCCATAGTGTGATATTGGCAAATGCGAAGCGATGCATATGCACTTTGTTTAACATAAGCAGGGAAAGCTTAATTCGAAAGATTCAACACGTAAAATGAAGCAAAATATTTCGAATACATTTAATATCAATAATTTAAATATTGTGACATAATTTTGAATTTTGAAGCAATATTTTAATTTTAAAATGATGTGAAACAACCCTCCAAGCTCACTCCGGTATTTTTATTTTTATGTCAACACCACTATATCTATTTCGATTCAGCATACCGGAATGCCAGTTGTAAATCTTCTGCAGGAGCGGCCCCCTCCCCACAACGAGTTATTCACCCGCAAACCCTCCAGAAACAGCTCAATTCTCGGAAAATCAAAGACACAACAACAACAACCACCACCACCTTTCCGAAACTTCTTATTCAATCTGGAATAAAATAAATAGTACAGAAAGGTAATAATAACAAACGGTGGCCATTCTGCAACAAAGTGATTCCAACATTCTACCTGATGACAGCTAGGAATAATGGTTCCCTTCTTTTCGGGAGGGAGGGATAAAATGAAATCCCCGCGTGCAAACCACAAAGCGTTATTTCGGATAGCTTTCCCACCGCTGATTTTCCATTCTGACAACCGCCTTTCTCCGCCATATGTTCCACTTCTAATGAATGTATCGCCGGTGCACGTGCCGTGAAATTCGGCAATTAATAAAAGAACAAACTACCGGAAGGCCGCAACGATATCGGAGCTCCTGGCTTCTCTCTCATTTTCCCCACTCCTTCCGCCCCCTTCCAGATTTAGGGATTTTTCCTGCTCATATTTTCCCTACTAACTACGTAACTTTAGACCACGTCTTTGAAACGCAAATTATCATTTGAAATGAACTATTTCACTTTCTAAACGTACGTATATTCTTCCCTATCTTGCCTAAATATTCCCCTTTTAAAATACGAAACGTAAAATTCACCAGTAAAATGCTTTATTCGATTCATTATTTTTAATACGACTATCCCTATTCGTATTAATTTTCATTATTAATTCTCAATTCAGTAAATTTCCGAAACATCTAACTTCTTCCTTTCTAAACTAAATATTTCAAACTCTTCATATCCTCTACAAATATTTTCACCTCCAAATAATTCAAAATACTTTAATAATTTATAAATTTAAATTAAAAGAGCTAAATAATAATTTTAATGAAGGTTTAAGGGAACGTTTTACATTCAACTTTCCTGTACAGCATATGTAACATGTATCTATACACCCCCATTCTGTTTAGTTTTCATGGTAATTTAGATCTAATTATTAATTCAAGTTCATCAAATATTAACTAAAGTTCATTTTAACGAACTATCCTAGACTTTTACTAATATTTTCAAGCTTAATAATATAAATGAGAGTTTATCACGTGTTAAAATTGAAGTTGCTCTTCTTTATAACTTTCTCTAAGCAGACAACGGTGCTTTACTCGAAATTGCAGTATTGATAAAATATTTAATATTATTAATACAATTTATGTCTATATAAAATTATTGATTCTAGAACATATGTGATATAAATTTTCAAATATATTTTTGTTTAGCTTGACTATAAATAAAGTTAAATTGCGTAGATTGCGAAGGACCAATTAGAACATTCTTATATCTAACCAATCAATTTCCTTTTTTGATTTCAAATAATATTGTTCGTACTCACATATCCGTAAAATTTTTGACAGAAAATTAAACTCCTTTTCAATCAATCAATGTTCAATAATATAAAAATTGCAATTTTTGTATTAAAAGTTACAGTCAATAACAATAATAACATGCCACTACATAATCAAATTGCCTTTTTTTTAAACTATAATATTTATATATTCAATCACATTATTAATAAAATTTATGCTATTATCAATTACGTATTAGTCAGGTAAATGAGAATGGGCGAACAGGTAAGTACTGACCATCTACCAAAAGAACTCCTCCCGACACTGTTTACGTCACTCTCTCTGTGGTAATGAGCCCCAGAGCTGTTTCAATAGGGTATGCTTGAAGAAATGTATTTATATTTTAATTATCTCCCCCCCCCCTAGTTGAAAATGGACGGAGACGTGTGCGCCGCAATAGACTGGTGAACATTTAATAGAAGAAAAGGGAAATCTCGTGGTAGACAAATCATGGACAATTAAACATTGAAAAAGTAAGTATGCAAGCATAATACTCTTAACTTTCTTGTCTGATCGAAAGACGTACATGTCTGCAATACAATGACACTAACTGTACTGTCATAGATATTATTGGCGTACATTTAAATAATCAAACAATTCAGCAACTAAATTTTATAATCTACGTTTTAAACCAACATTGAAGTTGAATTTTGTGGATATGGGAATTCAGGCTTGTGCGCGTTTCTGGGAAAAGAAGAATTTTAAAGATGATTCGCTTTAAAAGTATCACCTGATTATACTGATCTTAAAATACTGACTTATATACAATAATTTTTCCCGTTAACGGCTTTCAAGCATAGAAGAAATACCAATATTCCTAAAAAGACGCTAATTAGAATGTGCATAATTTTATGAAGTGTTTTCAAGGGCCGCCATATACTGTCATTGAGTAGAAATGACCATTACTTAAAACGGCGTTATTGAGAACGTATACTATGTTATTTCTAAGTATTTGTACTTGCTGTTAGAAGAGCCACCACGTGAAAGGCTTTATGAGTATAAAAGAGAGAGAGAGAGAGAGAGATATGTAGTATTTAATAAAAGAAACGTCTCAAAGTTTTATATCACACGTCTGTTAAATATACAGATCTCACTGGAAAATATGCATTATGAATGGAAAAATTATTTACAATACAAACAAGTTATAATTTCATCTTTCTGGCGTCTGAAATTTTCTCCATGATCGAAGTAGCCTTCAGAACGTGAAATTTTAAAATGAGCGTCTGAATTATTTTGCATTAGAAACGGTAATTTTTCATATAAATAAAATCAATTTTCTCACAGCTTTCAAATTTTCAGAGATACTTACATAGCAGTGACAGACAACCCCATTACATAAGTGAATTAATAAGCATGCTTGCTACTTATCAAGTATCTATTTCCAAAATTGCATATTAAACATATTCCCTGATTTTTAATACACATTTGATTACATTATAACAATGTCGATATTTTAATACCTATATTGTAGTTTTATACCAACGTTCATCATTTTGAAAAGGTTTCAAAATTACTGACCCAAGAGTGTTGCCAAAACGTTGTAGAGAAACCTTTCAGTAAGCAATTACAATTGGAATAACGCTCGACGAATTATCTACCACTGCCGTATCGTCATCTATTCACTGGCGTACGCAGGGGGGTGTTGGCGGGGATTGTAAACCCCCATTGTGACAAAATTTTGTATGCATGCATATGAATATATGGAGTTCTATCACTGTAGTCCCCCCATTGAGGCTATAACCAACTGGCATAAGCAGGGAATGTGGGTGGGGGTTGTTTTGTTTTCATTGCAATGAAATTTTGTATATTTAACATAGAAAAATGTAAGTTGTAGCTCTGTAACCTCACCATTGGACCTATAACCCCCTTACGAAAGTTCTGTGTACGCCCATACATCTTTAGTCTGGTCAAAACAAATGTCAATAATAAAAAATGGGGAAAATTACTTCTTAACTTAGTAAAAACCTTCATTACTTTACGTTATCTATTAATAAAATGTCCGGTTGCTCGAAAATAGGGAAAAAATCTTGAAAACACCCGAAAGTTCCCTACAGCCAAGAAATTCTCTTCTGAAAATATCCCTACGGAGCTCTCTTCAATTAACAAAGACACTTGATAATTACTACCACAAATGGTGCCCTTTGTTAATTGCGACTTTTCATTGCGGGGGAGGGGGTCCGGCTCAGGAAAGGAGGAGGAAAGTGGATGGGCTGAAATTGACGAGACACGATAATTACAATCTCTTCGCCCCCCGCCCCCCGATATGCCTCGTTAGTCTCTCGGTTCAATGATGGCAGGTTGTCATGAATACTTACCGACTTGCTCATTTGAATACCCACCCGCTTCGTGGCGAACGCGCATGTAACTCATCTATTTCGCAAGACCCATCGCCGTGAGAGATTTATCGACATCCAGTCACCACACCTGCCAGCATTTCAATGGAGAGTGGCTGTGCAGCAAGCATTGCATTAAAACCAATATTACAAGCGTAAACGTGTTTGGGCAATTTGACACTTATGACATAATTTCCTGTAAATGTTTCAGTGCTGTAAGAGACCTATATATAACAGCGCTGGTAGTTCAGATTAAAGGATAATATACCAAATGCAACGTATTTCCCCGACTCTGGTAACAACACACGATAGTGTGAGTTTAAACGGTTTACCGTTAGATGCTTTCAATAATTCCAAATGCGTTAGAACTATTTGCATGGAATTTACAACTATTTGTACAAAACTTACACCTATTTATATGAAACTTACAACTATTTGTATAAAACTTATAACTATTTGTGTAAGACTTACACCTATTTATATGAAAGTTACAATGATTTGTATAAAATTCACACCTATGAAACTTACAACTATTTGTATAAAACCTACACCTATTTTTATAAAACTTACACCCATTTGTATGGAACTTAAAACTATTTATGTAAAACTTGCACCTATTTGTATGAAATTTACAATCATTTGTATGACTTAAGTGAATTATACAGATAGAAGCAGGAAGAGAGCGCCAAATAAAACTTAATTCAAACGGGTATATAACTTAGATATATGAGATGGTGATAATTTGCCATTTATTAGTCAAATTAATTTTTTTAGTTAGCGAAGAATGAAACCTGTGGGGTCTCTCAAATCTTATGCTTCCCAGAATTGAATGTACGTAGTGAAAGTAATAAGTAAATATAATAAAAGAACTGATGATTAATACAGGTATGGATTATGGAAAAAGTGATGACACCATGATTCCTCAACAGACGTTCGCGGGTAAGTCTTTTAAATTGGACAGATAAAACAGTAGATTTAAGTGAGTTGTCAAGGAGATTTCACACCCTAGGGCCAAAACAACCGATACGTGCAAGTCCGAGTTTCTTTGGCGAATAATCTGGTATTAGATTTTGTGAAAATTGTTTGCATAGTGGACACGGGCGCCGTTAGCAGGGGGACATTGGGCACGTCCCCCAATGTTGGTGTTAGGGTTCCATATCCCCATTCAATTTCAAACAAAATGCCTTCTACTGGCATATTGTTCCTCCCCGATATTTTTATACCGTCGGCACCAATGATAGTCCATATGATCAGGAATTACTGATCATTTCCGATAATATTATCAGGTTTTATAGTCCCAGCAATTTTTATTGTTTTATTATTATCACACTTACCTTTGTTTTATTCACATTTCGTATGGACTCGTTCGATATTTTTTTTTCTTTTCTTTTTTCGTAGTCCAGAAGAAATTACGAACTTTTTTCTTCCTGGGGGTTCTAGAGATCGAATCTTCAAATAGAAAAACTAGCGTCTTTTTCGCTACAATCTTAGGCCGCGTCCACACATGCAACAGAACATTGTATCGTAACACCGTCGCGCACCAAGTCTGGACCGCACTCCCTAACAGAACACCGTAACATTTCCGCACCCCACGGTTTTTCCCCGTCGCTTCAAAGGAATGTTACTGGGCTACGTTGCACACCCATGTTCGTATATTTGAACCGGTTTGTGAACAACAGCGTTTTCTCAGTGCAGACTGGATATTGGCATGAACTGATGAGACCAGTGATGTTACAGACTGATGATATAGGGCGATGTTCGCCCCGTAACATTATCGCGTAACACGGAATGTTACGTGACGATGTTCTGTTGCATGTCTGTATGCACCCTTATACGATAGCTGAATGTATTTTCTTTTGTCACAGGAACAAAGGTTGGATCTCGGATTGGGAATGGTTATTTGGATATGGTGACGGTCCAATCATCAAAAAGTGTTGAAGCAATCTTGGGGGAGGAGTCTAAATTAACCAATAGAGGTTTGTTTTTCTTAACTCCTTTGAAATAAAATTATTTACACAAGTAATTGATTGAAAAAATCTTTATGGGATAAATATTGTAGAATAAATTTAAAATGTTAACATTGGACAATATCGGTATCTGAAACCGAGGACACAGCGATTAAAAAATTAGGGGGAGTATATATAGTAACTATGAAAAAATCACGTGATTCAGGGTTACTAAGAGCAATGCGTCGTGATATTCTGTAGGGGGGCTTAAGTCCTTTAAGTCTCCCCCCCCCACACTTTCCTTCGCGACTGTCTGGGACCAGACTTTCAAGTCCGTAACTCTGTCTTCCCTGAGGATGTAGCTCTGACACCATGAAATATACAACACAGCGATTTTTTAAACGCAAATATTTTCCGAATTATACGATATAAAAATGGGTGAATGGACGATGACGAATGTTTTTCTGTTTAACATTACACACTAATCAGTTTCATAAGGAAAAAGGCGAAAATTTGATAAATGTCTGGAGAATTTTCAAGAAATTTTATTAGAACCGGATTCTTATACTCCAGTAAAAATTTAAAATTCCGCTCCAATCACCATCAAATATCTATTTATCAAGATTAACGGAAGGGTCCCATCTGTACCTGTTCCGGAAAATTTGGGGATCCGGAGGGATTTTCGGGATCTTTTCCAGGGTATCCCACTTAATCCCTTCAGGTTATCCGAAGTTACGCAAGATGGATGGATTCCAAGTCGGGATTTTTCTTTTTTACCTTTTTTTTTTTCTTCTTCTTTTTTCTGACCTGATTCGTTTTGTCTACAAGATTATCATTTTTCCCGCGCCCGAAGTTTGCGCGGGACGGATTTTATCTACAGAAACTAAGGATTGGAATAAGTCGTTGCATATACAGTCGATTCTCGTTAACGTGAACAAGCTTAACATGAATTATTTTTAACGTGAATAGATTTTTCGTTAACGTGAGTGTTCACGTTAAGATATTCGACAGTACTTGTCTTTTGCGACCATGATAACAAAGTATTGACGGAAGAAAATGATGTTTTAGCGCACACTGATGTCGGGATTTTTTGGGGATTATTTTATTGTAGAATTTGTGAATTAATATAATTTAGATGAATCGTAAAAGAAAATTCACCGAATTTATAAAGTCGGCACAATTTTTATAGAAAAAATCAATAGTGTTTTTGTATACTATAGAACCATAGGTGTATGCAGAAATTTCATAAGATTGGGGTTATAGGCTCAGTGGGGAGAGGGGGGTGGGTTACAGAGTTACAACTCGCATGTTCCTATGTTAAATATACAAAATTTAATTGCAATGGAGAGTTACAACTCCCATCAACATCACCCTACGTACGCCAGTGGGTAGAATCTCCTTATATTGAATTTCCTTATATGAAAGTTTTGATAAATCCCGTAAGTTGAATTTCCCTATTCATTACACATAGAAAAGCCCTTTTTATACGTCCAATTTTTATGAAATGTTCGACTTCAATACACCACTGTCCTAATGTATGTTGATTTAGGGTAAATTCATTGAATAGCGTATATACCTCCAGTAGTAACGTGGTAATTCAAAAATTACAGGGTGGGGTGGCTTTTGTAGCTTCAAAGAAGATCACTTGATATCGCATTGGAGAAAATAATGTTTTTTGATAGTCAAGGGGAGCTTGGGTCCGTAAGTGGCCTTCCTAGGCGCCTGACCTCAAAACTTGCATATCTCTCTCCTTTGACCGGGAAGGTTAAGGGATAATAAGCGTTGGGACTGGGAATTGGAAAAACATTTATCAAATAGTGGTGTTTGCTGTTCGAGGGTGTTCGTTAAGGTTGTTTTATTGTATTAAGTAAGGAAAGAGGCTACGAGTATCTAAAGTAATATTTCCCTATTATTCATGTAATGAAAGATTAAGGAAAGGGTCTTCAACCGGCGGCCCGCCGAATTGTTTTATATGGCCCGCCAACTCATGAAAAAATACAAACAGTTTCATACAAAAATACCGTCACTGTTCTTTCTGAGCTTGAAATCTATATATTTTATTCTGTTGTCATTTTCACATTTCGTAATAAATATCTTAAAACACTATAGAACTGAAGCAACACGAGGTTCCCCCCATATAGTATTTTACTTTTTTTTCGAGTATATGGGCACTAGGTGTAGTTTTGTTAATTTACAGTATAATAGTGATTTAAAAAAAATCAAGTTAGAACTCGTCAAGTTCTATTCTAAATATGTTGATAAGAACACCTTCCCAACCATCTGACTGCACGCTCTGAAAATGTTACTATTCTGAAGCATTTACAACTGCGCATAAGCTAACATAGAAAGTTGACAGTGGGGTTACAGGCTTACAATTGTGGGGGTTACAGAGCTACAACTCAATATGTACATATATATATATATACACAAAATTTTATTGCAGTGGTAATTATAAACCCTATCAACCCCACCCCCTGCGTACGCCAATGCGTCTGCAAACAGCGGTTTTCAAAAATGAAGTTAATAAAATCAAAAGTTAGGACCAGAATAACTGACGTCCACCTTGGAAACACTTTTAGGATTGTAATATCAAAAATAAGACCTGATATTGACAGGATTGTTAAAAATAAGCAGTGCCAAAAATATCACTATAAGATTTGATTTCGCTTTACATATTAATAACTAAAAGTATTGTAATTTTTTTTTTTTTTTTTTTTTGCCGCTATGCGTATTTTACATTGTAACATAGTATATAGGCAATGTATTCAGTCCCGGAGGCGAATCTAGAAAACTTTTTTGGGTGTGCACGCAAAACTATAATAGGGTCCGTATAATAGTGTTGTAGAGAGGTTTTACTGTATAATGAACCCTCCCTATAACAATAACTCCCTCTACAACGATAATTTTTCTCGGTCCGTATAATATTGTTGTAGAGAGGTTTTACTGTATATTGTAACTCATTTGCGTTACCCTTGATTTAGTCTTTAATCTCTGATGCACTACCATTGGATGTATTGTGATATGCAATACAGTGAAAATAGAATTCGAATGTATAATAAAGTGAAAATGTGATTCTGATATATATAATACAGTAAAAATATAATTCTGACATATAACATATCGAAATTAGAATATTCTGATATATAATATATCGAAATTAGAATATTCTGATATGTAATATATCGAAATTAGAATATTCTGATATATAATATATATCGAAATTAGAATATTATAGTATAATATATCGAAATTAGAATATTCTGATATGTAATATATCGGAACAAGTCCTGAAATATATACGATATATAATATTAAAATTGAAGTTGCAATATATTATTTACAACTAAACTATATTTCTAACGTTGTCAGATTGATTAATATAAATGTATATAGTGCAAAGTTCAGAAAATTTGACTCACAGTAATTCGGCCTCCGGCTCTGTCATGAAAGAGGTGGAATTACACCTCTATATGACGTCACAAACGCGAATTATTTCGTACTAAATGCAGCAAATTTGTAATATTAAAAACTTAATAAAGCATCAAACTATGAATTTTATGTACTCCCTGTAATCGGTATTCCTCTGAACAAAGCATTAGTAAAGGTCATATGTACACCGAAATTATGGCTTAGGGATAAGTCGTATTTTAATAATTTTGTACATATGTGTCTGTGTTACATGTGTGTATTTATGTGTTCAAATGAGTTACAAGTATGCAATAATCTTGATCACCTCATACGCACACAATAAAAATTAACAAGCATTACATTAACATAAAATTGAAAACTATACAGTTTATATAATTATGAATAAAAAAAAAAATATTTAAATATTAAATTAATATTTAAATTATATTATAATCAATTAATAAATAAAAAAATAACATGGTTGTATAGTCCATCAAATAATTGTAATTTTAAACATTAATCAGTCTTGTAAATGAAACTGTTTAAGGTTAAAATAGGTATTTTTGTTAAATATTATTTTAGTAATTTTTATTACTAAAAAAAATCTAGTGATATGTACAACAGAAAATATGATTTCGTATAAATATAATAATTTGTCATGTATGTAAACTATTCTTATCTTTGCGATAAAAAATATGATTTTATAATTTTCGGATGCATGCAATAATAAGCTTTTTTAAATATAAATTTTACCTATAAATATGATTTGTGAATAAAAGCAAAAAATTTAGTTCCCTCTGAAAAATTTAAGTAAAATAAATAAATATTTTTTAAGGATAAAGTACGTAGTTTTAAACTTCAATATTTATGTATGCAAAAATAGAAATGCATTTTCTGAAACGTATCATTAAACTCCATATTTCTTCGTAAAATAAATTAAAAATTCTTTTATTCATTTTCAAATAAATGTTTTTTTCCTTTTTAAATATTTTTATTCATTTCCTTAGGAATTAAAATTCTATATGTAAATATATTTTAACGTTCTTACATTGTAAACAATGTAATAGAAATTCTTCTTATGATACAATGCTAAATTCTTTTAAACGTGATTGATAAAATACATTGGATGTTGTAATAAATTTGTCCACGTCATTATTAATTTTTTGAAGTCCTACCAAACAAAGTGTCATGCAACAAGAGGGAACGAGAACCCATTTGCGGCCTCTGACCTCAACATTGTTAATCATATCTGAGAAGAAGAAAGGCTTACCTTGCTGTCTATGACGTCATAACTCAGTGGTGTAGTCTCCACCCAGTAGTACGGACCTCACACTAGAGCCCTTTCGTCCAATGAACTGCCTGGATTGCCATGATCTCCGCGCATGTTACGCTCATGGCAGTTTCACACTAACGGCGACTTTGCACCTATTTGGTGTAAAAACTTCAGTGCTTAAGTTTCCATACTTAAAGAAAACACATTGCTTTTATCCCATAAGTAGTCGTCTTTAGTGTTCAATGACAAAAGAGGTGGTGAGAGCTGCAAGGTTATACTCATAGCTATCTTTGCATTTTTCCAGCCAAATTTAGCTACTAAACATTATTGATACTGATTTATTTTGCACCTAATATAAAGTTGTCTCTGTAACTCTTTTGGCCCGGTTTTGGCGCGATCTAAAAATCGTTACCAACTCCAGAAAACAATTGACTGCGCGGCGTAGGTTGACACGATTTTCAGTGGGTTAGCAAACGAACCAATCACAGGTCGGTTACCAAACCTTATACCTGCGTAAAGCCAGCCCACACTCATCTCATTCGATGCTATATGTTCAAATAAACCAAACTCAATCTAAACAAACAAAAATGAAATTATAAATCTTTATTTATTATCATCATTCCTGAGTATCATCGTCAATAATTTTACTACTTGCACCTTTATGTCTCTGCTTTATGCTAAAAAACCTTAACTCAGTAGACCAGAGATTCCCAAGTTGTGCTCCGCGGAGACCCAAGGGCTCCTCGGTGCTTGCCCAAGGGCTCCGAGGAAACATTGAAAATGAAAGGGCATTTCCAGAAAAATTAATCCACTTGTTATATTGTTAACTTACGTATAGGCCCTACAGTAAAAAGTACATAAAGTAATACAATAAAAGTAATAAAGTATAAATATAAAGTAATAGAATATACAATAAAAGTAAAAAATTAATACAATAAAAGTAATAAAGTAATACAATAAAAGTAATAAAGTAATACAATAAAAGTAATAAAGTAATACAATAAAAATAATAAGTAATACAATAAAAGTAATAAAGTAATACAATAAAGTAATAAAGTAATACCAAAATAATAAAATAATACAGTAATAAAAGTACATAAAGTAATACAATAAAAGTAATAAAGTATAAATATAAAGTAATAGAATATACAATAAAAGTAAAAAAGTATAAGGGAATCCGCGGGCCAAAAGAGTTTTGCAACCACTTCAGTAGACTATTGTTTTTTTATTTTTTATTTTTTTCGAATTCCCAGGTACCTTAAAAATGTTCGTAAGATCAATAGTTCATAAATGGAGTTCATAAAACGAAAAATGTAATTATAATTTCAAAGAGGAGTTTAAAAATTATATGTGAATGTTTTTCCTCCCTCGTCAAAGCCAAGGTATTTACAAAATAAAAGCCTTCTCTCCCATTCTCTTCAAGACATTTTGCAACAAAACGCGTAAAATTGAAATCGGAAACATGTTTAATATTGTAGATCGATTAAATTAAAAAATAATTAATGTAATTATAAGACAATATGTATTGCGTCAGTCGTCAACTGTATCCAGAAATTTTTTTAAATATTTAAATGTCTTAAGATACATATTAAAATATTTTTAAAATTATTAATGGGAATTGAAATGACAAGACATCAATTTCCACACTCTCATAATTCAAAAATATTTTCCTTTTTATATGTGATCTGTTTATTACCGATTAAAACATTTCTCATAAATTTGATTTTATGTCAGTTACTTTTAAAAGGATGTTAGTGATCAAGATATTTCACTAATTACTAATTTTGCATATAAATATCATTATAAACTCAGTTCCTACAATAAAAAGCAACTAGATTACTATGCATACAAAAGGTTAATAATACATTATCATTAATAATAATTACTAAATAGATTAGTTTATTAGTTAAGGTCCATGAAGTGCAGTTATCCAATAATTTGGTTAATAATCTGCCAGACAAATTAAAATTACTATCAGCAGTAGTGAGCAATTGAATTGATGTGTGTCCCTTAATCACACGCAGGGGGTGTTGTAAGTCCACGCGGGCCCCAGCAGGCTCAGGCTTAATTCGACCTGTACCGCAGATGTACAGTGCACAAGTTCCGATGACGCGCATTACGGTGACATTGGCAGATGAAATAAAATACAGTGCACAAGTTATTTCCACGGAGTAATGACGACATCCGCAAAAATGATGGCAGGCATCTTGCCACACCAGTGTGCGATATTGTATTAAATACTTTGATTCTTCATTCATCATGTCAGGCCCATGCCTATGCTGCTAATATGTGCAGCATTATGCTATGCTGCTAATCTCAGCAGCATTATCTGTGCTGCTAATATCAGCATTATCTGTGCTACTAATATCAGCATCATTGTCTATGCTGCTAATGTCAGCAGCAGCAGCACCACCTATGCTGCTGATATTAGCCATAAACCATTTTGAGAAAGAGAGAGAGAGAGAGAAAGTTGTGGAAGAGGGAAAAGGTCTTCATGGAACAAAGAAAGCAAAGGTCATGCTTGCCTCAAAATAATATTAAATGGAAATATGTTAGATTTATTATGTTTGACCGGCGCACACTTCATGAAAATATGGGGGGGGGAGCAATATACTTTTAAAAGACATTTTGTCTGAAATTGAAGGGGGATATGGAACCCTAATTCCAACATTTGGGGGACGGGTGCTGCTGCCCCGTTAACGGCGCCCGTGATGTTTGATAACGCATTTTACTAGTAATAATTTATATAACTTATTTTAATATGCTCAGAGAACTTTAATCAATCATTTTTAAATTTTCTTGGCCCTCTTGACTTCTAAATAAATTTCCACGGCTTCCTTTTATAGGAAACTAGTTTTATAGCGAACCTTATTTTTTACGCTCACAAAACTTCACTTAACACTTTTTAGATTTTTTGGGACCTTTTGTCTTTTAAATAAATTTCCACGGCTTCCTTTTATAGCAAATTAATTTTATAGTGAACCTTATTTCTTACGCTCAGAGAACTTCACTCATTAATAATTATTAAATATTTTGGGCTCTCTTGACCTCTAAATAAATTTCCGCGACTTCCTTTTATAAGAAACTAGCTCCATAGTGAACTTAATTGTTTTTGGTTGTTGTTGTTTTTTAAAGAAAGGATCTACACGTCTGTATTTATATCTACCTAATTTTGCAAAAACAAGAAGTGTTGGAAAGGATAGAAGAAGTGGAGACTTTAAAATGATATCTATTTTGTAAATACAATAAAAATCTTGTTAAACCACCATGACGCCTTGGACCGAAAATCATGACGCCCCAGTAAGCTTCGACATACTGTTTGAAAACCACCGACTTTTAAATGGACACAATTAAGCTTTCCCTACAACTTAGTATGGCTTTTCGTTCATGGCTATATGTAGAACCCATCCTTTGGAGGTGACCTGGGGAAAAAGGACCTAACCCATATGGTATTTTTTTTCATCATACCTCTAGAGGCCCCCCACCCCTCCACCACCACCAATAAGATTATCCCTGCTTATTTGATCAGTTTGGATAGAGTGTCACAGTGGTTGACACCATGCAAATAACGCCATCTGTTTCTGACGAGATTAAGCGGGGTGAGAGAAGTGGCTCAAAAGTGTTGTTGGAGTAACACACTCGAGGGTGGCACACTTTAACATTAAGTTAATGATAAAACTCAGTCTATTCGATCATCTATTAATCCATCTACCATGCAAAAATCAAAATAATACGTGTATAAGAATAGATCAACAGTTCCCTGTATTTCATAAGTCGCTATTATCTTGGGTTTTTGATAGGTTATGGCAGTCTCTCTGAATTCTTGCTATGTTCAGAAAGCTCCCCTGTTAAATCCTTGCTAGGTTCAAGCAGCTTCCCCTTAAATCCTTGCTAGATTCAAGCAGCTTCCCCTTAAATCTTTGCTAGGTTTAGGCAGATCTCCTCTTAAATCATCGTAAAATTCTATTTCCCCATTACCACCAAATAAGTAATTACTGCATATATGTACAATAATATATGCAGTCTTCGAGATATATCTTCGAGAATAAGCGTTACAAGGGTGGGGGGGAGGACTTAGACGTCATAAATATTTAGGCCTTTCTTGAAAAACGACAATTACAACTGAATGATGCATTCGAGGAATTGGGTTGGAGAATATATTGCCTCTTCACCAGACATGGATACTAAATATGGGAGTAAATATAAAGGTTTAGTGCCTCCAGGACAATTTTAATCGTCCCATCCGCTTGTTGGTAGGGTAATTTCATTGGACGGTAATGTAGGACGGTAATGTAGTACATTTGGACGGTAATGTAGTTAATGTGGTACTGTCTACAATAATACGCAAGAGACTGTGAAGGTATTGTTATAAACAGAATAGAACATATTACACTCTACAACAGCGATCTTCAACATGTGTCATATATCGCGACACACCAACACTAATTACTAAAATTCTGCAACACACCGAAAAATATATTTTATGTAATTTATGTTATTATATATTTTATACAATTTATATGATAAGGTGATCTATTATAAAAACAAAATAAAAATAGATAAATAACAATAAATACAGATTTAGAACAACGTTGACAGGGCTAAGAATTTTTTAATAATACATAAACATGCTTTCAACCATTCAAAGCGATGGTCATCATCAGATGTTCCAAAATCTGAAAAAACAGATTTTTCAGTTTTTGTAACATTTGATGATGACCATTATTTTGAATGATTGAAAGCACGTTTATGTATTATTAAAATTTTTTAACCAGTTCAATGTTGTTCTAAATCTGATATTTACCTTATCGTGTAGTGATTTGCATTTAACAATAAACACATAAAATATGTAGGCGTAATTTTGATTAAAACGAAGTTAGTGCCTGTGAATGAGTGGTCAGATATTGTATGTTTTAAAAATTCTCGCGACATACCTGTAGACCTCCTGCGACACATGTGTGGACCTTTGGCGATCGCTCTGGGCCACAGTTTCATAGATCAGATTGAAAGCAACCAATCAGAGCATGGAATATTCCTTTCCCAAAACGCTTCTAGAAGAAGAAGGCATTACTACTGCATCAAGGCTAAAAGCAGCATGTAAGGTACACACACATACACACATACATATTCAAACATGATTTTTTGTGTGTGTTTATGTTTGTGTACATGCATGTATCTGGTTTGAAGAAATTTAAACCTCAAATTTTCTTACATACCATGAGGTTAAATCTGCAAAAATTAAAATTGCAAGTTGGAAAGATAAACCTTAGATCAAAATTTAGGAACAAATATTCGATCCCCTTATTAAAATGCAATAATTTAAATAATTATATTAATAATGAAAGAGTAGAAGGAATAAAATAAAAGCGAATTAGTAAATGAGAGAAAAATAAAATTTTCTTGATACCTTTCAGTGCTCGATATTATTTAATAATTCAAAAATTAGCGTTATTACTGAGATGCAATGATTTAACTAATCGTATTAATAATAAAATAGCGGAAAGTGTCAGAACCAATTAGTAAATGGGAAGAAAATGACCATATAACACTAATTGCGTTCATTTCAAATTAGAAAAATTCACACAATTTTAAATCCTTCTCTCTCTCGTCTTTTCAATTGCCACAAATTTCTCTTAAATTAATATCGCGCCCAAACCAATGACATAAAATTAATCATCGGTTTCGTAAATAGCGGCCTTGTTGTTTTCAGTTTTTTCATCGTCAGAAAGATCAGTTGCTCTCTCTCTCTCTCTCTCTCTTCTTCAGCACTTGGTTTGCGTGGAATTCTCTCTTTCCGCATCTGATCCTTTTCCCAAAAAATCGCGGACGTTAAATTCGGGAATTAAATCGCCAGCATTTATTAGACGAATCCGAAAATTTCAGCACGTATTGCGATGTAAGAACGGGACTTATGGTTTTAGTGTAATTGCCTGAATGAATATTTTTCCAGGGCAGAGAGTGTAATCGTCGGAAAATGAGTTTTATTAAATGATTTGAAATGTTCCGATTTTTTTTTTCTTTTTCATTCATCGGTTTCTCGTCTGAAGAGGAAAAGAATGCGGAGATTTAAAATTCATTCGAAATAGATTTATGTCTTTTGCTTGGTGTGTGCTTTTTGCAATAATAAAAAGTCTAAACGTTTATTTGATATTTTGCGTTGCGGGAAATTATGAGTTCCGGAGCAGCCTCCTCGAACGACTAATTTTCAAAAATGCTTTTGCAGGCTTGCCTTTCTTATTGTATGGGCATTTATTTTTTGCCATGGGGAAACAGATTGCACTTCCTTCCTTTTTTTCCATAAAGAAAAACATTCAAATTTTGTATTAAAAAACAACAACCGACATTTTAAATTTTGTTGAAAAATTTCCGCATGATATTTTGATAAATTATTGGTAATAAATTTTTATCTCTTTGACTTCTAATGACGTCAGCCCTTTGCCAGTTTCATGATTCTCTAACGAATTGCCATATTTTATTTCTGTTCTATGTTTATTGCTTCAATGAGAAGGTTTTTGTTTTTCATTTCCTCTGCCACAAATTTCTCTGCATAATAATTATTAGCAGGTTTCAATAGATATTAAACCCACTATTGCTTTTGGTTTTTCTGTCTGTCTGTCTGTCTGTCTGTCTGTCTGTCTGTCCGTCCGCAATACAAAGGGTAAGGTAAAGGTCTTCCGTAAATGCAATAATGATAGCTGTTGTTAACATTGAAAACCTACCGAGTTACTTGAGAATTAGAGAGTTGCGGATTAGAGAGTTGTGGATTAGAGAGTTGCGAATTAGAGAGTTGGGAATTGGAGAGTTGCAATTTAGAGAGTTGGGAATTAGAGACTTGGGAATTGAAGAGTGGCGATTTAGAGAGTGGTGAACTAGAGAATGGCGAATTAAAGAGTTGCGGATTAGAGAGTTGCGAATTAATGTTAATTGAAACCCGCTAAATTTAAATATCGACCTTAGGCGATTTTCTTTCACTTGCTTATTCTATTAATCATCAGTAGAGTAGCGTCTCTTCAAAAGTGGGCGATCCCGATTTGTTCACAATGCTCCTCGAATAAAATGTTATATTTCATATCATCATGCTAATAGTAATGATGATGATGTATGTATGAATTGTGACTTATTTAATCGAAGGGAGGTATAGCGAATAATTAGAAATGGCCCACTTTTAACGCCACTGGTAATCACTAAGAAACTATTTCAAGTACAGGCATTAAATAACTTTGAAAATAGCAATTGTTATAACATATTAAAAAAATTGGAAATTTAATACTCGTCTGGTGAATTTATCAAGTTTGTTTATACATTATTCCACTATCGTCTGTCCACTTCTGAACGAAGGGGTCCCCAAATGCTTTCTGTACAAATCTATCCTCAGTAATTCTTTTCCATATCACCCAGGATTGGCTCAAAACATGCTGTCGCAAAAGTTCTAAAATGGGGGTAAAAAAAGTTGTAGCAAAATGCTAAAAAATATTAGTAGCTTTCATTGCTCGAAAAATCGTATCAATGAAATTATTTATATCAACAATGCTTAATAGGTACTGTTAAGAACTTTGAAGAGGAAACGAAAAGGAACAAGAAAAGATCGCTGAAATGAAAAATATATATTCTGAAATCGGGGAATTCTGCTTTCATAGAATAAACTGTGGTTAAAAACGCCTGCGATGGGCAATAATTTTTTCTTTGCATTTTCGAGCAACTCGTCGCATTTTGCGAAAAATGCGACTGCAGCTTAAATCCTGATATCACCTCAACACATAAGCGCACGCAGAAAATTCGTAAGGGGTGTAATGAGCTCAGTGGGGGAGTTACAGAGCTACAACTCGCATATTCCTATGCTAAATATACAAAATTTCATTGCAATGGGGGGTTACAACCCCATCAATACCCCCCTGTGTATGCCAGTGGCTCAACCTGTCTTCTTGTTTCTACACTCATCTGGTTTGAGGATATTACTTACAAGGGAACTACCTCGCGTGGGAGATCTAATTTATAATTGAAATGTATTGCAATTTATAGATTTTTGACCCCCAATTACGAATCCAAAGTCCTTTTTCTGTGAAATCCATATATTAATTTTTAATTAAAGAATAAAATTTTCAAAACTGGCAAATATTTCAGCTGTTTGGCGAAGTCCTAGTAAGGATTGGCGCAATTATGACTGTAAACGTAGTATTGGCGAGAATGTGTTGTCAGTTGGTATGCTTTTAACTTGGTTTAATCAGAAGTTTATTTAATGCCAGACTGAAATTATTAGTTGTTCGTTTTCTAGCGAAGTATCACATTATAAAAACCGCCCACATTTCATTTTTGATTTTTTGTTTAAAGAAAACGAATTTCGTGAACATCATTCAATCTATCTTAAATTTATCATTAAAGAAATACAACATTCAATATTTACAGCTTCAGAATTACGCAAAAATAAACAGTTGTTTGCAATAATTGAAGAGTTGTTTTTTATTAATAATGTGACTGAAGATGTTACTTTGGATTTTCATGACTTTAATGAAAATCGAACCGATTATGGTAATTATGCGTATGAATCTGATTATAGTAATGATGATTTTTGTAATGATGATGTTCATTATATCATAGCTACTAGAAATGAGTTCGGACTCATCATTCGAGGCCAGAACCTTTTCGAGCCCGAAATATTTTATGGAAATTTGAGCCCGAGCCCTCCCGAGCCCGCCTGAGCCTTTAAATATAACTTTAACCCCTTGACGTACAATTTTAATTATAAAAAATGTGCTAGTCTACACTACAGTAAAATCTCCCTAAGGCGACCACTGTCGGTTCCATGAAAAAGCAGTTGCTTAGAGAGGTGGTCTCTGAATGGAGGTAAATTTAGCGTTGAATCCGTGAAGAAATGTTTGCACAAAATGTGGTCGTTAAGAGAAGTGATCTCTGAATAGAGGTGGTCGATAAGAGAGGTTCTGTATTTAATTTCCTTCAGATTTTCTTATACTTATGTTTCTACAATCCTCGAAAACGAATCACATAATTGTATTCTTTGGAAATTTTCAATATACGGTATATTATTAATTTTTTATTATCAAAATTATTTCTTATTTTTTATTATTAAAATTTCGATATACAGTATAAAAGTCAGTTTTCGATTTCATTCGCATTAGATCCGGGCCCCCTTGAGCGTGAAAATTATATGGAAATGGAGATCCCCGGCCCATCTCTAATAGTTATCTCGAACTGTGAAACTGACAACGTAAAAATTTTAGTTATTACTCATTCTGCAATATGTTCATCATGAGGCATAATTATCAATTACATAATCAGTTGCATGCAACGTTTATTTGTTTAATCGAGAGACAGTTTCAAGTTTCTTCTTTGAAGTGAACTTAAGAAATTCGCGATTAAAAAACATTAAAAATCCAATTTAGAAACGTTTAAGTTGTTTTGAAATTATTGGTTTATTTAAATATTATAAGTAGCAGTTTGCTAACGGCTATGGCATGCGACATTACCTAACTGTTTGTCATTCTGGAGCAGAGACCAATTTCCATTAGCAAAATTAATTTCGTGCCATTCTCTATCGATTTCATGTCAGTACGAATTCCAAATTCACGAGGCTGCGGATTTCTGCGTTATTGAATTCCCACTTTTAATTCAATTATTTGGACGCTTGAATTCCATTTAGGGGGAAATTTGAACTTTTCGATTAACGTTTTTATCTCGTATCCGCGAGTTTTAGAAAACTTTGTTTGAAATTTGTGGCGATTATCAGTTGTTTTTCGAACTGCGTAATTTAATTCTACTTACGAGCAATCGGCGTGGGAACTTTTGATAAAAAGATCATTCTGAGAAATACGTGTATTTGAATCTATTATGGTTAATTAAATTAATTAATATTTACCAGTTAACTGCTTGTGTTCTAAATTACTAGTAGAATAATTATTGCTTTAATATTAATTACTAATTTCTACATCGTCAAATATTAACGGCTTTTTAATTAATTTATATTTATTATTCGTTAATTGTTTGTATTTAAAATTACTAGTAGATATTTATTTACAATAAAATACTTTGTTTTCCATGCTACAGGTTTGTTAATCCTGAACATGGGGGAAGAGTAGCGAAACCAAAGGTTAATTCCCTCTCTCTCTATACTGTTTACTATAAAGTTTCTATACTATAAAGTTGTTATACTGTAAAGTTTCATTTCTTATAATTAGTCTTCTTAATTTGTTTCCCAATTCAATTTTCTAAATTCAATTTTCTAAATTCAATTTTCTAAATTCAAATTCTAAATTCAATTTTCTAACTTCAATTTTCTAAATTCAATTTTCTAAATTCAATTTTCTAAATTCAAATTCAAAATTCAATTTTCTAAATTCAATTTTCTAAATTCAAATTCAAAATTCAATTTTCTAAATTCAAATTCTAAATTTTTAGTAATGAATTCAACGTCTTAATACCATAATTTATAATACCGGGACACATATTTGTTCTTATTTTATTTTTTATTTTTATTTTTTTTTAAAGTTCCCCTGATCGAGTATTGTTCATATTTGGTTTATTTTCTATATTTATTTCCTCAATATACTTCCCTTTTCTTATTCTATTAAATATCATTATCAAGATTTTAAAGATTTCTTGAGTATTAATCAGTAATTCTACATTATTTATTACCAACGGCTTGATTAATTGATTAATTTGTATTTACTATCAATTTTTGTGTCATACATTAATAGTTACTAATTCCTACTTTGATATTAATTACCTACTTCTGTATTATTAATTATGGTTTCCATTAATTATTGGATAAATTATTGTATTGTTGATTTTGTTAATTGATGATTTTTTATTTGATCATTTTTAATGGGCTGGTATCTTTTAGTTATGATTAATAAACCGCCATTGGTCTTTTATTTAGGTACATTGAACTTGGGTCGATATTCGGTCTTTTTTTAATACACTGAAATCTCGTTAATGTGGATGGTTACGGACCGCTCCTTTTTATCTGTACAAACGGAAGTCCGCATTAAGTGGGAGGGGGGCAAATTTCAGTAGGGGCCGTTCAATTATTACGTAAACATTTTTTTGGGGGGAGGGATTGACCTTTGCTTATTTTTACCGACAATGGGGAGGGGATGAACCATGCTTACGTAATACGCAAAATATAATAAAACTAACACGTGACACTCGCCCTAACAGAACTGAACATGACACACTGCTAATAGAAGATATAAAATATAAAATAAACGTAATCGCAGTTAAATATTTAATTATTTAAACCAGTGGCTCACAACATTTTTAAGCTCGGGAACCCGTTTATGCTACCCATGGCCCCCTAATATTTTTAAATTATTATAAATATATTATTTTTAATAAATGTATTTTATTAAATCCATTTCTTATATATTACACTAGTTGCTTACAACGTAAGAAATATTAACAATAAAAATGTAACAAAATACTTCCTTATGCCATCAAAATAGCAATTAATAGCGTGTTAAAACTTTTTTTAAACGCGATAATTTATTGTGATTACTCTCTATTTATAAATAAGCGTTTGTAAGATGCTTTTTACCTTGACTATAGCATTCTATTAGTCACAAAACATCACGTACATGTTGTCATTTACTGGACATTTCCGATTTGCGGAAATCGGTAATTACCGAGTCGCCGATCAAACACAAATCATCAATCGATCAGCTGACAGGTTCATCAACTTTTATTTTGTCAATTTCGTAAATACAATAAGGCAATTCTTAACAACGGTTATGCAGTCTCCAACAAGAATTTTTCTAAGCAATAAAGGATTGTCGCAACGAGGAATTCCAGGGCCTCCAAGCTCATTGCCTTTGAACCATTGAACAGCCCATTGAACAGGTGCTAAGGAGTCAGAAGTGAGGGTTAATCCATCCACTAACTTAGGCAAGATAGCTCACAGCAGATACCTAAAAATACACTATGCATCTTCCCACGTTAAAAGTTATTAGTTATACATTTCTACAACTCTTTATACTAAATTAGTACCAAGCTACTCAATTTAAGGTTAACTGAAAATCGCATACACTAAGTCAGTACAATTTCTACGTTTGTATTAAAATACCAACTTAAAACGTGTTACACAACAACTAGGAACTAGGAAAGCCCTAACAGTTCACTCGAAACCCTACTGAACAAAGTTAATAAACAAAGTACTTATCAAACGTACTAAGAAAACGTAGCTCAGTCAGTCCTGACTTCATCATGGACGCACTTCGTAGGATAGTCCAGCTGATATGCATACGGTTACTTCCTTAGGGCGCAAGCAGCCATCAGTCCTTCACTATAAGAGGCAAATAGAGCAAACGTCGACTAGACTACCGACGACTTGCTTTCCCAACAGAACGAAGTTCGGCAGAATCTTTACCATCGGCATTCCACCAACAGCCATGAAGTAAATAGCACATACTTCGAAAGAAACCAGGCCATATCCTTCTAGGCATACATAAGGACCAGGAACGATTAACTTGCAACTAAACTGGTAAGTGCTTACGGAGTTCCGATACGTTCCACGCAACCAGAGCTCTCCTAGCCCACGACTGGAGCCAGGCAGCCGAAGCGAAGCGCTTACATGATCGCTACATTACAACCACTGTTGCGGTTACCCGCCATTACTGCTCACTCGTCAACACTATTTTCATTGGGCTGACGTCACACTGAACACCAAATATTCAAAACCGAGTGGTTGCCATTATCATTACTCGACGGGTGAGTCTCGGAGGGCTCAGTTGGCTACTTATCTGGCAAGTAATGGCAAATTACCATTACACGTTCAATATTTTAACGTACAAATAGGAACTCAATATTACAATAAAAATGTAAATAAGTATTATAATTTGCATCACACGTTGCATTCTTATTTCAAAAACTTGCATCAACCAATTAGACAACCAAAATCTTACGTAAGCATAGGGGGACCAGGCATTTGCTTATTTTTTCTTACAAGAGGGAGGAGGAGGAGTATAGAATGGCCAGAAACGTGCTTACGTAATACTTGAACGGCCTCGTAGCCGAAGCTTTACTCTGTACAATAATAACTTACATAGTAATGCAGTACACAACGTAAGTGAAATAAATTACTAAAACAAACTAATTCATTCATAATACATTACTAAAACGAAGTAATGTATTATGAATGAATGCTCCGAAAGAATTTATAGTAAAACAAAAAAAATGTATTACTTATGCACAGTGGAAATTTTTTCTTTTAATATATAAAAAAATCCGAAAAAATTTGGAAGTTTGCTTTCGAAAAACAAGTGACTAGACTTGGAGAAATAAATCTGCTGTCTTCGATACCTCCTGAAGTTTTACCTAAAAAAATACCTTTTTTTTTTTCTTTACACAAAAGACTTTGTCCTTATTATCCAATAATCCGTACGCATTAAGCGAAATCTTTAACACTGAATGTACATATAATATAGACGGGGAGGGGGAAGAATTCGCATTAGCGAGAGGTCCGTCTTATGCGAAAACCTCATTAACCAGCTTTCACTGTATTTCCTTGTCGGTATAATATTATATAATCCTTTTATATTGTGTTGCATTTTTCTTTTTTTCTTTCGTATTTGGAGCTTAAAATGCAAATGAATTTAATTTGTAGCATTATTGGATAAATACATTTATTTAATTTGATTAATTAATTAATCAGTTAAATATTTTGAAGAGGAATAGAGAAGAATAGCCATTTCTTAATGAAATTAGAACTATTTTGCAATTAATCGAGGACAAAATGATGCGTAAGACTCCACAATGCTTTGTAATTAATGGACGTTGAGGATGATGATTGTTGATGGGTGATCGTTAATTTTATGTCATGAGTAAATACAATACAAATGCATCACTCATGGGATTTTAGTTTTCTTTCATTACTGAAAAATTCAGCAAGGAATGAAATACATCAGAAAAATATCATCACTTATAAATGAAACAAGAATATCCAAACGTCTGTTCTTTCTCTTCGCGGTTCTATAAGAAAAATAGCTTTTCTTTAATGAAAATTCTTCTTCTGAAATAATTCTCGTAATTATTCATTAATATAATGGCATCTCCATTCCATTAACAAGCTTTTAAAAAATTACAAATGACCTCAAATAATACCAAAAAACATGGAATAAAAAATTTGCTCAAAAATTTCCGCGCCTCTATTTGGAAAAAATCGCCCCCGTTAAACGAATACAGTGAAATTAAAGTTGAAATGCTGAAAGTATTCTTAAAATAAAAAAAAATCAATCCGATTAGAAATTATTTTTGGAGAATGAAAAGACAGAAAATTTTCGCAGGAAACAAAAAAAATCGCCACATTTCAAAATTACCCAAAATGGCTTTCTCTTCTAAAGCTTTTAATGGCTTTGTCTCTGAGATTTTTTATTCTTTCCGAGGGTTTTCGAAAATTATTTTTCGAAAAACAAAATGATTTAAAACAAAATAGAACTTGTCTTCGACATATGCTAATTTCTTTTCTTTACTTTCCTTTTTTTATAATTCTGTAAGAATAGTTGAAGGGGATAAAAACACAAGACCTTTCTAAAAATTTAATTACACCGTAATCTTAATTAAAATTCCGGTAGGATTAATGCACCGTAAAATAAAGTAATTATTTTGCCATCTGTACATATCTTTGATGTTCGTAATATTTTCTTCCTTTATAAAAAAATAGCTTATAAAAACACAATTTCTGGTTTCTTCATTTACATATTTTAGCTTCTTTTTGTGTTGACGAATATGAAATTCAGCAGAAAATAAAATGAAATATATTACATAAATAATACAAAAATCACTCAAAGATAACTAATTGGTTATCTAAATTATTGAAAAAATAATTATAAAAATGTTCAAATTAACATTTAGTAAACGTTTTGTGACTGTTTTAATAATAACTTTTATTATATATTAATTCACAAATACACTTAAATATTATTGCACGTAAATTAGATAATTTGAATGTTTTTCACTATAGAAATGAATAATTATTTTTCGGCAATAACAAATATTTATAATTTGTCCCCGCATAAATAATTTAACTTAAGATGCTTAATTTAGGCCTATATATTCAGTATATTATAGTACAATGCATATATATATTCAGGTATGCGTAAATTAAAGTATTAACTGCTTTGAAAATAGTCTGATATATCTTTATAGATATACAATATATACAAAAATATACGTGTCTTTGTATCTATCTCCACTTTCTTTTACATTAGTTTTCTTATAAGCCGAAATAAATTAGAAAACAAATTATGTCTATTTTTGCAGAGAACATTGAACAAATGTTTACTAAAAAGAAAATGATGAAAAATAAATAAAGTGCGACAGATCATTTCGGTTAAGCGAAGTTCGAGTAATCCGTATTTTGCTGTATCAATAAATACATTCACTAACGGTTCGTAAACGTACAATACAGTACAAGAATTATAATCTGCCCTGGTACCGCTGAAAAAAATTGCGCAACGATTCCTTAAGTTCTCTCGGCCGTGGTCAGTACTTGGTGAGACCTGTACCACCTTAGGAGGCGACGCTTATTGGCGTTAAGTTATGGAGCCACGGCTCATTTGGCACCAACAGAATGAGCGATAAATCGTTTTAAAATTGTTTTATTTTGAATGTTCTGAAGCTTTTATGGTTTGCATTTGGGAAAATCATAAAGTGCGGTATTAAAGGAACTTTTGGCGTGTAAAGATTTGAGAAGTTTGCCCCCTTACATTGCTAATGTTCACTTGTGATTGCCTGGAAAGTGTACAAGTCACTACCCAAACGAGATTTTCACTGCAGATTGTTTACACCTATACGCGGTGGAGCATGGGAGCCGACGCAATAAAAATATTGGAAGGGACAGTATACCAATAGAAAACAGATTGATATTAAACAGGGCCGTAGCCAGCGGGTGGTTCCAAGAGACCGTTCCCCACTTCCGAAATGTTTTTGCTACCAATACTTATTCATTAGCGAGGTTGTAAAAAATTCTTGCCTCCACAAAAAAATTTCTGGTTAAGGCCTTGTTGTTAACAACTCTTTACAGGGATAACAGACATCAACAAAGCAGTGTTTAATTTAAATGTGCTTCTGCTTGATGACGTTCACTTTACCATAAAATTAATATTGTAGTTGCATTTCCAGTTTCATTTTCACATGCAATGCTCCTTACTAAATTGCGTATTTATTATGCTAATAGTGATGGTGTAGACAGTCCCTTTAATTTTTGTTATTGATACCCAGCTTAATGGGCCAAAAAGTTCCTTGAGCTTGCGAAATTAAAATATAGAAACTATAGTTGTAACGTTATTAAAAACATTCCGTTTGAAAGTTGAAATAATAACACGTCAATGAAAACGCTGCCATGCAGAAAAGAGAGCTATATAATACAATCCAACAAAAGGTATAATTACATCAAATAAATGACAAAGTGCATTTTTTTTATTTCGCACTAAATATACTACACCAAAAAATATAACCGCATTCCTTAGATTAAAAAACAAAATTAAATCTTGAACGGCGTTACCCGTTATAAAATTTTTGTTTGAAATTGGGGGGACATGAAACCCTAATACAAACATCATTGGGGGACTGGTCCCCTTCTCCCCCAGCTAACGGTACTTGTGGCCTTGAAGAATAAGAACTCTTCTCATAGGGAATTTTGTAATAATATTATTCAAGAGGGGGGGGGTTAACTCCAAACAACCCCCCTTGTGTACGGCCTTGACGCCGCTGATTACCAAATTTCAAAGCTGATTACTTTTAATAGACTATATTATTAGTTATATTGAAATATAAAGTTTTATTTTCTGTGCGATATTACATCTAACTTACGTGTCACGCTATTGTAACTCGAATATAACCAGATTAAATTTCTGCATTTATGTTACCGCCCTGTTCCCCAGACATCCGTGAAAAATTGCAATTATTTTCTGAATTGAAAAAAAAATAATAAAACGTCAGAAATATTATTTTGGTGTAATATTATTTATACAATGTAATATTAATATACAATGTAATATTATTTTATACAATGTAATATTATTTTCATACAACAATATTTGCCAATGTAATATTCTGTTTCGTAAACGTGTTCAAATTTTTGATTGGGGTGGGATTTCATATGAGGATTTCTTCTAAGCATTTTTTGTTTTATTTTACTATTTATTACAATTTTTTAACAAGATAAGTAACTTTAGAAATATTTTATCCGTATATATGAAATAATAACACCACTGACAATCCGAACTTCTTAATCCAATTATGTACCTTTATATTTCGTATGCTATCGTTAGCGGGTATTCTTCAAAGTTTGACATTACATTTAAGCCATAGTCTTCTTATTACTCGTAACACCATTATAAAATTGCCCCACCCAGAAAGGACTCGCTCTTTTGGGGTGACACCCTTTATCTTTCCAGCAATGTCTATCCTTAATTTGAGGACACCTCTATAACAACGGGCAGACAGTTTTTAAATTAACTACATGTAATTTTTGCCATATTTTGTATGAAACTTATCAAGAGCTTTTATATTTATTTACTCTTCCCTTTCGAATTTTATTGAAATTTTATAGTTTTTGCTATAGCCCATGAATATGGCCTACACTACATGAAAAGCTGTTGGCAAAAACCTTTAAACTCTAAAAATATCCATAGAACCTTGATTTTCACTATTCACTGCATTTGTCGAATCCATCATTGGCACTTCTGGGAAGGAAACCGCAAAATGTCGGAAGTCGTGAGGGAACCCCCTACAAAATGAAACCCCCGCGACGTTGTGAATCATTTTTGACATTGAAAATCGGATAATAACACGCCCCCGCTACCCCCCTAACGTCTTAGTAATACACATACATATCTCCTCCCTCTCTACACTCTCCACTGAATTGCCTATATCTGAGGGAGGGGAGAGGCAATTCCAACCGGGGTTAACCAAATTTTTCAAACTGTTATATCGAGGTCCCCTTTTGCTTATATTACCATACATCCATGGACGTTTTATTTTAATTTGAAAACATTCCCTCAATGTCTGTGAATTTATATTCGTGATTTTAATTCCCACCTTTTTTCTATAATACTGCAGTACCATAAAACAATCTCCTGTATTTTTTTATTTATTGGTATGTTTATTGCTTGTTTTATTTGTCACGTATTTTTTTGTTATCTAATTTTAGTATATAGTATATTTCTTACACTGTATATTTAATACATAGTATATATCATTGGTATGTAATATTATTTCTAGTAGAGAAAACTAATCAACTTAAACTTTAAATTTACCTTCATTATATTTTAATTTATGTAACAACATGGGATAAACCCTTGATCATAGTTTAAAATGTTTAACGTGTACATCAACATGTAGCGAAACGACAAGTAGAGTTTTAAAATTTATGTTTTCAATTTATATATTACAATATATAAGCACATTGTAATATTTCCATACATTTGAGAGCACATAATATATAATATATATATATTGTAATATATATTAGACATAATATATATTGTAATATTACATTTCTATATATATGTATATATGTAACATATATATATATTTGTAACATATATATATATATACATATATTAATATATATGTTATATATACGTGATATATATATATATAAATGTATACATGACATATTTTAATATTATAAACTTGATCCATTTATTCTACCATTATATATATAATATATAATAGATAATATAATGATGCAAAATTTATGACAATATATATAATATAATGATAAATATGCGATTGTCACGGTGTGATACTATTAGAGACCCTACAAAACTCAGCATGTATCGAATTTACCTTATTATATAACAATATAATCACGATAAAATTTATGTATAAAATATTCTCATGATAATGTAATAATGATACAATCTATGATACACAATGATATTATGTGATAACAACATAATGATATAATCTATGATAATATAATCTATGATAATAATGATAATACTCTGTTGGTGTTCTTATTAACCTACATATAACTATATATATATATCCCTATTTATTTTTTGCCATACTTTTCTTATGCGTTTTTGAATTTATAAACCTGTTAGGATATATTTGATATCTAACCTTTTTATATTACCCTCAATTAACATCTAACAACCTCCAACATGTCTGATCCCCCCCCCCATTTTTAAATATTTAGTCGGCCCCTTATAGGGGTATAAAATCCTTCAGTGGTCAAGAGAGGCGAAAAATTACAAAATAAAAATAAGGAGGGAGAAATAAAAAAAATGGCGAATGCACATTGAAAAAAAAAAAAATTCCTATAGAACATGGATTTTGATGTTTCTTTTTTTGTTGCATGAGGAAAATCGCTGAGGCTGCACGGTAGAACGGACATTATTGAATGGACGGAACGACCATTAAAACTTAATGTTCGTCCACTCTCACTCGTGTTGAGTTGAGTTGTCCACTTCCTTTTGGTGACCGCCAAAAAAGTGCTGATGGATGAGGAAAAGAGGATGCTATACACGCTGCAAACTTCCAACTCTATGGCTTCCCATTGAGAACCTGGCACAATTGAAGACAAATCTGAAAATTTGGTAACACTCTTCCTCCCTTCCTCTTTGCTTCTCAAAAGCAAGCTACCGAGGAAGCTTCTTTTTGAAATTTTGAAGTTTTTGTAAAATTTTGGGCCTCTCGGGCGCCGGATTTTCTAGCGTTTTATTTTGAGAATTTTTCAGTCATATATGTTCTTTCTCCTTTCTTTTTCTCCTCTCTCTCTCTCTCTCTTCGTAAAAAAGAATGAATTACATTTCCTAGATATTTGGGTCAAGAGACCGATTCAGATTTCGCAATTGTAAATCGGTTCACAAACGTATCTGAACCGTAAACAAGACGCAGAGCTAGAACAATCAAAAGGTCACTATGTAGTGAAGGAAAGATGGGGTGGGTGGTGGTAAACTGGCGCAGAGTAGTATGAATCCGCCAGTGAGATATAGTTCGTCCTCCATTAAGTTAACAGAGTTAATAGAAGAAACATTTTGCATATAAAACATTAAAATAATGCTCAAATACATAAAACATAGGCATGTTTGTGTAATTAAAATCTGGTATTTATTAAATTTAGAAAAAAGACTCATTATAGCAAGCGCTGACGTCATTCAAGTAACTGACCACTCAGAGGACTTCGTTTGCTTGGCGGGAAATTTGTCGCGTGGAAGTTTGGCAACCGCGTTTTTCTGCATTCCAAATTAGGCGATAAATAGCCTAATAATGTTGAGGGCTATCTCATTTTTCGCCAATTGGCGAATGAATACTTATTCTACGGGCCTGAATAGGTCGCCGTAGCCTTAACAGTGTACCAGGTTAGCTTTGCCGCTTGTATATTATCCTTTTTTTTTTCTCTTTCACATGAAAATCAATAGTACATATTATCGATCATGGGTTTTTGTTATTATTATATTATTTGCAGTGTTCATTGAACTGCTTCGATCATCGGGGCCACATCCGCGCCGCGGATTTTTTAAGATCCACTTTTATGCTGACATCGGGGTTCGGACTTCATTATTCCGTGCTGATACTTTATGAACCAAATCTGAACGAGCACTTGCATCAATGTGCCTTTCTCCATCGGATTAGACAACTCATTTTCATTTCCGAAAGATCGCGTTTTGGGCTTATATTTTCGCTGCAGTTAAACAAATTCTGTCTCATTGTAACGTCCAAATTCTATCAGATGATTCCTGAACCTATCAGCGATAAACATGAATGAGTAATTCGTTATAGAATGTCATTTACAGTAGAAACTGTGATCAGTTACTCTGTAGGGACCAGTCTGTTCGTACGTATGAAGTCAGTTTCTGTTTTGAACAGGCTCATCAACAACTTATCACAAGTCATCAACGAGTTCTTTTGACCGTAATTCGTCTGAGTAAATATCTCTTGCTTTGGCTTTTGCACATTTCCAACTCGCAATCATTTGCTCTCGAATCATTTCCTGCAAAATTCGTGAGACTTTGAATACAGTGGAACTTCGAATAACCGAAATAAAGAGGTGGGGGGGGGACCCCATTTCAGATAAGCGAAATTTCGGGTAATCTGGAGATTCAATATTTAGAGTAAAGTTCAAAGAAACAATATTTATCCAAAAACACGCTGTGGTTATGACGTCACGAGCGTTCTATGGGGGTAATTTACTCAGTCTTTCCCTTCTCCCCCCACCCCACCGGGAACAGATGCCCCAGGTTTAACTGTTTCAATAGCAGCTATTACGTCGTCTAAAGCCCAATCACTGGGGATTTTGGTTTGGAGAGATGAATTTACAGAAGGTTCTAAAGAGTGCGAATTTATATGTCGTCTCCAACATGTATTAACGGTACTAACGCTTGCTGACAAACTGTAGTCCGGGGTTGTTCTACTCGGATGCCTGGAGCTCAGTTCCTTGGAAAACTGCAGGTCCCGGTGCAGCATGACTCCTGCCGTCTTGGCGTCATATTACTCACGAACAAACATTAAATCCCCCCCGAAATTTTTACTTTCACACCATGAGTTCTGGTATTGTCTTCGCGGGCATAGTGGGCGAAAACCCAGAACTCTATCACGCAAGACAGAAAGCTATCGCCATCCTCCTTGTATGCAATTCATATATAAATTTACTATATGCAAATTTCAACATGCATCTCAGATGGAATAAATTATTATTATTAAAGTAACGAATGCCGCCTAATTTTCCATTTATATGTATTTTTTTCACTATTATGTTCTTGAATAGCATTTGTGTTGGTCTCTTAATAGTTGCAGTTAATAGTACAGTAAATAGTACAGCAGTAAATAGTACAGTCTCTTAATAGTACAGTAAAATGCAAATATAAGCATTTTTGCCAATAATAGTGAACTGGTGCCTATTTCAACAATTAATAATAATGAAAATGCCAGCAGATCATTTCGGTTAAACGAAGTTTAATTAAATGAGATTGCACTGTATTACCAAATGCATATAACAAATCCTGAAGACCTGTACAATGGTAAAAATTACTCAAACCCTTCATCTGTCCATCTTATATAAATGTAAAAAAGAATAATAGATGTAAAAAAAATAACCCATTACCCATCTCGATATTCCTAAGTAATATTGCTCCGATATAAAGTTGTTAATAACTCGACGATAACGTTGGTAATAATAACGATGATGATAACAACGATTGTCGTTGTCTTATTAGCTCTTTAAATATTGTATATAGTGGGTTATAAGCTGGTATATAGTTATAGCATGTTATTAGCATATATATATATATATAAAGTGTTATTAGCCGATATATAGCTAATGTGAACGTGTTAAACATTTAATAGTAATGACCGGAATGCCATGTGAATAAGTCAAGAAATCTTTATATTATATAGCGAAATCTGTCTCTATCTGTATGTTCTCTCGGTCTTGTTATATATAGAATATATCTGGTTCAAACTTGTCTAAAACGATGTCCTTTTTCTGTTCCTCGTGCATCGCTCTAACGAGATTTCGCTGTAATAATTTACATTATGGAAATAACATGTGGTAATCTGAAGAAACGTCCTTGGTAAACAATTTGACATCAGTAATGCATCAGCAAATTAAAAACAAACAGACGAATACTCTTGTGTGACTGATCACTTCACTGGCGTAAGCAGCGGTTACTGATGGGGCTTTTTAACTCCCATTGCGGTGACACTTTGTGTATTTACATGTGAATATATGAAATTGTAGCTCTGTAACCCCCATTGAGCCTATAGCCCCCCCCCCATTATGGACTCTGTGCGTACGCCTATGGGTCACTAGTCACTTCACCCATTTGCTGTTTTACCTTATTCCTTTTCTTGCAACTTACAATTACATTGTAAATTAAGCAGTGCTTAAAAATAAAAGAGCAGAATTTTTTCCTGTAAATTCGAAAGTCATACATCGATCACAAAGCGCTGTCTGACAAGTTTACTGCCGACTGGGGACTGCTCGTATATTTCAGTTCAACGTCGATATATTTCAAAACAGACCGTTTTTACGTTTGGCCAGCGTAGTCTATGGAGCGTAACAGAGTCCGAACCCAATAGCCCTTGAACAATATTGGCTCACAAATTTCGTTTACTTCCTAACTCCCTCGCACTTTTCTTGCACATCTGAATGGCCCGCTCCGTTAAATTTAGGGGCCTTCTTCGGGGTCTGCTGTAGATAAGTACACCACACCTTGCCTTTGGCACCTTAGCGGACAGTGTAGTGGAAAATATTCTGCCTTACAATGCATGACTATAAAGAATAAGCTAGAAAAAATTTCACTTTCAAAAAAATTCGATCTATTTCGAAATCAACATTACTGGAACAGAAATACGTAAGTTTTTTTTTTTAACTGTAATCTATACCCATTGAAGCGGAAACTTAAAATTCTATTTAGATGTGGGAAAAGTGTCTAAAATTTAGCATCAATATAGAGTTTTGAAAATTACTGTGGGCATTTACACATTACAATATATGTAAAATTACAATTTATTTTAAATTATTGGGGCTCGTGCCCTACGGGCCCATAGAACTCCACATCTTTGAGACCTGGACACACCTGCGGCCATAAACGTGTCATAATTAATAATACATAATATAGTTGACTACGATGAACACATATTTTTGATATAATATATATAATGAAATATGATGAAATATATTTCATATCGTAAATTAAAAATTATTTCGTGATTTTAAACAAAATTCGAAATATAAAAAAATTATTGTAAATCTTCATATTAGTCCCCCACAAGCTTACCAAAAAGCAACTCTACTGCAAGATCGGTTTTTTTTTTAACAAGTTTACAATAAAAATATATATTTTGCATTTTTGCATTTTTGCATTTTACAAAATTTACTATAATTATTTCACAACAAGTCTACTACAAGCTATTTTAAAACAAATTTACAGCAATTTTAGTGTAATAATAAATGAAACTGAATTGATAAATGTATTGTCTGTTAATGGCTCGGGCCAACCCCCGTTAAAATGTCATTTATTTACATGCTCAACAAGATGCGGTCACTGGAAACGATTTCGATTATTCGAAAAGCGAGAATCGATATTGCATGACATATCGGTTCCCTGATAGCACAGCCAATTGTATGACAATATTTCATGCGGTCATCTGTTGCATTATGAAGACCATATTTCTTGTATCAACGACATTATGAGCATAATTTTTTTCTGTCGTCTATCGGTAATTTTCGGATTTTTTTTTCCCCTTCTTTTCAGAGATTAGGATATTGCTTAGTAGCCTGAATTATGTCCGCAATCGGTCACCGTATAGTCACCGAATGACGGAGCGTTCTGTCATCATGGGGAAACCGATTTTCAGCAATAACAGCAATAATAACATCCCTTCCCTTCACTTTCCTCCCCACACACCCAACAGCTATGCACTCCTTGAACATACCATTCCAGTGGCCGAAAGTAAAAATGATCCATATTCCAGTAATCCGTACTTTACCCACAGACCGCAGTATCTCTTAAATTGGAAAAAAGCTGGAGAAACAAAAGTTGCCTAGCTTCATGAAGCTTTACCGGAGGGGTTAACAAATATTTAAAGTTAATTATGATACCATAATAGCGATTAATAATGCGTTTTTGTAACAGTAACTAGATGTAACCACATCTATACTTACAATCAGAATTTAAGGTGCGGAAATTTTTTCGCATTTTGCGAAAGGATATTGCATTTTCCGCAAAATTTAAATACCACTTTCGCTAAAAAGCGAAAGCCCTGAAAATTAAAAATTTTCACAATTTTATGTCGGCGGCCGCCATACGACGATCTTGAAGACCTTTTGTTGCGTCATGAACGGATGAATCGAAATCAGTTTGATTTTGAAAATTCCTGCAAACTGTAATGAGTAGCAAAGCCAAGGAAAGTTGTACAAATATATAGCAAATTGGGTAATTTTGGTAAATTTGGTTAAATTGGTAATTTTGGTTAAATTGGTAGTTTTGGTTAAATTGGTAATTTTGGTTAAATTGGTAATTTTGGTTAAATTGGTAATTTTGGTTAAATTGGTAAATTTGGTTAAATTGGTAATTTTGGTAAATTTGGTTAAATTGTGTAATTTTGTACAAAATAAAAAATGCTATTTGTAGTTCTAAATTTTAATTATGGTATTTTGTTTAACATTCTCCTATAGTTCAAAGTTTTCAAAACTATCGCAAGTATTTACAGTAGAAAAAGAGAACTAAAAGAAATTTAAAAATGCTAAAATTTGTTTTTATATTTTAGCTAAAATTCTGAAGGAAAATAAAAATCCAGCTTAAACCCTGCTTACAATGCCATTCAAATATAATCAAAATAGTAGGTTACAACTTTAAAAAATGCAAAACATAATAAACTACGTACTTGAAAAGAACATCAAAAAAATCAGTGCTATCATTTTGTAATTACTTTTTAATTTATTTTACTAAATATTTCCTATATTATCATTACTAAATACTTCTTATATCATCTTTACTAAGTACTCTTATATTATCTTTACTAAGTACTCTTACATCATCTTTACTAAGTACTCTTATATCATCTTTACTTAACACTTCTTATATCATATTTACTAAATATACTTCTTATACATCATCTTTACTAAATTCACTTTATTATCTTTACTAAATACTTTATTATCTTACTAAATACTTTTATTATCTTTACTGAATACTTTTTATTATCTTTTACCAAATACTTTTATTATCTTTACTAAATACTTTATTATCTTACTAAATACTTTTATTATCTTACTAAATACTTTTATTATCTTTACTAAATACTTTCTGTATCGTCCTTATTAAATACTTCTTACCTCATTTTTATTAAATACTTCTTACCTCATTTTTATTAAATACTTTACTAAAATCTTGATATTTTCAAGTGCATTCCTTATTTTGTTACGTACAAGTGCACTGCAGCACGTACATGTGTGTAGCACGCATTAGGCTATTACTCAATGTAAATTTCGTTCCACTAAGTTAATTACTGTGTCTGCTAAAATTTACAGCTGTTGCTTAGTTTCGATTGCTAGTGCATTTAATTAGTCTCGCTTGATACGACATTTCATGGCAAAGTGGATTTTTCAAAATTATTTGAGGGCCCAAGCACAAATTATATACATATATACTTTGCAATATATGTATAATTGCAATTTATTTTAAATGATTGAAGAGCTTGAGCCCCCACAGGCATATATAACTCAACGCCTATTACAATTCATAAAACTATCAACGTAGAGTTCTCAAAATTATTAAAATACACGCATACGTTTATACATTATAGTGTATGTGAAATCTCAATTTATTTAAGATTATTGTGTGCTCTGCCCCATGGGCCCATATAACTATAATTACGTCTATGCATAAAGCTGAATTTGAGGTTATGCTTATTGCAGCCATTGCAGCCTGGCGGCTGCATCTGAGACCGTTAGAATACAGCCATTGGACAACTATCACCTATGAACTAACAAAAGGAAATGTCGGGGTTTTGGAGTATGCTAATGTACTACATACAGTATACGAGGGCGAATCAGAAAGTCTTTGCCCCTATTTTTTATTAGCCAAAATAAGGTACATACAGGTAATTACAAATATACGTACTATTCTACGTACCTTACACTATTTTTCCACATAGTCCCCACACCGGTTCAGACATTTGTCCCATCGCAGCACTAAATTTGAGATGCCCCTGTGGTAGAATTCGTCCGGCTGACTGTGGAACCACCGTCGGACTGCTGTCTTGGCTTCATCGTTGCACGTGAATCGCTGTCCTGCCAGGAACTTCTTCAGCGGACCGAAAACGTGGAAATCACTAGGGGCGAGGTCCGGACTGTATGGTGGGTGGTCCAGACTCTCCCAGTGAAATGACCGGAGCTTGTCGACGGTTCTGATTGCATACAGTCGTAGAATAGTCAGCGTAGAATAGTACGTGCGTATATCTGTAATTACCTGTATAAAAATTCCTATTTTGGCTAATAAAAAAATAGGGGCAAGACTTCTGATTCGTCCTCGTACATGGGCGCCGACGACATAAAAATATTGGGGGCGGGGGGACAATATACCAGTAGAAGGCATTTTGTTTGAAATTGGAGGGGGACATGGAACCCTAATACCAACATTGGGGGAACGGGTCCCCCCACTAACGGTGCCCGTGACAGTATGTACAAAGTATCACAGCATATCCACTTTTTCGGTATACTGAAGTAACAAATTTATGAAGCAGAAAACGTCAATGGTTAATTTTGCAACATATATCAAAAAATTTTGAACTTTTTCTTGTAACAATGTTTAATGTTCAAAAAGTTACTAACAGACTATTTCTTGTAAAATAATAGTTTAGCATAGGACTGCGTATTTAGAAAAGGAAGCAGCCATAATATAAATAGTAAATTGGTAAATCTGAAAGTGTTCTGGTAGTCAATTACACAAAGAATAGTACTACTTACTATTTAATTTCATAAATGTAGATTTAGGTAAAGAAATAGAGTTGTTAATGTACATCATTTATTGCAAAATGGATAAATGATGAGGCAACGATCTCTTTTTTTTTTTGTTTCTTTTTTTTTTTATTCGTGTGGTCTAGGCGAAATTGCCCAATATATGGAAGAAGAGGAAGAACAGGAGAAGCTTTCCCCAGAGAGTTGTCAAATTGACAGATCGCCTTTGTTGGAGGACAAAATTTCCTCTTGGTCAGTATTACGAACTGCTTGGACATCCAATCCTCCTCTTCCGCCTCCCTCATCCCTAAATCGGTTACACTATTTTCAATCTTCCCTGTAGCAAAAAACAAAAAATAAAATAAATAAACTACTTTGTAGCTTTAAAAATGCCGCAAAAAAGGGAAGAGCTTCGTTCTTTGAATTAGAATTTAGCATATATTTGAAAAAGTCAATCAAAATTTTGCATTTATTTATCAAAATTTAGAAAATATTTGCAATTGTACTAATTGCGTACATCCTTGTTAAATTCTAATTCTGTCCTTTGTTAATACTTAAAAATTATTCCAGCTCATATTATCGCAAGTTTCTTTTTCGGATCAACAATATAATCATAATTCGTTGTTTCAGATCATCAATAGGTTAGCATAAATGAATGACCGGATTTTAAAAATTTATATTTTCGAAACTATTACACATAATATAATCAGTGCTACATGAAAATAAAGAAAAGCATTCTAAGTTTCTTTTTCTAAAATCGCAATTGATGGCAGCTCTTCCTTAGGAAGCTGCGATTGAAATTAAAAGTGGTGGAAACGACAGAGAAAATTTTTCGTGTATTAGAGTATAGAAGGGTTTTTTTTTTCGTTATTTCTGTGCAGCTTGCATTTCAAACCACGTGACCACTGTGCAGCACGCATTTCGACCAGCAAGCATTATAAACTACTATTGCCAGCAACACCCAATGAACTTGAAAAACGCATTAGTGCGGCATTAACAACCGTTGTCAGTGAAAAACTGCAAAATATCTGGAACGAACTTGATTACAGATTAAATG
>QLNU02003225.1:60907006-60931317 GCA_006491805.2 Dysdera silvatica | reverse complement strand
ACTCTTCTAAAGAAATATTTCTTCCATGCTAACGTAATGAATCAAATCGAAGGCGGTTGTGATTTTCATGACATTACTGCCATTACGGTATTCAGACGTTCTTTAACAACCAAGTAATACTTCCAAAAGGATTAATCTTGTATTCTATTTAAACTCACATGATTATGTCATTATTTGTCAATTTCACAGTTATTCCCCCCATAAAATAAAGATGTTTTAAAAATCAATTTATAGCTAATGATTTCAGCCAAATGTAATACGTTTTAAGGATACGTTTTAAGGATAAGGAGAAACACTGGCGTACGCAGGGGGTGTTGATGGGAGTTGTAACCCCCCCATTGCAATGAAATTTTGTATATTTAACATAGGAATATGCGAGTTGTATCTCTGTAACCCCCCATTGAGCCTATAACCCCCTTATGAACTTTCTGTGTACGCCTATGAGGAGAACCAACACCTTAGAACTTCGGAGAAAGGATATAGGATTCCAAACTAGATATTTTTTTTACATCTTTGAAAATGGTGCTGGTTTCTAGTTTTCGACAATAGCTTTGAAGCTTGTTGGACTGTGTAATTGAACGCTTTCACTGACGAAGAAAGGCAAGCTAAAGCTCTGTGACCGTGAAGAACGCGTTTCCTCAATAGTTTGAATTTTGTCATTGTCGTTTTATAAAGCTTCAAATGTAAAATCAGCTAAAGCCTGATGCTGAAGCTTTAGAGGTAGACCAAACTAAGTTTTGTTAGTTGATTTATCATCAACGGTTATAACTGAACAGATGACCTTTTAAAGGTACTTCTTTTTTCTTCGAATCTAGAGAGAACCCTCACTCTATTTTTTGAAAAATTTGTAGTAATCCAGAGGTTGATTTTATAAGTGATTCCCATTTAGTTGGTGCGTTAATTTAGTGGAAAATTTTACTGCATAAACAAAGAAACTTTCTTTTAATTATATGTTTGTATTTACGACGCATTCATCAATGTTAATTTATTAAGAAATATCACAAACAGAAATTAATTTCACGGCATGTGCAGGCAAATACTACATTTAGGGTTTATAAAATAGCACCTTGTCAACAGGGGCCCGATTCAGGTATATGGGGGCTATAGGTACAGTATTAGTTGAGGGCTCCCTTATGCGCGATGACAGATTTAAAAGGGGGGAGGTCTGAAAGCATATTAAAAAATAAGTACTCACATATACTCATTCTAAAACACCTCAGATTTTTAGTAAACTATCCAAAATAGCCCAAAAAATAAACTTTTACCTAAAACTTTTCTAGATACTGATCAAAAGTGATAAACCAAAAGTCCGATTAAAAGAAAAAAAAACACAATTTGGGAGCCCCCTTCCAACTGGGGGCCCTAAACCCGGGCCTTGCTGGCCTAATCGGTATTCAGGCCCTGCTTGTCAACATAATTTTTATTACTTCCACTTCCATTAATTATTCTATATCAAATTCTGGGCTGCAGAGATTTTGCCAGCCTCACAGTCTTAGCCCTCTGCTTCCTAGACAGATCAACTTAGGTAGGTTATAAATCATTATCATTTTATATAAATAATTGTATTCCTCTGAATAACGTTCGATTGATAAAGATTTACCGTGCCGTGAAATATGTATTTATTTATTTTTTACATAATTTTCAATTTCGCTAGTTTATATACAAATGAATTATTATTAAAAAATCAATGTTGAAAATGATCAACTGATACACAAATGTAGGCAAAATCATCTAATTTGCGTGTTTTAAATTTGATGTTCGGATAAAAAACATGAAATGCATATGTAATATGCATATTTTAAAACGGAAGATTCGGTTTTTCTAGCACTTAAGCAAATTTTCATTTACAGCCATGGATTTAAGCAGCAAGCCATTTGTTAACCTTACGCCATGTAAAAAAACAAACGGGTCATATCTTTCCTTCATCCCATCTTTTCTTAGCATAAAACAAAAATATATCCTTTCTTCAAAGCTATAGTATACAATCTTAAAGAACACTTGTCTATTTGCATATTGCATTTCCTTATCAAAAAAAAATTGCGCTGTGTGTAAAAAAATATGAGAGCGCCTGTAGGCTGAAATTTAAGAGAAATGAAATCGTTATTTGCTCTTATAATATTCCATTGTTGCATTCCAGATACAGGTTAAACGACATTAATTTTCATGTCAACCAGGTGGTGAATATGGGAGGAAAACTCCAACTTCCCCCATCACAAGACACCCTTGAAACCAATGGCGCAATTACATAGACAAACAAAAAACAAAATTTCCCCAATATAGTCCATTGCAAACTGCAATTTTAAAATAAGTGAGATTAGAATAAGCTGTTGTATTCGGTGTTTTGCTTCGAAGATATTTGTAAACAGAGTGATTGTGCATGGTCTGCTAATCCCCCAGTTAATCCTACGACGCACTAAACGTCGTTACCAGCAGGTTAATCCGTCTACAAAGGCAACCCCAGTGGGTTAAAGTCAACTGCAAAGCAACACAACTGTATAACTGACATTTTGAAGCCAGGTTTACAAAGCGTAGGTCCTCCTTTTTGTTCAGAAAAAGAACTGGCTTACAACGACCGGGTTCTAGATAAAGTAAGCCCTGTTGATATTTATGAAGGTATACGCGGCAGTTCACGTGTCCGCTTTTGTTGAAGCGGACGGAAAAATGGGAAGTCTGCTTTTTTAAATATTAAATCCTTAGCTGACTCTAATCTTGATGCATCGAGAGAAATTATGTGTGGGAAATCCTGCGTGAAAAATTTTTCACAGCTGTAGAGATTTTGGAAGATCATAAAAGGATTTCAATGAAGTTTTCATATATAGTGATTTCTCGTTCACTGCGCGGATAGCGTTCGTGAATATTACTAGCGTGACAAATCGACTACCATCACAGTTGATTTCATCACGGCGTAACAAGTTGACTATCATCGCCAGGAATATTATCGCAGTATGAAGAATCTTTATTGATATTGTTTCAATAAAAAAAAAAACAGGGAGCACATAATTTCATATAATTCGTAATAGTAAATTTCACCTTTGTTGTCTCACCTCTCAATACACATAAGCAGGGACGAACTGGGCCCTCTCAAAGAGCGAGAGTCCTATAGCCCATGAGGGCACAAGTCCTATCGCCCATGAGGGCGCACCGGCCCTGTGGCCGGTTGGCCGGTGGCTCAGTCGGCCCCTGTACATAAGTAGGATTAACTTGGATCCGTATTTCTTCTCTTCTGTATCATCCTTTCTTCCCCTATTTCTTATTTTGGATTTGTCTTTAATATTTTATATGATATAAACGTAGTATGTATTGAAATTTATATAATTCTATCATACATATAGATCTACAACAGAACTTGTAGAGTTTGAAGTTGAGAAATCTGCGCAAAACTTTAAATTTGGCAAGGTTTGAAGCTTCAACGTGGGAACGTTGTGGTTATAGTTGAAAATTCAAAGGAACAAAGCAAAACTCGTATGAGCAAAACTCCAAACAATAATTCGAATTGTCCAAGTGCAATTGTATACATCAAAGTGCTCATTATTTTTCTTAGACAGTTTTTTTTTTTAACTTATAGGCAAGGGGATCCTCCGTTTTGCAGAAGAAAAATTCCACGATCCTCCCTAGAGTGGTCAGTGCCTAAGACAAGGAGTAACCAGCAATAAATATCATCCCGAAATCTTGGACAACCACTCTCGATTGTTCAAAACTGAAAAAGTCATCCTTCATGGGATTCCCCATCCACCACCACCATCTCTCGACCTCTCTCAAACAGAAATCGACGTTTAGAACGGCAGATATGTCTTGACAGAAGACGTCCTGAAACTTGGACAACTGGAAACATCTTGAGACTTCATCCGGAGACTACACATCTCTTGAGAGATCTCCAGTCCTTCTTTTTGCTTTATTCGGGATTCGGTATTAGTTCCACTTTAGGATATTGGACTTAAAATCCCACTAGATTGTCCATCGAAGATTTTTGACTTGGATGTCATGTTTCTCAGTTTTTTCTCTTTGGAAGATAGAAAATCTATATTTCTTCAAGCGCGCTCAGATATGCAAAGCAATCGTTGTTTAACTTCCATATTCTATTATTTCAATCAGTGCTATCTTAACATGCGGTCTAAGGAAATCAGGACCCAGAATTCCCAAACTAGCAAAGTATGCTTATTATATATTATTTTTTTCTTTTCAAAAATTTAGGAAATTGACATGTTTTAATGTAAAAAAGATCTAAAAATATAATTGAGTCCAGAATCTTCAAATATGAAAAGACGACCAGAAACATACAGCTTTCAAACTTATAAAGTGAGGAGGGCAAGCACATGTACATTTCTCCATTGAAATTTATGTAAAATTTCAACTTATTTTAAATAATTGGAAGAAGACTTCGACCCCACGGACGTCTATGAAAATGACCCTAACTATAATGTTTGTTTTTGACGTAAGAAAACTACTAGGAATTAAGAGAGAAGGGACAAATATATGCCTATAGTGTGCAAATCAAATAAAATGAATTGAAAATAATAATGATGTAAATAATTGAAATAAATAAAACATAAAGTCGATTCATTATTCTAACTTCTATATTAAAATATTGTTTACTATTATACTCAGTGGGATGGAGGTACAGACATGTAAATTGTGCTTGTGAATTTCCATGCAAAAAAATATTTACGCAGTTGTGATGCCCTTATTTTTGACGACGTACAAAATAAGATGACGCTGGCATAAGAACAATTGAATGCAAAATTACACATGTAATTTAAATAATTACACTGATGGACTAAATTAACAGAACACTTAAACTGTATGGTATAACAAAAAAAATTTCGGTGGAGATAGAGAAAAACAAATGGTACTGGGAGCTGTACCTTACACAACCTATACCCTTACACAACAACCTATACCCTTACACAACAACCTATACCCTTACACAACAACCTATACCCTTACACAACAACCTATACTCTTACACAACAGTGAAATGAGATGGCCAGAGCTATCTTCCATTATGCGATCTTGTTTTAAATTGTTGGAGAGGAGTTCTGGCACCACGGGTTCATTCAACTCTATGTCTATGAGCACAGATTAAAAATTACAGAAGCCGAATCCTTATTGGTCTTCACCAACAATTCATTATTTAAATTTTGCTTTTATGAAAGTAACGGCTTGGGAATAATCCTAGACACTGAGATATCTAAGGAAGGGCCATGTTGCTCCTTTTCCAATGAAATAACCGCTAAAACTGCAGTTTAGAATTTACTATGGTCGATCGGAGTTGAAATGTGATTTATTATCCCAGTGCCAATTTCGGCAGAAATGATTGAATGTGGTCTCGCGTTTTCACTTCAACGAAGATCAAACGACATGTGTTGCAGTTTTACTTTTTTTATATAAGGAAAATGGCCGGCGTGTATGGACCCGGCTATTCCCTGCTTCGAACTTTACAAGAGTCATTCGTTTTCTCACACTTGAGAAGCCATTAGTGACAGGTGGAATATGAAACGACGCTATTTTGTGGGGATATAAAATATTTTAGTTTTTATTATTTCAAAATTAGGCGGCGGTGTGGGAATTTGGATTTTTTATGTGTCTAGACCTACTATTGCCTAAACAGAAAAGTGTAAATTTTTTCACAAGGGATGAAAAAAATTGATCGCTAATTTATAAATAACAGTTATTGGAGAAAAGTTTTTTGAGAGGACACGTTTCGATCGCCAGTTACGAATGGCAACAAAGCAATCGTGAATTTTCAACAGCTGATGCTTTCGTTTTGTAACTACTAACAGAGTAAAATCTCTCTTAACGGACACCCCTCAGATACGATTAACCCATTTGTACGGTCAAATAAAAATTCTTCAGCAAGAAATCCTTTTACAATAATACCCTTCTTTCCCGGTTACCCCTCTTCTATGGGCAAAATGTTCTGTCCGGTGTGTGTGTCCGCTAATAAAAGGTTTTACCGTATATTGAAATGCAAGTAGTTGTAACTGTATTGTAGTGGGAACGTATCCACCTCTGAGAGGTGACCGTTAAAGACAAGCTAGTTGAAGATCTTCATACCTCTAATTCTCCAACACTTTTAATATGTTAATGCTCTATTTCGTAAGCTGATAACCTATACATGCCACGATATTCCATTATTAAGAGAGTCGCAGAGTTTTTTCACAAGAATTTGTCTTCATTTTCATGAAATAATCATCATCTTAATTAAAATTACAGTCTGTCCCTTCCACTTCTTTTCTTTTCAAATCTGTGTACAGTATCGTCTTTTCTGTACGTTTTTGAAGAAAAATAAAACCCAATTCTAAAGCTGATTTTTCTTATGGAGAAAGAGCTAAAATTTATTTAGAGGTCAAGAGGTCGTAGACTAAAAGAGAAAAAAATTGAACATGATTGCAATATTTCAGCCTCCATTTCGCCAAGGAAAAGAAGCTCGGAACCAAATGCCATTAAGCAAAGGCAAAAGGCGAAACTTGAAATTTAAAGCTTTTGATTCTGTCAAAAACGCTGATTTCGCAAACCCTTTCTCTTGCCCAAAAGATAAGGAATGGCATTGTACAACCGTGTAGTGGAAATCTCGAAGAACGCATTATACAAAGACCATATTCGGAAAAAGTAGTAGGCGAAAATTCAAAAATCGCAGACTTCGATGAAAAATGTCGGAGTAGCATTTTGGGGGATTGCGTGGGGGGTGGGGGGGTTCTGATCTCCCGGCCTTTTGGTCACAAATGGAATGCACGAACTCTTGACAGACACGCGCAAAGACGCGTAAACAGAGCCATACTTGGTCCCGTCCAATGCATATGTCAACCAAGCCATCTATGAAACAGGGCGTTATGTTCAAAATGTAGGGGTCGACCCCTTATGAATCAGTGTACCACATATCGATCTCTTGAACAGAGAATATCGGAGTCATGGCATTCTACTAAGAACATAATTTTTGACAAGCCTTTTCAGCAGAAGTGACGTCATCGAATGTGCGACGGGACAGATGGTCCGACACAATATTTTCTCTCGACAACGTCGTTCTAATAAATAACTGTTTCTGTTTAACGATGTTTTTCACTCCACTCCTTGAAAGTTATTAATGGGGGAGATTACTTAAATATAACAATATATTAATAATAATATGACGAAAATTATATAATAAATTAGTTGTGAATCATGAGTATAATCATAAATGCTGATGAAAGTAAGATTCGTTTCTAATTTATGATGCAAATTTAGGAAAAAATTGTATTCATATTTTAATGAAGTTTCAGTAACATTGTCATCATAGTCTAGTGACAGTCTAATATTGCACAAGTACTGTTCTAATAATCTAGTAATGATTACTAATTACGTCGTGTTTGAGTAATACTCGTGATATTCTAATATTGCATAAATGCTGTTCTAACAAGCAAGTGCTGCTCTAGTAATATTCAAATAATGTTCTAATATCACACAAATAAAAATACGCACTCAGGTACTATTCTAAAAATATTCCATTCAATCAATATTCTAATACTGCATAATCGATACTCACGTACGATTCTAACAATTCCAAGTATTATCTTAAAAATACTTAAGTAATGCTCAATTAGTATTTTAGTAATATTCTAGTAATATTCCAAGAATTTTCAAGTGAATTTTCAAGAAAATTTCTAGTGATATTCAATTAATAATCTAGTTATAAACTTATTGAGTAATAATGCATATAACAGTCGAAGGGGTGCTCAACTATGACATACAATACAGGGAATTGTTTCATATGGATAAACCCTAGCCTGTGAATGGGACTGAAATTCATATCATCTACATCAAAATCTTTTAGCCGTTGCAATAAGATACGTCAGTTCGGTTTTAGGTCTATATGCAAATACTCACATCCAGGGCCAGGTACAGGGTTTATTTGTCCCTATTCGGTTTAGTAGATTGGGCCTTCAACTATTTATATTTAAAGAAGAATTATGTTTGTTATATTATTAAAGTTTGGCGTCGGGCACTTTGGTCATTGACCCCCTGTTTCCAGCCCTGATTACATTGCTTGATAAGATGATACTTACACATACTTGCTAAAAAATATTGACGAATCAAAGACTTGGACAGGGAAGAGTGGACGATAATAACCTTAAGGAGGTGGTGACCTAGCAATTCCAAAAATTATAGGGGGGGAGCTCAAATTGTTTTAAAGAAGATTATATGATGAATTTTGAGAAAATATGTTTTTATACCCAATGAGGGGAGTTGAGCCCCCTTTCCTGGGGCCCAGATCCTCCAAGTAGTTCCGGGAAAAAGTATAAAAACTCGTTAGAAATGAATTTTTCAGTAAAAAAGAAAGCATTTCAGCAATATTTTTGCAGTTTCTGTTTAGTTCGTAACTACTGTATCTAGTTTCCCAGAACTATTCCTGAAGTTAGCTATCATCACTGTTATGTTCATTTATACACTGTAAATAATCTTTCCGGGTGGAAGAAACTTTTGGGGATGTTGAGCATATGTCTGCTATAATGTCTAAATGGTTTTGAAAATTATTGTGCACTTATTTACTCCATTCCACTAGCATAGGAAATAGGTGCTCAGGGTGCTCAAGTCCCTGTCATATAGCAAGACGTGAGCTCCTTTAAAACTACTTGAACCCCCATATTTTTTTAATTACTACGGCCCTGCTTCCTTCCTTCCCATAAGTGAAATCTAAAATATCTTCATAAATAAAACTGTTTTAAAATATGCGTACTGTGAGCACGGCAGGGCATCAGGTTATTGGCCCTTCTGCAGATCCTAGCCAGACTAGGGCTATAGGCCGCTGGGTCCCACTGGAAATGTAGTCAGCCCACTGGAAATGTAGTCAGCCCACTGGAAATGTAGTCAGCCCACTGGAAATGTAGTCAACCCACTGGAAAACATTTTTTATCAAAATGAAATATTGTAAAATTTTATTAAAAAAAAATTATTTTGTATGCAATTATATATGACAATGTAAATTCTTTTTTGGCGTTAAAAATTCGTTAAAAGTAGCTTTTCACGGTAGATCGTGTGTGTATATAATGTTTTTTTTACTGAGATTTGATTCTTCATATCTTTCATAATAAGGACAAGGTAAATTATAGAGAGGTATACTAAAATTTATAAGTTTTTAATGCAAAATTTATTTTAAGAAATTTATTTATTAATTTTAAATATATTAGTCTACTTATATATTTAGTGTTATTAAATATATTAATAAAATACATCAAAACATTTACAAGCCCCTTCTCTAACTTTTTGAGGCTGTAATTTTCAAAGCTCTCGTTAACAAGCGTCAACTACGGGCACCCTTCCGGTTTCAACATCCTGCAAAGCATAGGAAGCTTTGGTTAAATAACAGAAGCCCTTTATGTCCAAGTTAGCCTACAAAATTATTATTTATCTATTTGTGTTCTAAGGTTCAAGGAGGGCTAAAATTATATTGAACGAGAATTATCTAGAACCTACCGTTTCCCCAAGGTTTCTTTTTAGGTTTCCTTTAAGATTCCTGTTACGTAGGAGCTCAAACGTCGAACTACGGAGTGTAGGAAAGTCCTACCTTTTCTGCTGCACCGTCGAGAATGAATCGAAGAATCTTGACGAAGTAGAGAACCTCGTTATCAGTACGTCACCGCAGAGTATTGTACTATAAGATTTATTATGTATGTCTAATGATCTACTCTATACTCATTAGAGAGTATTATGAGTACAGAATAGATCATTAGAGGGTATTATGAGTGCAGAGTAGATCATTGGAGAGTATTATGAGTACAGAGTAGATCATTAGAGAGTATTATGAGTACAGAGTAGATCATTAGAGAGTATTACGAGTACAGAGTAGATCATTAGAGGGTATTAGGAGTACAGAGTAGATCATTAGAGAGTATTATGAGTACAGAGTAGATCATTAGAGAGTATTACGAGTACAGAGTACATCATTAGAGAGTATTATGAGTACAGAGTAGTGAAGACAGGTCGGTGGTAACTTCCGGCTAACCCTGTAATGCCTGCGCTTTAAACAGCTACTCTGAGTGATTGCACTCAGACTGGGTCTGTTAGATTGAAGAAAACCTCTTTAGGCGGCCACCCTTCCATACTCTCTGTCTTGCCTAAGCTCTTTCTCTCTTTCTCTCTCTCTCTCTCTCTTTCTTTCTCTGTCTCCCCCCACCCTCTCTCTCTCTCGATAAATCCCATTAAAAAATAAGGCGGCACACATTTGTTAGATAATTCCCTGAAAATTATAACCTAAAATCACGTTCTGAATACAGTTTTCAAAATCAGTGTTTGAGATGGTATTTTAATTGATCATCACATTATTAGTTACCTTATTTTTAACTATTATTATATTATTAATTGCTATTAAGGATATTATTGTCAATGGTTTGTAATAGATCTCGTCGAGATATTCACAGGGAATATAATGAATTTTCACATTTTATAAATATAATTAATAATTTTATTTTTAAAAATTTGGATTCCCCCCAAATTCCTTGAATGATTCCTGAAATTGAGTAAAAGCCTCAAGTGCTCAAAATGAACTGGGACCCAGATCCGGTTTAAATATCGAACCCTAATACAGTTAAAACTCTCTCATTAAGGTCGTTCTCATTAGTGGTTGTTTCTGTTTAACGACGTGTTTCCTCCGTGCCTTGAGAATTATTAATGAGAGAGATTACTGTGTTACTCATAAAAACGCGAATACATTGGTAATAGTCATACTCAAATTGAAGCAGAACGTTGTTCCGCTTGTAAAAATAAAATGAAATAATTATAAAAAAAATATTATTCATTGGTATTTTAATTATTATTTTTTAATCCATTTGCTTATTTATAGGTTTACTTGCAGTAAAAATTCACGCGCTCTTATACATTAATTCGCCTTTTACATATTGACAATACTGTAAATTTGAATATTGATTTTAACTATGGATTGGATTATAATTTAGTAGTCTATTTTATCATCAATTTCAGTCTAATTAAATTTATGCAATTATTAATTTACAATTATTATTGTTGTTATTTTTTATCAATTAAATACTACTGCTATAACAGTATTTGAGCGCTAACTAACTCATTTGAGCGAAATTTAATAATACGAAGAGAATAACAAACCTCCCATCCCGGACATTAAAGGATCATCCGTTCTTTATTAAGAGGTGTCCGTAAAATAGAGGAGAAAATATTTGATATTATAATTATATTCCCCTGTATTCAAAAAGCATTTAAATCCGTAACCATGTCATTTGTAATTATACAGACTACTAATATAAAAATTTAAACCTTCTGTACTTTCATAAAATTAATAAGATCTTTCGCAAAGATATTGTTAATTTCTCTCATAATAATTAATCACTATACCGAAGGTGGAGAGCCTGTAATCATTTAAATGAATCCAAATTTTACAGAAATCGAATCCTTCTATTTTCATTAATATTTTTTCTTCTTTCTCGTTTTCTATATCTTTCTATTTCTCTCCTTTTTATTTTAATCTTAAAATGAATATAGTGAAAATATAAAAGAAGAATGCAAGAAATAATCTCTCTGATTTCCCTACATAATTAAAAGATGCGGCTTTCTTAAATTGCAATTTACTTAATAAACAACCAACGTAATAAGGTTTACCTTCCCTATGCTTCACTAATACCTGGCTATTAACTACTTCTTTCAATAGGTACTAAAATCCAGAGTACAGAAAACTAATTTATAATTAAAGGTTTTTATTGACGTGCCTTAATGTACCTTAGCCTATACGTAAAGCCAATACTGAGGAAGGGGAGGGTCCCGTTTTTTATTTTACGATTACCAAATTGGATTCCAAGCTTAAGGATCCCCCTACTGAAATGGAATCACTGTTATCGATCTAAATCCTATAAAGGCCTTGATGCTAACGTAAACTTTATATCAAGAAACTACTGTTGGAGCCTTATATATAGACAGCCCCTTCTTCTATAAGGAATACGCGCATACTAAAGTGGCTTGTATAGCAAACGACCAGGCACATGCATAGAACTTCTTTGTACTTTACTTTTGAATAAAAACACAAAACTTGAGTGAAAAAGCAAGAACACTAGAAATGGATAGTCTAAGGACAAGAAAAAAGTGATGGTGGTGATGGGTGAGAGGCCTTTTTCTCCCGAAAATTTGCGGAACATAAAATAAAAAAAGAAGCGGGAAACGGCGCCTTAGTACACTTTGTCACTTTTTCAAAACCATCTCCTTTGCATTGCTTCACATCACCGGTTTGCTCTTAAAGTGCAAAAACGAATGCCAAATGTTCCTTTTTTCCCCTTTTCCCTTTTTTTTAAGGAGAAAAGGGAAACTTCATTTTTTAACACCAAAAAAAAAAGCGGGATTTTTTGGTGTCTGCATTTGGTACAAACCACACGAAAATTTGTAAAAGCGAAAGAGGGTGGGAGAGATAATGTCTTTTGCGTAGACAAAATAAAGTAATTTAATATCTAGTAGAGTTTAATAGAAACATAAACTCGCAACGTAGTGTGTTCAATGAATAAAAAGCACTTATTCTATCAATAACAGACGACACAATTTGGATGTATGTCAAGTACGATGCAACGTCCGAAAAATCGTTTAATAACGGAACTGCCATGATCGTATAAAGTCTAGAATTTATAATAATTGTGAAGATGTTAAGGTATTATTACCCTCCGCAGGGATAACACAATTGCCAAATATGGTCAACACAAGAAAGCCTCCGGGGCGAGATTTTTGTGAGTTTTCGTGGGGGAATTTATTATACAATAATTTTTGCCACCCACGTATTAATTAGCTCAAACTAGAGCTTTATTCGTTTTGGAGAAAAAGAGACGCTTTCCCCATCCTGGATTCGAACCAGGGTCCCTCCGTTTAGCCCGGAGTGTCTTGGACCGCTAGACGAATGAGGACAGGAAACAACGCTCTCTTTCTCCGTATGTAAAGATGTTAAGGTATTATTACCCTCCGCAGGGATAACACAATTGCCAAATATGGTCAACACAAGAAAGCCTCCGGGGCGAGAATTTTGTGAGTTTTCGTGGGGGAAATTTATTATACTATAATTTTTGCCACCCACGTTTTAATTACAGCTCAAACTAGAGCTTGTGTAATTTTGGAGAAAAAGAGACGCTTTCCCCATCCTGGATTCGAACCAGGGTCCCTCCGTTTAGCCCGGAGTGTCTTGGACCGCTAGACGAATGAGGACAGGTAATAACGCTCTCTTTCTCCGTATGTAAAGGTGTTAAGGTATTATTACCCTCCGCAGGGATAACACAATTGCCAAATATGGTCAACACAAGAAAGCCTCCGGGGCGAGACATTTGAGTTTTCGTGGGGGAAATTTATTATACTATAATTTTTGCCACCCACGTGTTAATTACAGCTCAAACTAGAGCTTATGTAATTTTGGAGAAAAAGAGACGCTTTCCCCATCCTGGATTCGAACCAGGGTCCCTCCGTTTAGCCCGGAGTGTCTTGGACCGCTAGACGAATGAGGACAGATAATAACGCTCTTTTTCCGTATGTTAAGGTATTATTACCCTTCACAGGGATAACACAATTGCCAAATATGGTCAACACAGAAAAGCCTCCGGGGCGAGATTTTTGTGAGTTTTCGTGGGGGAATTTATTATACAATAATTTCTGCCACCCACGTATAGCTTATAGCTCAAACTAGAGCTTATTTGTTTTGGAGAAAAAAAAATTATTGTATAATAATTTGAATTAGTATTTTTTTTTTATATATATCGACTTTCTGAGCCCAAATGTTTTCGAATTATTGCTGTTATTAGCAAATTATTTTATTGTTATAATCTCTTGATGAACTGTAAAGAATTCTCAGGGATAGAGTTGTGAGGATATTCATTCCCTAACGCTGTTGTCCTAGAAACCAGGAAAGCAGCAGTTAAAAAGTTATGGGGGGGGGCTCAAACGGATTTAAAAAAAGATCACGTGATTCGATATTAAAGAAAATATTATATATATATTTATGTCAAGTGGGGCCTGTAGCCCCCCCCTGAACCCCTCTTTGCTATACCACTGCTCGAAACGTAGCGATTTCGCATCCGCATGTGAACTCTCAAATGCACAGAGGCTCCCACATTATCTGAAGGTTAATAATCGCAAGTAGGGCTATTGATAGGAATATAGCGAATGTGATTCCATCATAAATAGCAATTTCAAAATCGTTGAAAGTATTTTGAGGAGATGAGGAATCATCAATTACAGCTGTGAAAATATCTTCACCAACAGCTACTCAATCTTAACCATGGTGCTTAAACAAGCTTAATACACTTCTACATCTGAAATTATTGTTTTTTGTTTCTTTTAAAGAAACATATACAAGGAATTCTAATAAGAATGTCTGTTTTCTTGTCTTTGGCAAGTTTGTCTACGTTTTTAAAACCAAAGACATGGGGGCAATCTGACGATACAAAAGAACCAGGTCTGTAGCCAAGTCAGGGCCAGCAGAGAAGCGGCCCCATTTGCCCCGTCGAGCTATTTATATGTATAGAAAAATCCCAGGGTGCCCCGTGCCCCACATGCCCCTTGCCTGGCTACAAACCTGCAGAGAACAAAACCTTTAATCATTAGTTCATAAACCCGTCGACTTTGTGAAGTTTGAACAGCACAGCTCTAATATTTTTGTCACTTTTCTCAAAGGAAAACCCATCACAATGCCACCCAACAAGGGAGTATCCACTAAAAATTATTGGGGGGGGGGCTCAAATAGTCTTTAAAAAATCACGTTATTCTGCATCAAAGATTAAAAACAAAAGTACGCCAGTGGGGAAGCTTGAAGTCCCTGGCCCCCATTTTTTTATGTCACTCTAACCCAATTCATTTTTTCGATCTAAAAATCCACACTACAAGGTACAATCGGACCCACTTAATTAGGTGACGAATAATCAAATACCCCGCTTATGAGAATAAAATCTGTAAGAACCGACAATTCCCAGGAAGTGAATGTTAAATTTACCCGCTTTAACGAACATTCTTTGCGAGTTGTCCTCGGATAATCTTAACATAAAAATTAGTGATCGGTCAAGGAAAAGTGTATTCACAGAAGAAGAAAAAATGGTCTTTGCAAACGTCCCCTCGCCTCCTCGTTGTATAAAGGATTTCCTAGATCCCTCCATTGTGACGTAATTATAACCTCCCTGAAATTAAATCCATGCTACGGCCAGTGGCGTACTGATAACCCCCGCAGCCCCCACAAGACGGGGTCCCTTTTTGTCGTCTTTTATTTTCCATAAAATTTATAAGCAAAAAAACAATAATATATTTTTTAGTTAATGAAACGGTTCCAAAATGAACGGTTTCCAACTGTGGCAAACTCATTACGCTTAGTTATGTTAGCTGTTTTCATTGCCTTTAAAACTGAAATCAATATCAAAAAATTATAAAATCTGGACGAGTTTTGAATTTACAGTATACGCTTTACGCCAGAACCCTTCCTCATGAAACGGTGATTAATAATGTGCTCTGTTTAAAACATTGGAATGCGTCGCCGGTTAATTTCTTATAGAAGCCGCAACACTATTATATTTTTTTTTTCACATATACAAATGAATTTTTGTAAAAGGAGGGGCCCCGAAAATTATTACAGGAGGGCCCCGAGATTTTCTGTTACGCCATTGGTTAAGGCCCTGCTTTCATGGTTTGGACACTTTCGGGCTTTTATTATTATTTCTTTTAGTAATAAACAGATGTACGATGGAGCATATAATCCCCATTATGAACTTTCTGCACTCACCCATGGATGAGACAGACAACAAGGATGCCTATCCTGAAGCTGATTAATGGTCACAAACGTTACACAAAATATTAAATCTCAAACAGGACCGGTAACAAGGGGGGCAAAGATGACGTCAATTGTGGAGGGGGGGCCCCCGACATGAGAGCATTTGTTTTTTTCTTTTTTTAACCACCATCGTTAAATGCATCTAAAAAAATGGAATTATCTCACTTGTTTAAATTGATCTTGTCTTCGGCCAATTGCATTTTCGCGAGGAATATCAACATCACTTCTTGTGCCTTCAACGTTATTATGTAAAATACGTTACAAACAATGTTTTGTTTTCAACAAGAAAGAAAAAATCACAAAATTTCTAACTTTGAATGTGGTCATTAAACCAAAATTAAAATAACAAAATTAAAGGGACGCGATTGAAATAACTAAGAAATATCATTCTTAGAGATCAACAGAAACTAATTTTATGCAGCTTGTTTGGTCGCTAGCTTAACAGATTAATGCAATTCAAAAACTAAGCTGTGAGATGAGAACTAATACGCTTATTACAGTTATTTATAGACAGTTATTTTTAACAAATCCACTATACTGTATAGTTATTTATAACAACTCCACTGTACTATACAGTTATTTGCGGTGCGTTGCATAATTATAAGTCCATCCACAAAAATAACTTTTTCTTCATATGAATATGCAAATAATCTCCAAAAAAATTTCAGTGATTTCGTATTAGGATATGTAACAAAAACATAGCGAAATATGCTGAAAATAAATATAATTTTTAAAAAATGCGGCACTTTTTTAGGATTGAGGTGTTGCAAAATAATAGGTCCACCTTAGATTTCATTCCAAAATACCGTGTGATTATTTCTCATTCATGCAAATTTGCATTATGACGTTTGCTTTCGACGTCACTGAGCTGTAGAATGTGTTTTTAACTGTTACTTTTAGTATAGTGCCGATTTAATGAACAAAAAAAAAAAAGAAGTGGGTCACAAAAATTATCTTACCAAAATTAAAAGGGCAAAATTAAAGCTTCTAAAAAATGCGGAAAGTCCAATATAGAGAAATAGCGAAACGTTTGAAACGATCACATAATATGGTGAACAATTTTATTCGATTAGAGGATGCTTGCCGTACAAAAAAATCCCCCGGGAGGCCTGCTAAACTGACCTCTCGCCAAACAAGGATAATTGTTAAGGGGGTTCCATCTGGTTTAACTTCATTGGGTGCTTTAGCACGTCGAAAAGATATTCCAATATCAACGTCAATGCTGTTTAGGACCCTGAAGACAGTGCACTGTTTAAGATACAAAACAAAAGGAAAGCTACCCCAAAGTTAACTAAAAAACACAAAGAAAAGGACTGAAATTTGCGCAACAAGTAATGACTTGGAAAGAAGATTGGAGAAAAGTAATATTCAGCGACGAAAAAAATTAAATTTGGATGGGCCAGATGGCTGGCAATTTTATTGGCACGACTTGCGCAAAGAAGAAGAACGAATCTTTTCGAAGCGACAAGATGGAGGTGGTTCTGTTATGATCAAGGCAGTCTTGGAATGGCAAGGAAGAACGGATATTATATTCTTAAATATTCGTATGAATGCTACAGGTTATCAAAACCTACTTGATGAGCACTTGCTACCATTTTCAGCAGAAATCGGAGGGCCATGCTTCATGCTTTAACACGATAATGCCCCAATCCATACAGCTAATTCAACCTCTGAGTGGTTTATAGAAAACGGTGTCCACATTATTGACTGGCGACCTTACAGTCCAGATTTAAACCCCACAGGCAATCTATGGTGAACACTTGCAAGATATATACAGGTGGGAAACAATACAATACTACAAATGAACTGAAAGAGGCAGTTCTGTCTGCGTGGCGTGCCGTCAACGTACATTACTTGCAGAATGTTATTAATTCTATGCAAAAAGAATTTATGAATTGATTCTAAAGAAGGGAGGAAAAATCTACTACTAATAAATTTTTATGAATAAGTTTCATATGGTGGACTTATCTTTTTGCAACATCTGTTTTTAATTATTGGGACTTTATTCCTGTATATTTACAATCCTTTTTATTTTTATATAATTTGTTGTTACAAGAGCCTTGTAACTTGTAATAAATATAAGTTAAAAATATGAAACATTAGTTCAATAGAATTTTTGTTTTTTCGGGTGGGCCTATCATTATGCAACGCACTGTATAACAACCCCGCTATACTACGCAAATTATTTATAACAACTCCACTATACTATACGGTTATTTATAACAACTCCACTATACTATACAGCTGTTTATAACAACTTAACTATACTATACACTTATTTATAACAACTCCACTATACTATACTGTTGTTTATAATAACTTAACTATATTATACACTTATTTATAGCAAATCCACTGTACTATACACTTGTTTATAACAATTCCACTAAACACTATACTATACAGTTGTTTATAACTCCACTAAACACTATACTATACAGTTATTTATAACAACTCCACTATACTATACAGTTATATATAACAACTCTGCACCTGAAACGGTTCGCACATAAACGCGCACAGAAAATTCATGTGGGTAGCGGTTATGTGCCTAGAATGGAAAGTTACAGAGCTGCAACTCTGTATATCCATACGTATAGACAGACCTATATACAGAATTTCACCACAATGTGGGTTACAACTCCCACCAAACCCGTGCGTACGCCAGCGAGATCACACGTAAGTAAAAGGCCGCGACAGCATCAGTGATCTAACTTTTGTGAGGCGAAGATAATAAGGGTCATTCTGCGCCAAACAAGGTGAGTCGACCGAAGAAAACTACAGAGGGGTTGCCATTTTCAAGTTTAAAAAATAATTGAATTACCAGAATTTACAACAGCGGAAAAGAAAAAAATATTACCATTGGAGTTGTGAAATACTTGTTAATCGGTTAATTTAAATGAATTATCCATTTAGTTTTTGCTAATTCATTGTTTGATATATGTTTTGTTTATATAAAATATATACTTCTTACAAACAAATCTATTACAGTACTAATTTATAATCAAAAATAAAGCAAGTGTTATCGAAATAGGGTTCATATTAAATATTCAAATTACATCTGCTCACGTGGTGGAAGTTTATCAAAAACTTGTTTTTAAAACTAAATTACAAATTTTGGGGAAATTGATCAGAAAAATTTTACAAGAACTTATTTTCAAGAACGTGAATGGCTGCGAATCCAGCAGCTATTAATTAAACATTACTTACAAGAGGAATGGACAAGTTTCATCAAAATCCGCTCGAAAACGAAATTGCATAACCGAAATATCGATTAAAAATTAATACATCGATTTCAAGATAAAGTTCCTATCGATTTTATAAAGCTTAACACCTCTGAAATTTATTGGAATACCGATATTTCTCGATGATTTTTTCAACGAACGAAGAAAAGACATTTAGTGTTTTGAACAATTTTGAATACATTCTATGATCCTTTCTTTCATAAAACCATCCAGTCGCCTTTTCATTCTCCTATGGTTTTAAAAGGAACTACGACCTTTGCAACCCTAGGAAATTTAAAACCCTAGAACCTTGCGAACCTAAAAGCCCTTGTAACCTCAGGGCGTTTCAAAATTAATGAAATTTACAGTGGTTTTAGAACAGTTTTTTCAGAAAAATTAAAGTCAATTACATAAATTTTTGCCCGATATATAACACATCTACTCTATATAAATAACACCACCAACACTAAATTAAAATAACAAATGTATTTTTTCTAAATTCACAAATATTAAATATAGTTTTCAAATTAAACGATAATTCCATTGACTTTAATTCAGTATCATTTAATTTAATTCTGTATCAATAACGTATTATTAGGTAAAATTACGTCCTGCAGAGAGCTTTTGTTTTACTGTCTGACCTTTGCTTTTTCATAGAATATATTAATTTTGAGAGAAAAATTATTAACTAAATTAGCTTATGGAACCATATACTAAAAAAGTCTACAGTTATTCATACATTTACATTAAATTAAATAATGCTAAAAAACTCGGCAACGTGTGCAATATATTGTAATATTGCACACGTTGAAGAACAGAGAAGGGTTTTTTGTTTTTTTTGTTTTGTTTTTTTTTTGCAATTTCAGAACAAGTAAAGCCATGAAACCCGTATATACACAAAAAGAGATGAGTCCCACATTGCAATATATTACAACAACTATTTTTGAGCATATGTAGCATACATTTCTTAATGAAGTTAAGAGGCTGTAAATTATAACAATTAAAGAAAATGTACAAATATAACTTAGGCATGTAAATTACAATATTTATAGAAACAGATGTCAATATAGTGGGACATGTATGAGATGACAATTTTAGCAATGCTCATTTCCAAAAGGACTATGAACGGATGAGCAGAATTAGGGGCGCAACAATTCAAAAATTATGAGGAAAAGGCCCCAAGCAGCTTTAATAAAGTTCAAATGATTCGACATTTAAAAAAATAATGCATTTTTTTATTCAGTGGGGGGGGCTTGAGCCTCTGAACTCCCCCTTTCCCATGCCACTGAGCAGAATTACTGTTGTTGATTGATAATTTTTTACTTGACTTTATATTTGCTAAAAGAACTTATATAAAGACCATTATAAATTTCGCTAATTTTTCAACTTCAAATATCCTGGGTCCTCTTAAATGTCAATGTTTCATATATTATCCATAAAGGCGGCATTATTTTACCAAAAAAGGGATTTGTCAACCACTGGCGTACGCAGGAGGTGTTGATGGGGGGTTATAACCCCCATCGCAATGAAATTGTGTACGTTTAACATAGTCATATATATGCTGTAACTCTGCAATCCCCCATCAATGAGCCTATACCTCCCCACCTTGTGACCTTTCACTGTACGCCCCTGTTGTCAACTTAAAGGGGAAGATTTATAAGCAATAAAACTTTTAACAACTCCTTAAATATTCAATTTAGAAGCACCAATATTTTTATTAACAAATATGGAAATATTTTAATTGAAAGTTTTTGGTAGAGAGCGAATATAAAATATTATATTTTGTATTTGCATACAACCTCTTATAAAATAAATGATATATCCAAAGTGGTTATGCACGATTTAAGTACTTTTGCTATTTAAAAGTATGATACTATGCAGGCCCTCTGAGACGATGAGAAAGGCCCAGGTGACTTTCTTTTGCGAGGCCCCCTTACGTTTGACAGGACCGGAGACAAGAGTTTTTGACCCCTGGACGGCTTAGCAGATCGGACCTTCTCCCCTTCCCAAACCCTGTACATTTTCCCCCCATAACAATTTTCGTGCTGCGTTTAGGTGTATTTAATATAATAATAATTTTAAAAAAGGAAAAGCTAAGAAGTCTTGTGTTGGGTCCCTGGGCATTTGCCCCCCTTTCCATGGGCCTGCCCTTTGAGCCAAAATTGAGAAAAAATTACTAATGACAAATGTCAATAATATACAAGTACTGTAATTTGAACATATAGGGTAATGGCTGAAAATGTATATGATGAAAATATAATAAATGAAGAAAATGTAATTTGTAACGCAAACTACTATTGACTGTTCTTAATTTTTTGATGAAGTAAAAGCTTTTCTAGCTTTTTTTTCTACAAATGCATTGATAATTGAAGAAAAGTTGAGATTTCGTAGTACATCATAATTTATGTTGAGCATAGCCAGTCCGTTCAATCTATTTTTACTCATCATTTAGCGGGGAAATTTTTTAACACGTTTGAGTACATGAAATGTTCTTTTACCTGAAGCCACTGACACTGGAAGGGTCCGAAAAATCAGCAATGCATGGGTTACATCGAGGAGCACTTTTTTTTTAAAAAAAGGCAAATTTGAGGCCCTCCAATAAAGCGAGGCACGGGCCAAATGGCCCCGCTAGCCCCATCTCTCGGAGACCTTGCTTCTATGACTAATGATTTAAAACAGGGTTGTCCAACCTTTTGAGGCAGTGGGCCGCTTAAAAAAATTTTACGGATCTCACGGGACAGCAATTTTAACGAGTTTTGTAAAAAAAAAAGGAAAAAAAAGAAAAAAAAAGGAAGGAAGGAAGGAAGGAAAATAAAAGGTAAGGTAAAGTAAGTAAGTAAATGAATAAGTAATGGACATTATAATTAGACATCAAAAATTTCCACAGTAATTCATTGCGGTCGTCCATGCTGTTTCAGCATTTCAATGTTCCATGGTTTCCTTGCTCTGTTTCAAAAAAAAAAATATTCCAAACAATTGCCGGCTGGCCAGATTGATATTTTTGGCGTGCCGGATTGTGGTCCGCGGGCCATATATTTGATAACCCTGATTTAAAAGATAATCACTCTAACGTCTATTTTTGAATCACCCACAGTATATATCAACTTCTCCCATTTTTTTTCACAACACCGAGACAGATTAAACATATTCAACGGCGTAAACTGGGGGCTTAAACTTTATCTTTAAAACTATCAACGAAATGTGTTCGCCACTTCAAGGCCTTCACGCTTTTTAAACTTCAAGTTCCGTCATCGAATAAAGGTCTTGCGGACTTGCAAAAACATTCAAAAAGCTCAACGGGGTTTTAAGTCCAAAGCAGCCGAGGATTTTTTTTTTTTAAAGTGGTTTAAAAGCGATCGTGAGGGGGCGATTTATCAAGACATGCCACTACATACGCCCTCAATAAAAATACATCAATTCCAGGAGTTTGCAGAAAAGTCGTGGGGGGGGGAGAGGGGGTAAGAAGTGTTTTAAATCGCATCAATTTTAAAGTGACGAAATCACGTGCTTTATGCCTCATTAACTGCAACCGCTAGTCATTTGACACGTCCTTACTGCGCATGATCGGAAATTATAAATTTATTTTGGGTTTTCTCTTTCTCTCTCTCATATTTGAAAAATTGAATTTCAGATTTTTAAATTTGCGGTGATAGATCGCTATTATGAATTTATGTGGAAGGGCTCGCGGGAAATTGATTTTAAAATCACTTTTATACTTTTTTTTTAACATGGGAAGCAGGAGATTGTAACAACTATGAATTTTATAACATGGCTGGGGGGCTGTTATACATTTTGTGGAAAAGTAAGACAAGGCATCCCGAAGAAGGTGTTCCGTTGCTATAAAACTATGAACGTGCAATCAATTTGTGAAGGTAAAAAAAAGGGAATGCATCGTCATGGCAAAAGAACTTTTTATTACATAACTGTTGTAACGTAATGGTTGCATCTTAATGTGTAGTAAACCCCTACTCTGACAGCGATACAAGACGATCTCCGACGATGCATAAAGTCAAATAACAATCTGATATTATCCTGTGGCAGATCCTGCCAGACATTCAGCCATTGTCAGCTTAGTTCGCCCACATTCCGTATGCAACTGCCCTTCCCGCATGCCCCAGAGATGTTTGATGGTCGAAAGGTCTGGCGATCTAGCAGGCCACGGGAAGATATGACTCCTAAGAAAGTATAGTTGAGAGAGTCTTGCCGTGTGATATCTGGCATTATCATCCTGGTGAATAGTTACCAGAGTGCGCGACATGTTAAGCAATGGCACTGGCTACAATTTGTTGTTATGTTGGCAGGCGTGTGGTCATAGTATCTTGTAGCAAATCTAGGGAATATCTGTTATTATAAAGCAATCCAGACTGTAATAAACGATATGTCGCAGACGGACACAATCATAATTTACATGTTACTGACGAACCAGAAACGAACTACAGCGGGCACAGTCATACAGTGGTAAAGCGTCATATGTATAAAGTCTGTTGGCTAGATGTGTAAGTCTCGCCGCATTATTTTGTCTTAAGGTTATTTCAGTTGCTGCAGTTATGTTTTAGGAACAAAGCTATGTTCTTTGGTTAATAGGTTTTGAATTTGTTATTATTATTATCATCACAATTTTTAATAAACCATTATTTTTGATCAAGATAGATTACTGAACCAATATTTTATTCATGCTCGTCAACCAAGCTTGAACCAATAGCAGCAATATATAGGAATATCAGGCAATGCTACAGATCTATACCCATTCTATAGATATGAGGGCCTTATGCCTCTCAACCATTGCAAGCGCAATACAGCGATGATTACGCCTCCTTCATTTGCGGATATGGTGATCATCTATGCCAAAAAAAGCAGAGGAGATCATTGCTGAACACAACATGAATCCAACTGGATGCCTCCAGTATTCCCGGGCTGAACACCACTTCAGACACTGCTACCTGTTAGCTAAGCTTAACATATCATTGATATTCAATCTTCTGCATTGTATAAAGCACCGTTATATCGCCCATATGAGTGCCCATCTCTGGTGATGAAACGTCATTCAATCTGTAAGTTCCCTTTTTATTTATCAGCCGCATATCTGCCATGCCATGTTTGCTAACCTATTTATGTGTTCTGGAAATTAAGCTGCTATGTATGTATAGGGAATAAAATTAACACTAGGTTCACCAGAGAATTAATGAAAGCATTCTATCGTTTTTACAGTAGTGATTTGTACTAAAAGCTTTTAATAAATCTGTTATGTATACTCGCAATCAGGTTTCACTGTTACTGACTTTTTATTTATTTTATATGGTATTGCAATATGT
>QLNU02003225.1:60861290-60906906 GCA_006491805.2 Dysdera silvatica | reverse complement strand
CAGCATTCAGAAAATAATCTTCTGAAGATGTCTGACAAAGGCGCGAGTCGAAACATCATGCAAAATTAATACTTCAGAATAAATACTGTAGAACAGGTTTTTTATTAGTATAGTGTATTTGTTATTACAATGAGGATAATTTGTTATTACAATGAAGATAAATGTTTTTGAGAGGCATTATTTTGAGGAGAGAATAATTTGTTCCAAGAGCGTATCCAGAGTTGGTCTGCTCCCCAAAGACATTTTACACACTGATTTAAAAGGTCTGCAGCCCTATTTCTTGTGGAACTAAACCAAAGGATCAATCTTAGCCCCTACAAAAGTTTCTGGTTACACCCCTGGCTGTTTTAATAATTTTATTGTAATTGCTTTTATGAATAATTGGACTTTTGGGAGTATTTAAAACATTATTATGTCACTATATTATGTATCTATGTATGTACAGGAGTTGGAGAAAAATGCACCTTGCAAAAAGCATATAACATCGACCAATATGGCGTAGTACAACCTTTGGCATTCAGAATTGCTTGCAGTCTTCTTAGAATGTATAACAGAGGTCCTGTATAATTTTCAGAGGTATATTGTAGTATTCTGCCTGCAAAATATTAGCAAGTTCTTTTGATAGTGATGGAGGTGGATAGCACATTTGAATATTTTTCCCCAATACTGACCACAAGGGCTCAATAATATTGGCATTGTGCGATTCTGGAGGCCAAGGAAGATGTGAAACTTCATCTCGGAACTCAGAAAACCAACCATGGATAATATGAACTGTGGAAACAGGGGTTTTGTTTTCTTGATGGAAGGCATCACCATCAGAAAATGAATTTTCCGCCATAGGATGAGCCTGGTCACGTAGTCGTTGGCAGTAATGTTACCTTGCAAGGTAATTGTAAGTCTCGCAGAATACCATGATATGGCTGCCCATATCATGACGAAATCTCCGCCATGTTTCTCTTTTGGTAGCAAACAATGTGGATTGTAAGCTAGAAATGGCGTTCCCCGGACAGAAGTCAGAAAGAGTGTAAATCTCGACTCATCTGACCAAATGGCTTTTGCCCATTAATCCATATTCCAGGTTTTATAACAATGGCACCACTATCTTCCCTTAATAGCCTTTTTATCACCGATGAGTGGTTTTAGAATAGCAGTTGGTCCCTATAAATGTTTGTGCAGTTTCTTTTGTACTATTTTGATGCTAATAGAGTTTGTGAGCACAACTCAGTAGTCGCTTTTACAGCCGCAGATCTCTGATTTTTCATTGTAACCTTAAGCAACGCTTGCTTGTCTCTGTCATTCCGCACACATTTCCGTCCATGATGGTGTTTTTCAGATGAGGTTTTTCCAGTTTTGCTGCATGCAGTCATCATCTTGGATGCTGTACCTCGTGATACACCGAAAATTTCCACCACCTTGGTTACAGAAGCACCCATCATGCGATCCCTAACAATTTGGCCACGTCGGAATTCTGTCAGCTCTGATACAATTCACTCACAACTGTATGGAATACCGTCTTGACAACAAATGATGTTTGCAACTTGTAGATGATTTCATATCAGTAGTTAAATTAAAACAAACAGACCCCACCACCTATAAACTCCGCTATAGCACAAATTTTGCAAGGTGTTTCCACATTTTTGACCAACCCCTGTACATTCCTGTGTTTAATTCCTTAGAGCAGTGTTGCATAAATTTTAATCCGTCATAGACCATTTAAAGCATTTCTTTACTTGTCGTGGACCACCAGGATGAGGTAATCTAGATTTTCTCCTGCAGAAAATTAAAAAGTACATTCTCTGAAAGAGAGATTAGGCGGACCACCGGTTAAGTCACCACGGACTACACCTTGAGTTCGATGACGACATTCGCGACGAACGTGCACCTAATATGATTGACTTTCTCCCTAACCTGCCTCTGGAGGTTGGTTGCGCCGACTGAACGTCCCATCTGGAATTACAGTGCAGCCTTTGGCGGCTACCCTTCTGAACATCCCTCCCCCAAATTTATGCGTAATCATTCCACGGAACACAGTTTGAAAAACACTGCCCTAGAAGACGAAGGTCTGTACTCATCAGAGAGTTATAGATCCATTTCTATCTAACCCGGCATCTGATATGCATCGACTTACACTTATATTAATTAATGTTTAAAATATCTTTATATCCTTTTCATATTTTCTTCCCCTTCCTTGAACTTTGCTTAAATTCTTTTATTTTCAAGCAAAGGTATAGTAATTCAAAAATTATGTCACTTAAATAGCTTTAAAAACTCAAGTGTTTCAGTGTTAAATGTGCTTTGTTATCCAATGGGGGGGGGGGCTCGATTTCCTCCCTTTCCTATGCTTTCGGATTTAAACTGACCATTTTCTTTTAGAATTCTATTATATTTATCATCCGTCCGACATCACCAGTCCTTCTTAACGCCATTTGCCCATTGGCCACTTCATTCCCGAGTTCTCAGTTTAATTTTTCCCCATTTTTTAATCCTCAAAATTTCCCCATTGCAAAAAAAGTTTTCAATTCGCCTTCCTAGCTTTATTAATTTTTAATATTTTCCCTTTAAATCTCCCTTCAGGTTTTTTCTAGATCTCCAAGCCCAAAAATCCAATCTCCATTTCATTTCCTCATTGGGGATATAACGATTTAGTTTGTCGGAGCCCCATAAGCCACAGGATGCTAGGATAGGCTAATATTATCTTTAATTTTTGCACATTGTTGAATGCCTCAAAGTACAAATACTTTTAAAAAATATATAGCAATTTTAAATAGACTTGAGCGAAATAAAACAAGGACGCAATTGTACATTCCAGCTAAACTTTACTAAATCCAAACTCTGTACACTGCACGAATTACAAAATGTCCATTGGAACCAATGAGGACGAATTTAATTGCTAACAAATTGGATAGAACAATAACAATTATTACTTGATAATAATAATTAAATAACAATCATTTATTGAAAGCCAACAATAATTTTACAATATCTTTAAAACTTTTCTGAGTACAATAATCAAATTCTTTTCAAAATCACTCTGGGGTGTCAAAGCCAGCAAGCTTTGTCTTGGTTGAATGTGCAAAGATTTTGTGTGAACATCGATGAAAAATGGAACATGTGATAAATATCATACCAGTACTGCGCATATAGAACTTTAAAAAAAAAAAGCATAAATGAAAGTACTTTATATATATAGGAAAGTACAGAGAGGGGGATGGGTGAATTCTGTGCATTAGAAGTACTGAATATAGAATAAACTGTTCCTGTTCTTTTTTCTATATTTATAATATAAAAACCTGTTATCATATGAAGGAATCATATTATAATTTAATTTCTCGCATTTATTTTAATCTTATCTCAAGAATTAAATATAAGAAGAAAAATTGAATATTATAAATCAAACATATGGTCAATAATGTAGTCAATGTCTATATTTTAGAATTTAAATTTATCATATGGTATTTTTGGGCCGTGAGAATGTTATTTATGGGAATGTTTTCCTGAACTTTAGAATATTGGAATTCTGTCATATGCAGTAGATCCCTTTTATCCGACCCCCTCCGTCGAATTGACTAAAATCTTAGAAAACGGCGATCGCTGAGTAAGTACACGTGTCTATGTTCAAAATTTAATCGGTGTGTCGTTTTTTTTTTTTTCCTTGTTTCAATTTTTGTCATCGTCTTTAAAAGAGTACTATAACATTTTGCTGCTGCACCTCTTATCCAATTTATAATTATATTAACTTAATACCAATTAATTTAGTTTTCATTATAATAGCTGGAGTTCAGCATTCCTTTTCTATGGTTTTCCCCAAGCTTCGGATCAACCGGCCAACCTCCCATCAACTGGTTAAACGGAGGTTAAACCGGTTGACGACCGGTTAAAAGGAGGTCTACTGCATATTAAAAGTATTATTTATTAATCAGCATACTTTAAAAATAACAATTACCGGACGAGTATACCAGAAAGGTATTTGCTCTGTATTGTTGTTATGGGAGTACACAGGAAGTTCATGAGAAGTTACCGGCTTATAAGGGGGGGGTTGGAGGGCTACAACTCCATATATTTATATGTATATGTACAAAATTTTATCGCAATGAGGGTATACAACCTGATCATTCCCTCCTATGTACTCCAGTGAGTAGTATATATATATGTTTAAACGAATTTTTTAATAAGTTTTCTACATAGAATTGTCTTATTTTGCATTTGCTTTATAATTAAGCATAATTAATAATTCCTTTCCTTTTGCATTTATATATAAATATTTTATAAAAATTTATATAAGAATAATAATTTATCAAATGTATAAAAAAAGAACTGTGGGATTAAAGCAGCAATTTTGGACCAATAATTTTTAGAGTTTGACGAAAAGTTAGTGATCTAAAAATTAAAAAATCACTTAATTATTATATGAATTCCATTGAAAGTGCATATAAATATAATAATTTAATAAAAAGAATATTTTAATGAAATTCCACAAAATTTCTCCCATTTTAAAAAAAGCTGATAATATGTTCTGACAATTTCAATTCCTTATTTAGAATGTTCAATATATTGAAAAAAAATTAAAACGTCGTGGAAGAAATAAATTAGGTGATATCTGAACATGGTAATTTCTTGAATATTAATTGCGCCTTTTGTTGTGTGTGTGGAAAATTTTTCAAGAAGAGATGCTTGAATTTATGAAAACAATTCCTGTAAACATGCCTGATGGTCGTATTTTATATATTGATTAATCGTATAGATCAGTGGTTCTTTAACTTTCCTAGACTGCTGACCCCCCCTTCACAAATCACTAGCCCTCGCGGACCCCCAAGAATTAACTCAAAGTTTAACGCCCCAAATTTGCATCATACATATTTATTTCTAGTGTTTCATCACTAATTTTCACCATTTAATGAAGGAATTTTTCGTCCCCTCATAATTTATTCTTAGCATTAAAGAGTAATTGCTCTTGTTTCGGTATTTTTTCGAATCTTTGTGGAACACTGGGAGGGTTCCACGGAACTTCTGACAAAGTTCCGCGGACCTCCTGATTAGGTTCCGCGGACCATAGTTAAAAAACCGCTGGTATAGACAATATTATTCCAATGTACAAGCAACATAATAGTCTTTGCAATAAAATAAATGAGCTTTCCGCATCCAGAATAACATAGAATTGTCCGATTGGACCCTCTGTTCCTTGATCTAAACAATATAGCAAACGGAAGGAATCTTTTAACAAAAGTGCTGAGTAACTGTCCAACCCATTGAATTGCTGAAAATCTTGAGTTAATTTTAACTCAACGGTCCATCGCGTTTCTGGTATTTTCAAGCCATACAAAATTGCATTAATAATAAAAAAATACGAATCACGCAAAATAAAAGGCCCTGAAAAGGGATTTTCAACTTTTTAACAACAAAACGTTATGTACTGTCTCGGCGAGCGCCACTTTTAACAAAACGTTATTCCGCTTAAATAGCCTATAAGGAAAAGAGCCAAGGCCCAAACGTATATTTCATATTACACTCAGAGTATTACGTCACAAGAAAACAATACGAATTCGTGGTTCATTTTGATTATTGTCCACCGAATATTGTAGACCACGGTTCCCGCCACGTACAGTATAACCGACACCTCGGAGAGACGAAATAGACATGTGATCAGCTTCACAAGAGATGAAAATTAATCTTCCACCTCCCTGCTTTTGCTTCGTTTTTATTTCTAAGTCCTCGTTGAACATTATCTTTGAATTCACGGTTCCATAACGTATAAACATATATAACGCATAAATTCGAATTTCCTGAACAAATTCTTCTGATGACTAGAGCAAGTCGATGATTTTTTGTACATTTTCTACAAGTAGATTCGCCGCAAGTCCCTTGGGGACGTAATCATGTTGCATTGTGGGCACAGCTTTTTGGTACCCTAAAATCGCAATAAAAACGAGGTGAGCTATTGACTCTAATAAATCAACACATTACATCATATAAAATTAATTTTCAACATACAAAAAATTTGTTAGATGAAAATATATACAGTAAAACCTCTAACTACCGGACTCCCTGGAATTTGATTATCTGTAAGCTATTCGGAAGGATTATGTGAAACAACAATTAGTTTAGATTGATAAAAACCGGGACTGGGAATTGAAAAAAAATGCCTTTAAATAGGAGGCGCCTTCATTCAGGAAGTATACATAAAGGAGAAACTAAAAAAACTAAAAGGAGAAATACTGTAGAAAGTGCATGCGGCACACTTTGAGTAGCTACGCCGACACGTGGAAATGAATCTGTAATATTATTTACATCACTCAAAACCACAACCTATTCACCATTCCTCGTAACTATTTTCTTAATTTACTAACCATTCCTCATACTACTTTCTTAATCAGGGGTTCGTTACAAATTCACTTACATGAATTTAAGGACTTTTAAGGACCAAAAAAAATTAAGGACCTATTAGTAAACAGTAATAGAATTAATTAGAGATAAGTTATGTAACCGACTTTGTTCTTATATGATACTATTTAAATAATAAATTAGAGTTACATTTCTTATATAAATGTACAAATTTTTATAAGATTACTTTTTTTTTTTTTTTTTTTTTTTTGCTCTTTTTTTAAATTGTTGTCAATTTCTACTCAGAGCTAGAAATTAGAACAGAAAGTTAAGTGTCAATGGCACCTAACAATTTTTTCTTAGTCGCCAAAATGATTTTCTTAGGTGCAATTTGAAAATTATTCATTTTTTTATTTTATATAAATCGAACACTACGCAGATTAAATCAAACAACAATGTCAATCAATCAACGTTTATTGGCGTAGTGATACCAACGCCGATGGTATGGCGTGATTAGATGGTGAAACGAAGCAAAAGAGATTATATATTGTCCTTCGTAGCTCAGTGGGTAGAGCCTCCGCCCGGCAAGTGGAAGGTCGTGGGTTCAGGTCCCACCGAAGGCAGAAATATTTATTTTCTTTCGAACGTTTCACCATCTAATCACGCCATACCATCGGCGTTGGTATCACTACGCCAATAAACGTTGATTGATTGACATTATTCATTTTGTTCACATATTATTAGGCTATATATGTTCACACACACACACACACACACATAGCATAATGATCACAATTAACAAAACAAGTACTTTACAAATTGTAAGGAAACATTAAAAATTTACTTTTTAAAATGTGGTTTCGCTTGATACATATACATTATACATCGACCCCCCTCCCCCACACACACACACCATTACCCAAAAAATTAAAATTCTCGGAAAACGTAGAGAGCGTTTGCAAGGAATTTTATGCTGAAACGAAAAAACACAATTTCGTTTCCTCGAGTTGACGGAAAATCGCGGAGTACTGTGTGGGGGGGGGGGACGTGTAGGGGGACTGTGGTTACCGTATGTACATTATGATAGATAAAATAACGATGATTTTTTTTTGGTATTAATTTATTTATAAGACAACATTTTTATTCCCAATTTTTATTTTGTGGGAGTGGAGGCGGTCTGTTTCACGAAATTTTTCAGAGTTTCAAATTGGAAAAAAAAAGTTGGGGGGGGGTAGATCCAGGAGATAGGCTTTCGAGGGAGGGCAAGTCGATGTAAATGCGCTTAAAAAAATAATTTCGCCGCCTTTTAAAATTTTATACTCTGGACACTTGCCCATGCAGAAATCCGGGATTCTCCCCCCCACCCCCACAAAATATATTTAACGAAAAATGTAAGATTAGGGCGCTTATTAGGAATTTTCTGCTCGAGGAAATAATAATTTCGTCGATCCGTCTTCAAATGCGACTGCGATAGAAAATCTCGGAATACCGATGGAACGGGGGCCTGAAATTACCTTATGTGCATTATCAAAAAGCAATATTTTTATGAATAAATTTATTTTATATAACGACAAAAAAAATCCCGATTATTAGGTGAGGGGTGGTGGGGAGACTGACGCTTTTCCGGTAAAAGCAAATCGACGGAATTCAACGATAAACTGCAATTAAAAAAAAAAACTTCACCGTCTTTTAAAATTTTGCCCTCCTAAAATTTAATGCCTTGGATATATGTCTATCACGCCTATTTAGAAATTCGGATTCGATCGATCGCAAAACGTAAAATATTATGCACATGTGGATATTCGCCAAAGAAACTTTACTACTGATTTCGTTTTGTGTAGTCTTCGTGATCGAAAATTGATAGCAAAGTTAAAAATCGGAAATGAGCGTAAAGCCAAGGAATATTGCTAAACATAAACTATTACTGAAGCACTTCTCTACAGGCTAAAAAGGCTACTATAAGACGCTAGTGGAAAACGCTAGCTAGGGGGAGGGAATCTAAGTATCATAGTGAGTCAGAGCCCACTAGATTGAAAACCTTTTGTTTCCCCCCTAACGAAAGCAACAACGATCCTGATCTTGCGACGTAAGTCGCGTCGGTAAGATTGGTAGAGGGGAAAATAAAGGATTGAGCAATCGAAATTTACGTCATATAAATAATAAAAATTGGACATTTTAGACGCCAAAAATGGCGACTGGGTCTAAAATCTTAATCGTCAAAATGAAATTTATAAGTCATAGGCGTACGCATAAAGTTCGTAAGGGGGTTATAGGCTCAATGGGGGGTTACAGAGCTACAACTCACATATTCCTATGTTAAATATACAAAATTTCATTGCAATGGGGGTTACAACCCCCCCCCTGCAAGTACGCTTATATTATAGGTGCAAAATATGACTAATGACCACTAATTTCGAGCTATGTCCCTACTAAAGAATTCCATCAATCCGCTCCCCCACAGAAAAGCACCCCACCCCTACTTTGCCTTTAAAAATTATGAAAAATTTCGTGAAACGTAATTACTTTCCCCAAACAGCGGGAAAATAAAAAAAATTCATCATCAAATAAAATAAATCATTCATAAAATATTGTTATTTTATAATAATGCATAAAAGGTAATCATGAATGCCCCCCCCCCTCTTCGTTCGCATATCCGTGAAACGCCAAGAAAATCGCCCGTGGGTGGCTAGCTTAACTTTGAAGATCGGATAGAACCATTCGCTCTTCCAAAAACGGCTGGGAAGAAAATTATACACACACAGTACAGAGTAAAACTTCTCATTTGTGCCACAAAAAATCCAAACAAACATACAGTGTGTCCCCCCTCCACTGTATGTTTGTGCGCCAAACGATCACCATTGTGATTAAGGCACCTCACACTTAGATTCGAAGTTTAAATCTAGGTTTCGGAGAGGGAGGGGGTGAATTGCACTGGTCATTCTAGTTCTGAAGAAATGCTCAAGCAAGTTTCTAGGGGGAGTTCTCCATGCATATCCCTCTATGCATATTTCTAACGTTCGTAAAAGGCATGTAATCTACATGGTATGAATTTCATTTTTTTAATGTTGATTCATACTATGAGAAAAATGGCATTAACAAAAATTGAAATAAAACGTACTTCAGAGAAATGTTAAGAAGTAAGAGAACAAAATTGAGGACTTTTTGGGACTTGATGAAATCAAGTCCTTAATGCAGATTTTGGGTGAAAATAAGGACTTTTAAGGACCAAAAATCATTTCCTAAAAAATTAAGGACTTTTAAAGACCGTACGAACCCTGTTAATTTACTAACAATTCCTAGTACCGATTTCTGAATTTACTTAGCTAAAAAAATTTAAATTAAAAATCAATTAAATATCAAACTTACCAAAGTTTTCAGCCAGCATTCTTCGCAGTGTACATGCCAACAACATATTGATACGACGGGTTTTATGAATTGTTCCTGGAAAGGAAAAAAAAGTTACTTTTGATCTCACATACGCAAATGCTTTTCCAATGCGTATATGCATTTTCGATCGCATATACGTATGTGCTTCTTCCATACGTATAAGCACTTTTGATCTCATATACGTATCACATAACATGCTAATGAAAAATTAAATATTCCAAAATTTATATTTTCAAATTTAATATAAGCTATAAATAAAGATGAAAATGACCTAACTAATCAACATGTCGGTTTCAATCAAGATAAATATGATGTATAAATGGTTCAAACCCAATTTTCGCAAAAGGATGTCCAAAGATTAATGAAACAAACACTGGCATATGCAGGGGATGTAGATGGGGTCGGAGCCGCACCCCATTATGATGGAATATACATATAGATATATGGAATTGTATACACTCCCCCTTTTTAATTTTTTGTTTACGCTAATGTAAACAATTATTTGAGGATGACTTAAATTTTTTTCGTGGGAAATTTTTTTCTCCCATATCTTTACTTTTAACTAACAGATGATGCACTTCATACTATTGTAATTGACATGCAAGCACATTTTACGACAGGTCATAATAAGAGGTATACCCTTCCTTAAATGCTAAAAAATGTCGATGTCTTAAAATTCTCAGTCATTCATGAATACACATAATACATTCGTATATTTAAAGATAATAGTTATATAGAAATATAGTATAGTATATAGTTATATAGAAATATAGTATAGTATATAGTTATATAAAAATATAGTTATAGTTTGGTCATTGGCAGTTGATGCATATATGTTATTTAGTCCTTCTGGGTCTAAGTTTTCTGACGCATTCGCAATTATCGTTCTCATCGGAATATTTCCACAGTAAAATATTTATTCATAAAAAATAATTTGAAAAATAAACCGAAAATTTCCAGGAGAATCTCTCGTGACCTGGCGGTTTAGAAACATTAGGTCAGAGCATTGCAGAATGTTTTCTTAACCATGAATGAAATGATTGTAAATATATAAATTACTAGGTGACAACAATATTTACACATCCTATATACGTATATCGTCAGTTTCTTACTCGGAGTGAATGAACTATCTTTCCTCTTTTTTTCCATTACTTAGCATAGGCATTTTCACTACTTAGCAGTTGTTTCACTACTTAGCGGTTTATGCGTTCTCTTCCGAGCAAAACTGAAGCAGTGTTTGTTTGTTTGTTTTTAGGACTCAAGGATAGCAACGGTCATGTTGCATCTGGGCCTGCAGTTTTCCAACGAATTCGAACCTTCTCTGTCACGGGATCGAAACCCCGGACTACGGCAAAACACGGCACGCATGCCACAATCCCATTAGGGAATCGAATCCGGATTAATAGCATAATAGATAAATGTGTTATGACTAGGCCATCGTAGGGAAGTGATCCTGCATCTTTGCGAGGAATCCGAGATCCTGCATTTTTCCGAGGAATCCGAGGATCGTGCATTTTTCCGAAGAGTCCACCCACGGTAAAGCACAACAGTAAACAGTTCGTCAGTGAATGTTCCCCCATCAATTGGGAGTCGAATCCAGTTTAACGGAACACTAAGTTAACGCATTACTATAGAGCCACTGTAGAGCCAAACCGATGTAGAGTAAAACCTCTCTAAGGCGACCATCGTCGGTTCCGTGAAAAAGCGGGCGCTGAGAAAGGTGGTCTCTGAATTGAGGTAAATTCAGCGTTGAGTCTATGGGGGGAGGGACCCATTTCCAGAAAAGGTGGTCATTAAGGGAGATGGTCTATGTATAGAGGTGGTGGTTAAGAGAGATTTACTGTACCTAAATGCGCATTAGTTCGGAGGTCAGCTAAGTCATCGATCCCACCTGACGGACTGTATATGGATTAACATTGGGACTTAAAACTGAATTTCTATCCAATTCAAAAATTTGTAACTTTTCGATGATGTTATAATTTGCATGCTGTACTGTAAGCAAATATTTGCTCAAGAACTAAATCTGACCTTAAAAAACTAAATTTCAATTTGTAAATACCCCTTCTGTACCTTCTAGCAGGTGTGCTACAGCAAAGAGACAGGTAGTGCGGGAGTTTAATAGTTTTATTGACAACGATTACTGCACTTCCCCGGGATAGACCCCTCATAAACAAAATTACCCAGAGCAGTGGAACTCGGCTACACAAAGGTAAGTCAATTTTCGGCTTGCTAAACCTCCTGGGCAACATTAACACACAGGTCTAACAAAGCGAAATGAACTCCCCCACTTGTGAAAAAGACAGAAAATCATGCATTCCCTGGCGACGATAAGATGGGGCAATATAGCCCATGAATGGCGTTTCCACTAAAGTGATGTCTGATTTTCGGTCCCTGTAACACTAAACGAGTGTCCTTGTACCCCTCCAATCGCAAAGTATCACATTTAAATACATTTAACTGCGTCAGATAGTAATGTGTGCCGGCTTACTCTCCCCAAACTATTAAGAATATCCTGTTGGTATCCGAAAGCTTGGTTGACCTGTTTCACTTATTATTTTTTATCGGTAATTAATCGTTCCCACGTCAATTTCTTCCCTGGTACGTTGTAATTTCATTCCAATGAATTTGTTGGCTTTTATTCTGTCACCATCTGCACAGCCCCACCTTGTTTGGCGCATAATGATCCGTTCTATCCTTGATCCATAAAAATACAACGAACCAACCGATTTTAGTCTATCTCGGCCCAGTGATGGCGCAGTGATGGTAACACGTTCGCCGTTAACTCGGGTTCGACTCCCAACGGTGCAAAGAACGCTTACTCAGAGATCTCATAAAGATCGCGTGGCTCACTGTAAACCTGGGTTTGGTTCCCTAGGCCTTAAGAGGCTCAGATTCCTCGGAAAACAGTAGGTCCCGGCGCAGCATGACCATTGTAGTCCTTGAGCCGTAAAACCACAAACAAACCATTAGTCGGTCGCGAAGATACGCTTCTCCAAGCCTTCAACTAAATCACTTAACAACGCAAATTATCGACTGCCCTGCAGTGGCGCGGTGATAACGCGTTCGGCTACCGCGCCGTTAACCCGGGTTTGAGTCCGACGGTACCGTACAATACCTACGGTTTTTCTGCACGCCGTAGTCCGGTTTCCTAGGTAACATAGGAACAAATCCCTCGGAAAATTAAGTTTCGATGCAAACACGATTTCAGCGGCCCTTGCGTCGTTAAACGCAAATTGTCACTGATGATTCCGTCAGTTTCATGGCGCAAGGACAACAAGGATGATGCTGCGCCAGGATTTAGTTTCCCGGGGTAGAAGACCTCTTATGTCATAGGGAACCAAACCTCGGACTACGATAGCCAATTAGTCAGTATCCCCTCCCCGCCATTGGTTATCGGGTCCGGAGTAGCAGCATACTAAGCAAACTCACTACCTCTGCACCATCACCGCAGGGCCCTCATTAATACAGCTTTGTTTGTTGCGTTTCGTCCTCACTTTGCTATTCTCATCATTTGCAATGTTTTTCCCTGTCTTTTCTCCTTCATATGACGAACTAATATCCAGGAAGTCACAGCACCAGTGGGACAATTGTTATGACCATCGACCTCGGACCCATTGACCTTGGCCATATATAAATACGCCGTGGGTTGGAGGTCACATGACGTCTTCGATCCTGACTAAGATGATCATAAGATATTATTACCCTTCTCAGGGATAACACAATTGCCAAATAATGGTCAACACACAAAGCCTCCGGGGCGAGTTTTTGTGAGTTTTCGTGGGGGGATTTATTATAATAATTAATTTTAATTACTTACTTTATAATTTATATTCATAATTTATAATTTTAATTACTTGGGTAAAAACATCTTACAACCTGAGGACGAGTCCAGACATGAAACAGAACATCGTCGCTCATCATCACTGCGTGCAGCCCATCAGTTCATGCCGATATCTAGCCTACACTGACAAGACGCTGTTGTTCGCAAATCTAAATACACAAACATGGTATGCAACGTAGCTCCGTAACAGTCCTTTGATGCAACGGAGGAAAAACCGGCAACTGGTGGGACGCGGAAATGTTGCGATATTCTGTCACGGAGTGCGGTCCAGACTTTATACGCGACGGTGTTACGATACGGTGTTCTGTTGCATGAATGGACGCGTTCTTGTATACGGAGGAAAAAAGCGTGGCCCTTGGTCTTCGTTGGCTTAGTGGTTAAGGCACTCGAAGCTCATCGAAGATAACGCTATTTCGACTCTGGGACGAGGACGATGTCTCTTTTTCTTCTATATTCTATACTAAAAAATCTCCAGAATTTTAACGTGTCAAAATTATTTGTCATGCTTATTTTGTTATAATTTGTAATATTTATATTTGTTGAAGGTTTCTTCGCTTGTAAATACAGTTGAACCTCGGTCGTCCGAACTTCGTTAAACCGAAGGCTTTTTCTTGACTTTTTGGAAAAAATTCTCTGACTGATCGCAAACAAAACTTTAAATTGAACTTTGGTTTCGTGGAAAATAGCCTCATGTTTATACGAAATTTAACTATTCAGAAGAGGTTAGGAAGGTTTTCCCCTGACTTTTTGGAGAAAATTTCTTGACTAATCGCAAACAAAACTTTGAATTGAACTTCGGTTCCGGGGTAAATAGCCTCATGTTCGCGTGAAATTTCGCTATTCAGAAGAGGTTAGAAAGATTTTCCCCTGACTTTTCCAGACTTTTGGACAAAATTCACTAACTGATCGCAAACGAAACTTTGAATTGAGTTTCGATTTTAGGGAACATAGCCTCATGTTCGCGTGAAATTTCGCTATTCAGAAGAAGTTAGGAGAATTTTCCCTTGACTTTTTGAAAAAATTTCCTGACTGATCGCAACCAAAACTTTGAATTGAACTTCGGTTCCGAGGGAAAATAGCCTCATGTTCGCAAGAAATTTCGCTATTCAAAAAGGTTAGAAAGGTTTTCCTGACTTTTTGAAAAAATTTCCTGACTGATCGCAACCAAAACTTTGAATTGAACTTCGGTTTCGGGAAAGTAGCTTCACGTTCGCGTGAAATTTCTCTATTCAGAAGAGGTTAGGAAGGTTTCCCCTGACTTTTCCAGGCTTTTTGGACAAAATTTCCTGCTGATCGCAAACGAAACTTTGAATTGAACTTGGATTTCGGAGAAAATAGCCTCATGTCGCGTAAAATTTAGCTATTCACAAGAGCTTAAGAAGGTTTTCTCCTGAGTTTTCCAGGTTTGATCAAAAAAATATTTGTTTTTCCTAACTTTTAAGGACTATTTTAAATTTCCTGACATTTTCAGGTTCTCCAGATTCCGGAGGTACCTTGTTTTTCTTAACGAGTACATCTGTTCAACAGTGGAATTTTGCTGTTCCAGGAAATGCTTTATAGACTTACATACGTATTCAATTGACAATTTTTTCCATCTCTCTTGCGACGTTCTTCCTCCGTCCATTCAAAGCCATTATTAGGGGAATTATTAAATTTAAGGGAGGTTTCAAGTATTACGTAAGCAATATTTTGGCCATTTCAACCCCTCTCCCTCCTAAGCAAAAATTAACATTGGCTAACATAGGAAAATAAGCACAACAGCAATGCCCTCTCTCCCCAAAGGTGCTTACGTAATACTTGAATTTTCCCTAATTTAGTAGTATGTAAGTGACTGGGAATTGATTGCGGCGTATTGTTATCAGCAATCGGGACCAGTCCACCCAAAACGTACTATTTGAAAAATGAAATCTGCCACCTCGCGTGACACCACATATTCTAAATTATGCGCGTATGCTGAAAGTTTGTAAGGGACGTGTTGAAGAGCTACAACGCCATATATTTATATCTATACATACAAAATTTTATCGCAATGGGGGATTATAAACCCCAGAAACCCCCCCTGTGTACGCCAGTGTTCTAAATACAATATTAACGATATTTTTCTTACCATGCATATCAAACATTTGATCCCGTCCTCTGAACTTCCCTTCGTAGCTTCGTCTTTATTGCCTTTGGTAGCGCTGTCTGATGGCGAAAAATCCCCACTGCAAAACATGGAGAAAAAAAATGGACATACATAAAATGCACGTAAAATTATTGTAGCATAATAATATATCATTTAACAGCAACAAATAATCATTTAAGATTTTGTTTATTTTCGGGAATTTTTCACGTACATTTTCTTTCACACATACAGATTCACTTTTTCTAAGCAGGTACATATATTTATATGAGTATATCCGTCTATGTGCGGGGGACACACGGACATAGACGGATTCCTTCTGTCCCTTTACACTCTTAGTAAGCATTATAGACTGCATCTAACCTCACATTCAAAGTCGTTTAGTTTTTTTGGGGTAAGTCATTAATTGTTATTTCTATTGCTGTGGAATCAAATGCGACGTGTGGCGCAGTATAGCCCAGATGCTCTTGCGCCATAAAAAAGCCAAACAATCAATCAAATGCGACGTGATTATACAGCGTAAAAACACCATTATCGAGCGTAAAAAAATAAACATAGCACTATTTATATATTTATATGGAAAATGTATTACAAATTATTGACAGTGTTGTATAGAGGGTAATTTTTGACGTTGGTTCGAGCGTCTCTATTCGTTTCTGACTGTCGTCGACACGGTCTACTACTCTCTACGATGTTAATAAAGTAAAACCTTACTTAACGGTCACCCCTCGGGTGTGGTCAAATGAAATTCCCCGGCAAGAGGTTCCTTAACAATAATACCTTCCCTTTATAATCACCTCTCTTTTATGGACAGTTTTTCAAATTCTTCAAATCGTCAGTGTCCACTATTGAGGGGTTTTACTTTATAATAGTTATATTGTCTCTATAAAGACAAGCAAAATTATCTAAACAAATACTGAGCAAAAATTATAAAGAGAGAATATATACCTAACTCCACAAATACTGAATGATTAGGCTTAAAAAACGACTCAGTATTACGTAAAATATACATATACAAGGTGTGATCAAAAAGTATCGGGACTGGGGTTAAACAAAAAACTACAGTACTTGCAGATTTGGCATTTAATCTCCTTCAAAGTAGTCCCCTTCTAAAGTCCCACACTTCATCCCATAGGCGTAGAGTTATATGGGCCCGTTGGACCCTAACCCCCCACCCCCCAATAATTTTGAAAACTCCATGCTGATCCTTCATCCGACGTTTTTTCCATTGTTGGAAGAAAGATTAATAACTCATTTTCTGGGATAGCGACATTCTGAAATCTTATTCCTTTCAAGTGGGACTTAATTTTTGGAAAGAGCAAAAAGTCGCAAAGGACGATATCTGGAGAATATGGTGGATGTAGGGAGAATTTAATGCTTGGCCATTCAAGGAGATCAAATTCAGCTGAAAGCCGGTCTTCTTTTTTGCCTGCAGATAGCAGTTTTGGCACAAACTTGGCAAACACACGTCTCATACTCAAATCTTGAGTCAGAATAGATTGAACTGAATTGTAGCTAATGTTGTACTTCTCAAGTAACTCACGAATAATGATTCCATGATTTTTTTTGCACAGCTGAACGCATATCTTGTATGTTTTGTTGGTTGAGGGCCTCCCCAGACATTCATCGTTTTCGACAATTTCACGGCCATCTTGGAAACCTTTGAATCACTCATAAACACTTGTGCGGCTCATACTCTTTTCCCATAAACTTTCTTCAAATTTGCATTGGTCTCAGCATAGGCATCGTCAAGCTTTTGGCAAAATTTGATGCAGATTCTCTGTTCAATATTCGATGCCATAATGAATGCGACGACAACACAGTACGACGTTTGTTCAAAACTCTACTGTAAAGAAGTGGTGGGAGCTATGACGTTGTGACTTTCAATGAATACGTGAGAGGTTTCATGGTCAATATCTACCAAGAGTCTTCACTCTGCGTGTATTTTCCTTAAGCATAGGGCACCAATAATTTTTAATCACACCTCGTATACAGCATTGTTAAGAGTCCCTTAAGATATTCGGCAGAGCCTGTCCGCGGTTGAATGACGACTTTACGTGAACGTGCATATATGAATGCCGTGTTGATCGGCAATCCATCTCCCCCTCAGCCGCCTCGGCGGCTGATTACGCTGTTCAAGCGTCCTGTCTGGGATTACAGCGCCGCCTCCTCGGCGGCCACCCTTCCCATTGCCCTTCTTGCAAAAGAACGACGACGACGAGCCTGTCCGCGAGTTTCAGACGATCATCGCTGCCTTTCGTTAAAACTCGACTGGAGGGTTCGAACAAGGAGGAGTCACCGCGGTTGATTCCAGATGATGGTCAGCAACATCTGTTTGAAATGCTGTGGAAGGCTCTACCTAACATATGAAACCACACTCGACAAGGTTGTTACTAACTTTTATCTGAGACCATTTGCGGAATAAATATATCAGTCTGTCCAGAAAGAAGTGGGTGCTACAGTATCTTCGATGCACAAACCTGATAAAATTATCACTTACGGAGAGTATTCGAATATATTAAGCGCGGGGTGGGGGGGCATATGATATTGCAAAAATGCAATTCATTTGAGAGAACTCTTCCCAGGTAACTCTACAACAATGAAGATGATAGGCAATGGGTATTTTTTTAATTATATTTAAATTATATAATGGCTTTTAAATTTCAAAAATGTATTTGAGTTTTCATATTTTCCTTACCTGGTGTCATTATTGCTAACACAAGTGCTGGTGACCTCTGGACCTTCACCGTTGCCACTCACTAGAAAATAAAAATAATATTTCAAACAATTAAAAACACAATACAGAAATTCAATTTTAAACGAAACCGACCAGCATTATATTAAGTCCTTGGATATAGGCACACGGAAAATCATTTTTGTTTGGGGAAAATAATACATGAAGATGAGGACACTTGCCATCCTAATCATAAGACATCGTTTTCGCTTTTTATTAAAATAAAATCTTTTCTCAATTAATTCAAAAACTACCAGGACGTTCAAAAATGCAAAAGCTCAAACAATTAAAAACATAAGATGGGGCTATCTAATTTCACGTACACCACTCATTATATATTCCTGTCGCAAGAAAATGAAATATTTATTTATAAAAAATGTCAGTTACACTAAATGAAAGTCAGTTTCTCGCAGCGCCACCACAAATCGATCCCTTAATGACCAAAACACGTAAAAATTAACGTGGTGATAGCTTTAGTTCTCGAACATTTGAAAAATGGCTTAATTTGTAGACAAACCCTGACTGTATCACTGGTCTTCGCCTGAAGCAACTCACCTGCAAAAACGATGAAGTTACTTCCATTATATCCCGCTGTCCTCACTCTCACTTTGACCACCCACAGTGTCAATTGTCAGCAGGCTCCTTTAAAGTCCTGTGAACTCCAAGGAAAATGTGAATGATCGTCTCGGGGGAAATCCCTACGTTTTCCCCCCTTTTTATGGAGTGATTACTAACTAGCTACGTGAGTTATTAGTAATACCCATAATCACACTTCGGTGAATGATACGTTGTAGTAGCATAATGCTCGATGAAGACATATAGGCTTCAATGATAATGCACTCCAACTTCTCAACAAAGGTGGACTAAAATTTCCTAAAACGAGGTAAACAACTTACCGCCGTTTGTGTTCCAACTTCCGGAATCTGACAACCTCTGGTAATTTCCGTCCCTGGAAAATGCGGAAGAAATTTAGAAACTGAACGGTAAGCCACCAAATGATGTAAGAGTTGCTAGGATTTAATAGATGTTGTCACTTACCCTGTTGTCAGCCTTTTCACTTGGTCTTTGTTGTCTTGATTTTCTTCCGTAGAGCAAGTGATGACGTCGGCTTCGGTATAACTATGATCGTCAAGGTTCGCATAACATCATTCAAGTTCACACGTAGTCAATAATAGAAATGTGAACTCCGTAAACCAGCAAGAAAAATGTGAACAAAGACACAGAAAGAGATCAGTTTCATTTCTTCGCGTCCACAATTTCAACACGGGCTAAAGCTTGTTATTTGTTTTTTTACTATTATTATAATCATTATTATTATTACTATTATTATCTATCTTAGGCTAATTTTGAACCGGAAACTTTGAGATTGCTTTCCTAATGCTTAAAGGCCACTCATTTGAGTTTCGCTTGAAATACGGTCATCTCTTTCCTTGATCCTTATATGGCGTGAAAATTTCGTTTGTACAAATAATATATAATCAAATAGATAATCAATTTAATCTCCCTACAATCAGGGGCGTAACAATTCATAATTTATGGGGACTCAAGTGGCTTTAATAAAGATCTTACGATTCAATTACGTTGAAGGGAAAATGTGCCTTGATATAATGGGGGAGTTGAGTCCCCCCTCTCATCGCTACTGCTCACAGTTTTCCACCTTCATATAGAAGGTCTAATTGAGCATAAAAGAAAGATGGACATATTGATTTCATACCATTACTTTGAAACCAAAGTTTCCAAATTTTTTTTGCAATTTAACTTATAGTATTATTTATTTATTCCTTCTTTTAGCTTTAATTTAATACACCAAAGTACTTAATACAAAGTAGATGAAAACCAATAATAGTGTTTGGCATTATAATGCAACATATATGCAGAACTGATTCTAAAAGGATACTGAGGTTGTCCATACGTGGCGCTGTCGTCGCCGTCAACATTTAATTCCTGGTTTTCGTCTTCGGATGGTGGTTCGAATTTTCTGGCCACTCCATAAGATTCTAGAAAAATTATTCATTTTTATTACATTTATCTTTTTTTTTTTTTATGAAATAAACTCTACGCTTCGTCGGCGTCATTACTTTCGGAGAAAATTTTCAAATCATACTAAAGAAAAACTAAATTTTTGGCTCTGTAAAATTTCATTCAGTTTGGAAAATATTCTAACATTATTAATAAAAGTATTCTTATAATTTAATCATTTATATATGGTGAATTCTGTTTCCTAGCACATAAGAATATACGTGGAAATATTCGACGAAACAATACGCAATATAAATAAGAGACAAAAAACAACGTTTTAAAAGCGTATTTATGGCAAGATTGAATTCAATCTTGCCATAAATACGCTTTTAAAACGTCGTTTTTTGTCTCTCATTTACATAAGAATATTTCTGATTCTTAGTACATATGTATTTTGTATACAGTTAAACCTCTCTACAACAATATTTACCGCCTAACAATATATACCGAGAAAAATTATTTTTGTAGAGAGAGAGAGAGAGAGATTGTTATAGGGAGGGTTCATTATACAGTAAAACCTCTCTACAACACTATTATACGGACCGAGAAAAATTATCGTTGTAGAGGGATTTATCGTTATATCGGATATCGTTGTTGGGAGGTTTTACTGTAATAAAATATATTTCTTGTTACCTGTTAATCCCCTTTGCAACTGTGCGAAAGCTTGTAGCCTCGTCGTTAAAGCCCAATTGAATTCAGCAGCAGTTCGGCTATCGACTGAGGTTTCAGGCTCCATGTCGTGCGCCTAAAACATGAAGAACGAAAGCAGATCTATACATCTGATTTTTTTTTAAAGTAGATAACTTGTTATCGTGAAAATATATAACTTGATATCTCAAATTAGATAACTTGTTGTCGTGAAAGTATGTAACTTGATATCTGAAAGTATGTAACTTGATATCTGAAAGTAGCTAACTTGTTATCATGAAAGTATGTAACTTGATATCTGAAAGTAGATAACTTGTTATCGTGAAAATGGATAACTTGTTATCATGAAAGTAAATAACCTTTTATCGTGAAAATAGATAACTTGTTTGAGTGAAAATAGGCAACTTGTTAGCGTGAAAGTAGATGACTTGTTATCGTGAAAACTGGATAACTTGTTATCATGAAAGTAAATAACTTTTTATCGTAAAAGTAGATAACTTGTTTGCGTGAAAGTAGGCAACTTGTTAGCGTGAAAGTTGATAACTTACTATGCCATAAAATATTGTTTCCGATAACTTCCACAAATGTCTTTCGAGTAATTCCACTCAGTGGTAGAACCAACCATTTTTTGAAATATTATTAAATTAATTGCGTTCTAATTAATGGTACAATTTACAAATTATTAACCAAAAAATATTATTTGTTAATTTGATTAACGGCTACAGCTGTAATTACCAAGTCATTTATTTACTTTAATTTTAACATCAGGTCTTTTCTTCTTAACGTTAGAGCAGCTGTGATCATTTGTCTTAAAACTTAAGGATGTTAATTTTTAGTTTTAATTACCTTTCTGAGGCTTTGTCCAATCATGTGTGCCGCTTCCTCATGGGCTCTATCTGAACTGGTCGGGGAAATGGGATCCTCCCATTTCTTTCGTTTTATGATACACCTGCCTGAATAACAATAGGAAAATATAAAATTATTACTATTATGTCTAAATTTATATTGTTTTCAGCTGTAATTTTTACTTTGTATGCTATAGTTTTTACATTGTATGTATGCTATGAAGAATAATAATAACACTTACCTGTTAAACGAGTTGTTCTGTTTCCTTTAACCCGTTGGTATGTCTAAAAATACACAAATACTTGAATATATTCTTTGAAATGCCTAATTCTATAAGAGTACAAAAATGTGTATTTTATATTATACTCTAACTTAACTTATATTATTGAAAATATATTTATTTTTGGTTTAGTGTACTCTAATAATAATTTTTTTCCCGCATTCATATACTGAGATTCAGTGCGAATGTACTTACTTCCCACCTTGATTGGGGTTTGACCTTTTCGTCCTTCCTGCCCATGTGAAGTGGGGAAGAAAATGGCTGCGAAAGAAGACAGAGAGTTATTTTCTTTTGTCATTTGTGTCAATTTCATCATAAACAAAAAAAAAATCCTACCTTGTATTATAATATTTACAAAATAATTAGCTTTGAAATAATTATTTACAAAACACTTACTGTTCTTAATGTTGATGCCTCCATTTGCTGACTGATGCACCTAATAAATGTAATTAATATTAAAATCGTAATTTATTTTTAATAATCGTCGTAATCACAATGATCACCATTATAATCACAATGATCGTCATCATAATCACAATGACCACCATTATAATCACAATGATCGTCATCATAATCACAATGATCGTCATCATAATCACAATGATCATCATAGTCGTTAATAATTACTATGATATTGATCAAAATCAATCATAATCACAATAATCATCATTAATGGCAATAATAAATATCATAATCACAATAATCATCATTAATGACAATAATAAATATCATATTCACAATAATAACCATCATAATCACGATAATCAGTCATAATGATTAGTAATTACTATGATCGTAATCAAAATCATCGGAGTTTAATAGAGTGTGAAAATTTAAAAAACATATGCTATTTAATTTATTGTCAAAAAATATTATATTAATATTATCTCCTACTTTTTATAAAAAGGCAATCACTTTTTACATTTGTGAATGAAGACTTTTTTAATTCTTACTTGCTTATGTCTATCAGTCTTTCTACTTCAATCTCAAAATGTGCTGCTAGTTCTGGGAGTTGTAGTGTCTGACCACAGATTGGACAATATGGCGTCTGCCCGTCCAGGAAACACTTTTTGTGTCCTTTAAAAAAAAAGGCCATTTATAATCCTCCGTTCAGCATGCACACAATCTGAAAACATAAACTATCATACACTACTTTTCTATATAAAATAGCTTTTTCTTTCCCAATTTTTAATCTATTGGAAAATCTATGCATACTCAGCAAGGTCCTTAAACCTAACCACAAGCAATGTCAATAAAATTCGAATACTTGGATTAAAATAAAGATAATTTCAGATTATCCTTAACTATGCTCACACGCTCTGTTCAGATCTGGTCCGTTCAACATCATTTGTCCCGAAGTTATACGATGTCTAGAAAATCATACTTTTATCGTAAAGCATTGGTTCAAATCAAACCTCCCAAAAATCGCTCACTTCTAAGTGTCCAAAGGCAGTTCAATGTTCATTTGTATTATTATTTCGTAAAAGAAAATGAATTTTAATTTATTTTCATACTAAGGGTGTTAAAAAACTATCTCTATCACCAACTGAGAGATTTCTGCGCCGTGCAAGATAGCCTTTGTATTAATCATTATTTCGGGGGAGGGGGGGGTTGGAAAAGGGAAAAACGTAGGGAAATAAGCAATACAGCTGGCATAACTCCCATTTCCTAACCAGCTGCTGTGAGCAAAAACAAAACTCTTGTTTGCACAGCGGTTAAATCTGCCCACTTTATCACAATTTCGCTCCGTTTTTTCCTATACAGCTTGGAATTCGGGACTTGAGATCTATTAAAAGGGTCTGTGAGAGGGCTACTGTATTTTCGAGGAGTGGGGCAAGAATTTATGGGTTTCTGGGGTTTAAGGCCCAAGCCCTTTGGGATTACAAGTTCGGCCTGATTTGTAGTTCGGCCAGAGAGATTTGCAGCCCGACAAGTGGGATCTGGAATGTGTGAAACCGGCAGGATAAAAGACGAAACGGCAACGTAATTGACGCTCTGAGCTAGAAACCACACCAATGCCACGTGACTGGAAAACTATAATTCATTCTAAACTGCATGTCTGCTAAGCACAGCAATATGTTAAATATTATGTAGACATGTACTAGATATTATACTGTGAAATCTGTCTAGAGACCATGAGAAGTTATCACGATAGACAATTTATCTTCATAAGCAGCATCATCATTATATACGAAGTCATCGTCATAGGCATTATCGTTATATATAGATTTCACTGTATAAAAATATGCTAAATGTTGCATAAAATATGGTATATACAGTAAACTTTCTCTTAACGAGTGCCTCTCAAATGCAGTCAGATAAAAAATTCACCAACAACGAATTTTCTTCATAATAATGCCCCTCTTTTACGGACAACTCTTTCTGACCGGTGAATAACCATTAATGAAGGATTTACTGTACTATGTAAAATGTATTGAATATTATTCAAAGTATGATCACGTATTAAATATTATTCAGAATGAGATCACGAGTTAAATAGCATTTAAAGTATGATTATGTATTAAATATTATTCAAAGTATAATCACGTATTAAACATTATTCAAAGTATGATCACGTATTAAATATTATTCAGAGTGTGATCCCATATTAAATGTTATTGGAAGTATGACCACGTATTAAACATAATTGAAAGTATGATCACGTATTAAAATTGTTCAACGTATTGTCACGAAAAATATGAAAATTCGAGTTTATTATTCACAATATGTATAAAAATGCTTTATTTTTCAATATTGACAGATGAGAAAAAACTTTTTCTTTAAGTTATTAGGAGAAATTAGTAACTAAGTCGTCAATTTCAGATACTCTTAAAACTGAATCTAGAAATAAAATATTCCTCTTCAAACTGTGAACAAAATAAGCATCGCACTCCAAAAAATGTGATATATTCATGCAATTTACTCTTTGCAAAATGGATAAATTTTGAAAAAAAGTGGCTTGTGTGTACTCGGGGATTTGAACTTGGGATCTGGTGGGCTGCATGAGGTTAACGGTGTCTCAAAAAATTACGGTTTGTTTGATGCAATTTTCGACATATAATATTATTCAGAATAATATTATTCAAATAATATTATTCAGAGTGTGATTACATGTTAAATAGTATTTAAAGTATGATTATGCATTAAACATTATTCAAAGTATGATCACGTATTAAATATTATTCAGAGTGTGATCGCGTATTAAATAGTATTGAAAGTATAATCACGTATTAAACATGATTGAAAGTATGGTCACGTATTAAATATTATTCAACGTATGATCACGTATTAAATATTATTCAGAGTGTAATCACGTGTTAAATATTATTCAAAGTATGATTATGTATTAAATATTATTCGAAGTATGATTATGTATTAAATATTATTCACAGTAAAATGCTAATTCAAAGTAAATACTATTCAAAATTGAATTGCTCAAAAAATAAGTGGAGAAATTTACAAAATAAATAGATCGCGATTACTCAATGTATGCGTGGACTGATTTAAACTAGTTTGGAAATCAGGCTGACGGATATTTGACCTTTGTCCAAAAAAACAGAGAGAGAGAGAAAGAAAGAGAGGAGGTCCAATCTAGTAGCCAGAGGGAAAAAAAGGTGAGGAAAAAAGCGTGATGGGCGTCGAGGATCGCCTGTAATTTGCTTGACCTCCTTCAGGGGTTATGTCGGCACAAATTGGACAAGGGGAAGGTTGGGCGCCAAAATAGCTTCCGGTAAGTGACAGCACAGGAAAAGAATCGGAAGTGATACTTAATTGAAAGTGATCGATGGCCTTTCATTGATGTGGCACGTATTCTGATAGCTCCTCGATGGATGTGCCGCACAATTCGATAATTTAAGCATAATATCCTCATCAGAAACACTTACGTTTCCAAAAGTAACAACAACAGGAAAATATGAACTCCGTAAAGTAATGAAATCATAGGTTTCATAAACATCACAATATTTTCCTTTTACAAAACTATGGGTATTTTATGATCATGCATATAAGAATGTTATTGACGTCAATGTGCCACATATCAGTTCCTCTCCCCCCCTTTCGCGGTAAATGGAGAGGATTAATCAATGAAAACTCGTTGAAATTAGTCCATTTCAGTACTTAAAGTATTGCTATAATCACGTGCTTATTAGCCAGGTCCGTGCTTAGGGGGTGCGAGCTTCCTAAGGCCGCTAAAAAATTTCAGTGTAAGCACCAAAAAATGCGTTTTTAGCGGCCTTTATATACCTTCCCAGAGTATTTCATCAATTGACCTTTTGTGTGTGACGTTATATTTCCCATAACGCTCATGGAGATTCCAAACAGTAGTCAAAATAAATATACACGTTATTAGTCAAATGCGTTAGCATCAGTAGACTATGCACGTTATTACGTTTATAGTGGTGGCCTTATAGCCACTACAGAGACTTCCCGGTTTCCAAAAAAAAAAAAGGACATCGCAAAGTTTTGAGAAGCAGAAATTTATAAGTACATTGTACTGCTTTTTGTTTCTGTTTACAATGCAGCAGTAGACTTAAATAAAACACTTCCATTTATCCACAACATCGAAGTTAAGCAAGAAACGCCCCCAGCGATCCATGTATCCCCAGCGATTGATGTATCCCCAGCTAATTTTGTTTAAAAACGTCTATTTTTAGTTCAAATTCATCATCTGCTCTTTACCTTTAGTATTTGGACTAGTGAAGAAATTTTATTTTGTAATGCTAAACTCCGGTCAGTTGTTTGTTTGTTTTTGGTTTTTTTTTTACGTTACATTAAAGCATGGTTGAGGTCCCCTAAAATCTGTTTCGCCCAAGGCCGCTAACGCCTTAAGCAAGCTCCTGTTATTAACCTATTTGCAAAATGGAAATACCAGATTGTAAATTACGTAGAAATTAAAATTGTCTTCACTGGTCCAATTCAATTTTACTTAATCACTGTTTAAAAGTAGTTCCATACATTTCTCAGAAAAAGAACTATTGTGTTTTGGTTTTTTTTTGTTGTTTTTTTGTTGGGGTTTTTTTGCGCAGTATAGCCCAGATGCTCTTGCGCCATAAAAAATTCAAACAAACAAACATATATACTTTTGAACCCCAAGAATTGTGGGAAAATATCTGCCGCCTTCAGGAGAAAAAGAATAAACATGGCAATGATAAGATATCACACATTTCATGACCGTAAATGTAATTATTTCATAGCATTCGGTGGCGCAGTTTGACTTTAGAAATGGGCATGGGCGCCACTCCACCCCCCCCCGTATATCCAGGAAGGTGCCTCCAGGAAAAATTCCAATTGAATAATGTTGTTGGACTGTAGTTTCTTGTGGATTCAGTCCTCTTTTCCCCCTTTTTTCATAAGTCAAGGGGTGCAAGGGTGCACTGGCGCCCCCTCGGGACGCCCGTATGAAATGGCTAACCTCCAATTGTTCCCGTCGGATAAAAAAAAAAGTCACAACTCATACATCTTGTCATTATCATCATGATGATCATGTATATATAAATTGCAATATTTTTAGTCAAGGTGGTGGGGTATTCTGAACAATTAGAGATTACTGACTTCTGAAATTACGCTACGTTGCTGTTAACAATACACGCTTTTCAGGTGTTCCTGTCCTTTGTATCACATGAAAGGCAATCACGTGAAGTCGTTTTAAATTAGTTTAAATAATCAGTATTTAAGAAAGAAGACAACGGTTCCTGTGTGTGTTTGACGTCGAAGCCTTACTCATGCTTGTGATGTAGATCTCATTTCACAAGTTCAGAGGGGTCCTTGAAGTACAAGCAACTCCAGGGAACGTCTAACCCACTAGAGAATCCCTCTGAAGACGTTCAAATCCTTCCCCACCGTAGAAGGAGCTTACCCTTAATACCTCCCAAAGCCTTTGCAACCACCATTCCAGAGCGATTTGTGTCGACGTTTTTTCCTTAAAGCGAGAAAGGTTTTAACTGTCCCCGTTCGGTTCGAGGACATTGTGACAAGAGCCATTCCCTCCGACCCTCTTCCTCTTACAGACTGAAATCGACAAGTACAACACGTGCAAGTTGGTGATTTCTGATTTCTCTGGGCATGCAAAGTTATCCCCTAAATAATGATCTACCAAAACTTGCAGAAGAATTTTGAGGTAATATTTTCAGGGGGGGGGTGATGGGGAGAGGAACAAAGGGCGCTAATGATCATAATGATGGGAAGTTTAGAGAACACCAGCTGCTTCCGCCTTTCTCCAACAATTTTTCTCATGTTAAAAAGATAATCACAGATGCATCCTTCCTCCCCACCCTTTTCTCCCATCCCTTCCAACCCCTAAGCGGTAAAAGCAAGAAAGTGACAACACTTTGGCCACTACTTGGAAACTTTAAAAGTATAGTTCGAAATTTAAAGTTCTTTATTTCCGGTCTTCCCAAGAACTTTAAACTGCATTATTCGAAGAGCTGATTAAGTATTCAGAATGCATGAAAGGATAAACAGCCTCTCATAAAATGGAACAATAAAAATATGGCTTCCTTTAAAATCAATTTACACGCATAAAGCGGAAATATTCTCTTCCAGACCATAGCAATAAAGCGAATTACAAATTCTTTGATTTTCCAGTGTAGGAAAATATAAGAATTACTTTTATATCATAATAACATATTAAACGTGCAGTAGCATTGGTAATTGCGAAAACGCGACCTAGAGACATGAAGAAGTCTGCTGGGAAAAATGACGTCAATAGGTTGGCACAAACTTTCAATTTTTGAAAAACGCAATAAAGCGGGGTATTCCTATAGCCTATATTATGACTTTAAAAATACTAATTCTTAGTTCCCTATCAGCTATCATAACAAAAAAATTTCAACGACAGATAGAAAAATTTTTAAAGTCAATAATAAAATCGTTGGGGAATGTTTCTTTTCAAGAGTTTTAATGAAAATGGTTGCAAATTTTGGCGTTTATTTAAGAACCATTTTCCAACTGTTTCGGAGGTTGCGTTTCCTCTGAGATCCTGTTTGGTTTGCGCCCCCATTCCGTTTTTTTAATTTCGCACTAGTAAATAATGACTCTATAATGCAGTATGTATGATACATTTACGTTTTTAAAACCAAAACAAACAGACGTCTCTCTGTGACAGAAACTAACATATTTTGTTTATTAACACATATAAAGAAAAGGATATTTAAATAATTTGGATAACACGTCATGAGAAGGGAAGAAAATTATGCAAGAAAACTAATAGTGAATATGGACATTGAAGAAAAGCTTTGGAAAGGAAGACAAGGAAGAGGTAGAAAGAACTGGTTAAAGAAAATTGGAGAAAAAAGAGACTAAGAATGGAGAAATCCTGAAATCTAGAGAAAGTTCATCAAAACCAGCGACCCCTGTATAAAAATAATAGCTGGAAGAAGAAAAATAATATATTTAAACAAATTCATTCTAAAGGATAATGTTTTTAAAAACTTCAAACGAGGCCTTATCTGTTATATGTAAAGGTAATGAGTGGAATAGGACATCTGTTTCTCTGGATCTCTGTTTGGGAACAAAAAAGTAAATTAAATTTGAATTAAAAAAAAAAAGCTTTATAATGTGGAAATTTCAGGAATTAGATTCTTGGTACATACTAATTTTAACGCTTGGGTGCCTTAAATAGGCCCCAGGTTGGCACCTACAGATATCTTAAACATCATTTTATCATGCTGTGCTCCACCTGCCATTGATGCAAAATCTTCCTTCCTGCTTAACTTGAATTTATTACATTGCCACTCCAAAAATCTTGCTTCATTATTCTCAACCTTACAAATCATATCAAATGATGTGCGAAGTTGGTTATTAAATTACAGCATCGCGACAATATCGTTTACAATCGAGCTTAAGCGAATCTTCAAAGCAGAACGGGGTAAGGGCAAGCTTCGAACTTAAGAGCCTCACCTAACATATATAATGCTAATTAATATCTATATAATACTAATTCATATTTATATAATACTAATTCATATCTATATACTACTAATTCACATCTACATATCTATACATACTAATTCATATCTATACTCTAATTATCTATATACTGTGTAATGCTAATTCATATCTATATACTACTAATTCACATCTACATAATTCTAATTAGCATCTGTGTAATGCTAATTCATGTCTGCATAACGCTGAGTCATGCCTATATGCTACCAGTTCATATCTACATAATGTTAATTCATATCTATATAATGCTAATTCGTATCTATATAATGCTAATCCATATTTATATAATGATAATTCATATCTATATAATGATAATTCACATATATATAATGATAATTTACATGTATATAATGATAATATCTATAAAATGCTAATTCACATCGATAAATTGCTAATTGTCATCTATATAATGATAATTCACATCTGTAAATAATACTAATGCACATCTATGTAATGCTAATTTATGTCTACATAACGCTGATTCATGTCTACATAATGCTGAGGATTGTCTATATAACACTAATTCGTACCAAACCTCTCTGCTTTAGGGCCCTGTTTTACTATATGGTACATTTTTAAAATATCTGCAGTATCCCAGCGAAGATTTCGTCCTTCTTTAAGGAAATAGAAATAAAACGAAACGCTATTTCGGGACAACAAACATCGTTATTCTACTTGACCACCTTTAGTCACTTCCTAAGCACGTTAAAATCCAATTTTTTTATCATTTTACATCGTATGGAAAAGATCTATTTGCCTTTGAGTCACATTTACGATTCCCTTGGTGAAGCGCGTAACCAGGAAGACCAGGTGCCTCCACCCAGAAAGCAATTTTGTAGACAATTCTAAAGTCTTTGGACCCAAATCGTGTAAAACTAAACTAGCGAATTAATCTTAGAACCCTCCTCACCTCAGTTGAGTCCATGACTACCTTCTTACACTTAAAACGACAACGGCATTTATAATCAAAGATCTTTAAATTGTAAATTTCAGGTTCAAATTCTCTTCCCTTTCCATGAAACTTGTATTTTAAAGAATCGAGTGTTGCTCATTGTTATTTGAAGACGAATGCAGAGATCCCACAAATATTCGATTTTACCTGAGAATCACTGAAAATAAAAAAAAAAGCTAAGTTTCGCATGAATGGGCGCTAGCACTGGAATTTCACAACAACACTACCATTTCACACCCTCTACTTTCATTGAAAAAGAAGATAGTCGCCCCTCTTAAGATGTATAACCCAAATACAACTATACCTTCTGTATAAAAGATCTGGGAAACATGTATCTTTTGATGGGTTGTTTCTTGTGTCGCCTATCGCTTGGAATACCTTCGAATGCACGATCAGCTCGACACCTGCAAGTCGGACAATGGCATCGAAGTATGCCCGAAAAAAAGAGAGCAGGATTTAAGAGTACTCCCAGCCCCTTCCAGTCGGTACAAAGCTACTAAGAGTACTTGACTTTCAAGCGCCTGAGCCCCTTTCTATACATCTTAAAAGGGAAGTGATGTCGCAAAGTCAGGTTTGGAAACACGTGCGAGTCGGGCTCTGATTTGGTGGCTGCAAAAGCACCGCGGTGTGGCATGCCCAATATATTAATAAAGGAATTGACAGTCCCACATACCATGTCCGTTTCAAAAGCTTCAGTTTCGAACGCTTCGATAACAAGCCAAGCTTTCAAACGGGAATCAAAGTTAAAAAATTTAACAAGGGCATTGGAAGTTTAAATGTACAATAAAACACGATGATCAAAACTAAAGTTAAAAACGGAAAAAAACAAGACGTCGCCATCGTTATCATGAATAACTGACATCATTATAATCCTAAATAAGCGGTAAGTAAGTTGATGTTTTAAAGAATTGCACTCTATTCCATTGATAATGTTCAAAGCCGTTTCCAGGTGTTTTTCTGCCCTTGGGGAGAATTGAAAAGTGCCTCCACCCACTCTTTCGTCTATATCCCCCCCTATCTCATCATCAAACTCCAGCGGTACAACAATGTAAATTTTCTATTATACTTTGAATCATTAAACCCGTTAATTATATTTATATTTTAAACTTATATTAGTTATTTTGTAACGTTAGGGTATTGTGAATAGTAAAACAATTGCTACATGTTATAATTGTTTAATTTCAATATTTTATATTTTTGAAAACTGAGGTATTATGGGAATAATAATTCAAAGCGCAATGTTGTATTTGTATTATATTTGTATTATTTGCTTAAATATATTAGATATAAAAGAACTTGTGTGCAAAATTAAACAATGAAACATGTCAAATATTTTTACATTCGTCAAAGTAAAGACTTATTAACTAATTGTTTCGTATGCTTTTGAAAACAATTCGATGGTTTAATTTTTTCCATTTTTTTTTTCTCCTCATTTGCTCCTTTATTATTAATTTAAAATTAATGTTTTTACTCCATTTTGCAGCCCCTAAAATGTTGCTGCCCTGGGCAGCCGTATACTCTGGTTTAATAGTAGAAACGGCCCCCTTGTTGTCCATGAAAACTCAATAACTTGTTTTTTTGTATTGAATTTATTTTCTTTCTTATTTTGTCTAATATTATACTTATTGGAATATTCAGTCATGCGAGCTTTTTAATAATCGGAACAGAGTTCATCTCCAATAATCAACACTTTTAAGCAGTTAATAATTATTATGCGATATAAAATCATTGCTTTACAAACTATCATCTTATATCCGTTACGTGTATTTGATGACAAAAATATTTCACTGCTGCTGCTTCTTATATCAAATGAGGCCTAAATATAAAATAATTAATTATAAGTCTAAAACAAAAGAGCATCGAATGTCATTGATAAACAATGTAGATATGGAAATCTCGTGTAGTAATTACTAAATTAATTTATGAAGGGCCTACAAACAACAGATATTCTTATTAGTTCAAAAATCCTGATTATTAATTATTAGTTTGAAAAAGACACGTTTCTGTTATGGGATATTTATCGATTTGATAAAAATTTATTTATTTTTAAATTATATTCCAATATTTAAGGCAAAAATTCCGCAATCTTTTCTAAACACAAACATGATAATTTAAGACTATAATCGAAGGCTTTCGTACTTTAATAATAATAATAATAAATTCTTTTATTTTAGGCAAAATTATACATAAAACATGTATGGCCGATTAATTTATGATGTTATGACAATTTTGCACGGGCAGCACTTGGTGAAGATAGCATACATGTGATATTGAAGGTATATGTGATATTGAAGATATCTGTAATATTGAAAATGTAGCCTATATTTGTAATTCTTCCGCTTTAACAATTTACTTATTACCTATGCAAACTAGCGTACTGAAATTAACTTGTTTTTCTTCCAAAACGAAATTTTAAATGCCGCTTAGTGTCCGAACTGTTATTTAATCTATATTAATTTTCATACGGTTGTGTGGAAATCTGTTTGGTTAATCCATATAAAAGCACATTTCCACAAGTATCTGAAGGGGGTATCGCAGGGTCTCAGGTGTACGCAGGGGATGCTGATGGGGTTATAACCCCCCATTGAAAGAGAACTTTGTATATTTAACATAGAAATACACGGAGTTGTAGCTCAGCAACGCCCCATTGGGGCGTAAAACCCCCCTTCATGAATTTTCTGTGTAAGTCTATGCAAGAATCCTGACGTGGCCCAGCCATAACGCGTTTACCTATGGTGACGTCATCCCGGGTTCGGCTCGCAATGATGAAAAACAAGAACAAAAAAATATATACCAAATGCTTACTTCAATCCGGGAGTTGGTTCCCTAGCTCTAAAGAAATTCGGCTTCCTCAGGGGAAAAGTAGATAAGCGCCCCATGGCGCCATATTAGTAACGTATTTGTCTACCACTCTATACACCTGGGTTCGACTCCCATCCTTATCGGGGAACACATTCCGCTCCACCGTAGTCCGAAGTTTAGTCCCATGACTGCACATGCTCGGATTCCTGGGAAAACTGTAGACCACGGAGCATCAGGACCCCTACTCTTCTTACAGCGCAAAGTCACAAACAAACGAATATTTCCATTTAGACCCACACGAACGCTGTTCCCATCAACTGGTTCTTCGATTATATTCTGGTGTTCGAATTGCGCGTTCCATGGAAATCTATTGAAATGTATTTGGCAAAAGCGGGCTGCGTAAAATATATATTCCAGCCGCAATCACGACCCACAGTCGCGAAATAACATCATGACTCCTTTATTTTGAAAGACCTTCATTCTTTGCTACGAAATACAACGTTTGATCCTATTAACTCCATATAATAGTTTCCCAACCATACGTTTTTCCTAATACATTCGTGTATACAGCGTTCTGTCACCTTCTTTTTTGCTTTCCGCCCACGAAACGCCGTCAAACCCACCATCAATATGCAAAGTTTGACAAGAAAAGACGCGAATTCTGCAATTTTCTAACGTTTTTGACATCAGGATTGAAATATTCGACTTTTATATCTATGTTTCTACTTTTGGCACAAAAATTTCAAAAGAAAGAAAAAAGTACACCCCTTTATACATCCTCTGTACATTTCAATCGGCTTTTCGTCCTACATTGAGCCCCAAAGGGTTTCATTTTTTGAATATCCTGCCGTATAAAGATTTTCTTGGCTTTTTCTGTTGCCCCTCCTTGTCGTGTTTTTGTTCGCAAATGCCGAAGATTTTCGACTTGAATAGGTTTTCTATTGTGCATAGTGCTGAAGAAGTGAATAAGAACCGGGGGGAATAATGCCTTTTTGTACATTCGTTTTATGACAAATTTGTGTTTTTGTCGCTCGATCGTTTAATTTCGTTTTTTCTTGTTTCGTATCCGTCAGAGAAATTCTCGTTTTGGTCTTTAATTTATTTTTATGGGCTTTAGTGGAATACGGACTCATCAAATATTAACAACAGGCCTGTAGCTAGGTTGAAGGGGCAACAGGGGCACGGCAAAGGGCATTTGAGTACAGGGTACCAGGGACTCACAAGTACAAAATAATTATCAGGAGCAATACAGGATTTAGACATTATGTCACTATGAACCCGAACACATTTGATGGCTGATGGTTTTTTGGTTTTTTTGGTTTTTTTTTGCAACTACAAATAATGTAATATTAGCAAACATGTATCAAAGTATGTATTTTAAATTTTATGAAGGGGAGATTGGGTGCAATTTATACAAATATACATAGAAACAGCTTTATACATTAATTTTTAATAATTTTCAATATTTTAACGCTGTGCTATTATTGTTCTACATATATATATATATACACACATAAATATCTCGATGGGGCAACTCAAGTCACGCCCCTTCTGGCTACAGGCTTAATTAACAACAGTTAACCCAACAAATGTAACATTAACGCACTTTTAGATGAAAAAGCAAATTATGTACAGGACTGTTTGTAAACTTTTTCGGTGTCGCGAAACTCGGGACATTTCTAAAATTGATAACCTTTGCATAACCCGACAATTTTAAAATTAACAATAACAATAGACATATAGTTGTTAAAATTAATGAAAATGACGCATGAAGAATGGGGAAAAACAGGGAAATATATCATTTACATGAAGACCATGAGCTTGTGACAGAGCGAAAAGAAGAGGCAGCTCGGGCATGTAGAAAGGATGGGAGAATTTATAATGACTAAGAAAATTATGAGGACCAATCCAATAGGATTTGAAATGAAAGTGGGACGTCCTAGGAAAGGGTGACATGATGGATTCACTTCCTCTTATAGGTCTTTGAACCATCCACCCCTGGAAATACAGTGCCGCTTACTCGGCCAACTTTTCCAGAAACTTTCACATGCACACTAGCACGGTGACATGATGGAATGGAGGAAATTCCGAGAAGAATGGAAGTAAGGGAATGGAGAAGCAACCCCTTGGATAGAGGAGAATGGGTGAAAATCGTTAAAGAGTCCCAGTTCCTTCAGTGCCGATAAAGAACACAAATGTATTTATTAAATCCTTCACTAAAAATATCAAATGAGAAGGAAAGTAGAGAAAGAAACAGTTTATCTCTTTATTTTACCAGCAATTATTAGCTGACTACGCCATACGCTTAAGAAGCTTTCGAACAATGTTTGCAGACGAGCTATAGACTGGAACCCCCAAGAAAAAGAAGCGACATAAACTAAGAAACATAGAAAGGAGAACTGTAGATGGCATAATTAAAGAATGTTTTAAAACAAGGGGAGAGATTAAGTGACTTGCAAAACGCAATGGTAAATGGAAACTTTTTATGAAGGGCCCTTTAAAGAAAAAAGGCCGACTACAAGTCATAAAAATAGGACAAAAGTGTTGAAGGATTTGATAATCAGGCCTTTGTTCTAATAATTTTATGCATATATTTTTACAAATACTAGGAAGGAATAACTTAGCCATCGACGCACGGTATTACCTTTGTCATATAATCACATTTTACCTTTCGTGCATCGTCATCATATGCGCATATAGAATGTATTATATTACATGCAGTATTACCAATTTTTATTTATTTTATTTATTCATTTACTCGTTATTTCGTGAAACGTTGTAAAATGTTCGCAAGGCACTTGCGACAGGTTAACTTGCGTTATGTTCGCAAAACGACGTTTAAGGACATATTAACTTGCAAATTACAGTGAGGTCTGTTTATATCTTCGACCTAGGGACCGGAAAAAGATTTTATAGACACGTTTTACACCTTACATTAGATCAAACGGTTGACGACATCTCACGTCCAGCTAAATTTGAAGTCTGTGTTATTAATCTATTCTTTTCAAGGAATGAATTTGTTAGAATGCATTACTATGTTAAAATAAAAAGAGAAATCTTTATTTCTAGATACGAAATCTACGCTCTAGAACACAAGTTTCCAACGTTTTCTCTACTTGTGTACCTCTTTTAAACCAATTTCTATAAATTGTACCCTTTGTTTTTGAAATAGCTGTTTTTAAATACTATCATTTGTTTAGTACCTATCTGGAAAATTTCTACACTAAAAGTACAAACCATAGATTTGATTTTACATATTAGCAACACAGAAATAAATATATATTCATGTTGAAAAGCGATAATGAATCCCAGATATTTTTACCAAATTTGAAATGTTATTATGTATGTGTATGTTATTATATAAATGTAATTATTAATAATAATCTTAATAAAAGGTTTGTTTTTGTTTTGTTTTGTAAATTCAGCCTTATGTTGGTCCATAATTAGCGTTTTGCATTTTGCTTACTTGTTTTTCTGTCATTACTGATTATTTTTTAAGAACCCCTGAACGATAGGAGTACGCAGAAAGTTCATAAGTGGGTTATAGACTCAGTGGGGGGGTTACAGAGCTATAGCTCCATATATTTATATGTTTACACATAAAATTTCAAAGCAATAAGGGTTTATAAACCCCCACCCCAGCACACACGTTGCGTACGCAAGTCTCCCGAACATCCCATCAGGTACCCCAGGTTGAAATCACTGCTCTAGAACGCGCTTACTACTTATATTTAAAACACAACTAAAGAGGCGCATAGCCTAGATGCTCTTGCGCCATAAAAAGCCAAACAACTAACCAACCAACAGCTAAAGAGTACTATCATTTAGGTTAGGCCATAGAGAAAATTATTCTTGGATGTATACTTAACACGAGCCAGGGGTACTTTGAAATCATTACTTTAAAATATATTTAACGTAACTCAAAATAGCATAATATTATTCGTCATATCATGTGGAAAAAGTAGACATAATTTAAAACGATAATTTAATAGTTTGAATTTAAAAATTTAAGAGACATTAATTCTACTCTGAAAAATGCAATTTCGACACCCTCCAATCTTTAGACCAATGCGAATCTATGGTAACACACTTACAAATAATATAAACTAAACAAATATGATAATCGCAAAGAAATATATAAATAATATGTAAAGTAAACTTAATAGACAAAAGTCATGTAAATTTAGGGTAAAATAGCATCTTTTATATAAGCTCAACAGAAAACATTACATGCTCTGGAAGCAAAATTAAAGAATAAAAAAGAACAAAATGTTTCTCATTGGCTGCAATAGTCACGCACGTTTGATTATTATTTTTACAATAGACAATGGCATCAGCAATATATTATCTGTATAAATAACCACCTTATAGTTGTATGCATAAAACTACTTCATTATTTGTTTAAAGAACGTTAATTTCTATTTACGTACATAGATTATAAAATAATTATATTTTTTAATGACTGCTTTCTAAATATTCCATGGAAAATGAGTCAGAAAAGGGATAAGAAGGGAAGAATATGGTTAGATACTACGCGAAAACAAAGCTTCATGTTTAGTATGGCAACTCGAATCCTCGTGGGGAGGGGGGGGTCTGAAATCCACCCCTCTCTCCCTCTCACACACACAACCCCTGACAAATCGCCCGCAAATCCTCGAAATTTGTCAAAGGCCTTATAAGATCTGTGGGAGTGGAGGGGAATCGGACAACTATCGGTCAGGGGAGTGAGAGGAGCGGTAGATCGAGGGGGGGGGAGACAATAGAGGCAAAGGAAGAAGCATAAGGGGGGGACAAGAGATCTATCCCAGATTTTCCGCCATAGGTGGGTCGTGCCAAGCATGTAAAAACAGGAAAGTCGCCCGATCATCCATTTCTGTGGATTTGAAATTTTTCTCTCTCAGCTAACCGCCGTAGTTGATCCGGAGATTTTGTCCGGAGTGGCCCGCCGGTGTTCCCGGATTGGCTACTCATCCTCAAAGCCGTGCCTTCATATTGATGCATTGGAAGCACTATTGTTATCGAATTTTCCTTTGTCAATGACAGCGTACCTGATCTCTTTCACATTATATAATATTTACCAACAAATTTCACATTCCCATCTTTTAATTTTTACCTTTTCCCTTAAATTACCATATTTTTATCTTATTTTTTTGTTGTTTTTTTAAAATAACCCAATAAAATAATCTCTGTTTTTGATTCGTTAAACTAATATTCATGTCACCATTTTTTCCTATATTATTATTTATTCCACTCTTTACGCCTAAATAAATGGCAATACAACTGCAAAATGAAACTGAAAGGGCTTTAATAATCATAAAAGATGTGTATTATAAACTTTAAATTACTAGTACCCCTAAACTGTACTGGCGCAGTATAGCCCTTGCGCCATAAAAATCTAACCAAACAATCAAACTTTAATTATACAGTTAAAAATAAGTTGCTAGAACCATTGCGTTTAACACTAGTGCGATTACGTGTTTAATTGTCGTATGACGGTTACTGTATACTTTTCTTTGATTTAGATAGCTTTAAATTTAAAAAAAAATACACACATACAAAAAAAATTAATCGCAAGGCACAATTAGGCTGTTATTTGTTATTTTATCTGGCAACGAATTTGCCTTTAATTAAAGGCAACTGTTTTCAGTTCAGGTAAAAAAAATTATTCTTTTATTGTTGCCAGTTTACGAAACGACAATATTGCAAATATACATAAGTATTTTTTTTTTAACCGTGCTCGCGTTCTTGCCTTGTCTGGAGCAAAATGACCCTTGCTGCGCCATAAAAATGCAACCAACCATGAAAGTACTTTCAACTTACGATGAATCACAATACAAATAAAACAAGTTATTAAGTAATTATTAATTAGTTATTAAATATATTAATATTAAGTAAATTATTAAGTAAAAGTTATAAAACTTATGATTATTTAATCAATATATGCATGCCGATTTCAAAGAGGCTTTCAATTTTAAATAGGAATTAATTTTTTTTTTTTGAATAAAGTATTGCCTTTCAGAATTCTCTCTGGAAAAAGGTTGCTAGAAAGTGATCTCTGTTTATAATGTCGTTTAATTACCTTGTCAATTTCCATGTCCTGTGCAACAGCTTGTATTTGGCGGTAAACAAAGGGTAATATTGGCCCTTTCTCGTTTCCCCCCCCCTGCAGTATTACTCATCGGCAATAATGATCCACGTTTGGCGCAATATTGCGCCCTTTCCCAATGGCAGTAACCTCGGCTCCCGCTTAGAAGTGCTTTCGCGTCAACATTATGGGAAGAAACAAATTGCCTTTTGATAAGGCGCTACCCCCAAAACACCCATCTGCACCTTCTTATCGCCCCCTCCCCGCCCCCATCAGATATAAGAGACGAAATAAAAACCCTGGACCCCAAAGAGGCCGATTTGTTTCTTCGTTCTCATCTTAAACCAGAATTTACTTTTTCGCGGGCTTTCTTGCTAAGAAAAAACGATTCTCATGCAGATAGACTTTTCTTTTTCTACTTTTGCGATTCTTCTTTTTCCTATTCTATTCTTTCTAAAGCTAGATGAATATAGTAGCAGCTGCTGATGTATTTTGGGGCGTTTCCTCGTGGTTCGAAGACTCGGTTTTTGCATTTTGGGGCGTAAAGTCGCAGTTGATGGAAGGATAAACTTGGACCAGATGGGGTTTGTGGTAAAATTCTAGAATTTTTTACTCTTTTCTTCCTTAGAAAATCTTCGTGGAAGTTGTTCTAGAAAGAGCACAGAGTGAAAGGAACCACGGCCAGGAATTCAGAGCACTTTCACCAAAAATAACTCAAGTCAAAATACATCCATTTCAAGTGGCGCTTATGCACTTTATTACAAACCACCAGTTCTAATAAATTATCAACACTATGAAGAAAGGGTGACTTCATCCAGTCGAAAGTGACAACAAAATCTACAAGACCAGTCAAAAGTAACAACAAAATCTACAAGGACCAGTCAAAGGTGACAACAAAATCTATAAGGACCAGTCAAAAGTGGCAGCAAAATCCACAAGGACCAGTCAAATGTGAGAACAAAGTCTACAAGGGTGACAACAAAATCTACAAGGACCAGTCAAAAGTGGCAACAAAATCTACAAGGACCAGTCAAAGGTGACAACAAAATCTACAAGGACCAGTCAAAGGTGACAACAAAATCTACAAGGACCGGTCAAAGGTGACAACAAAATCTACAAGGACCAGTCAAAGGTGACAACAAAATCTACAAGGACCAGTCAAAAAGTAATTCTCTGACTGTCTTGTCCACTATCCAATCTTTGACATTAGGCACCTTTAAAGAATCTTTGATTTGGGTATTCTGTGTGGAAAACAAAAGCACATGTCTTTAACAGGGTGCCCCATGCGAACCATAAAAGAAGTAAATTTCCATCTTTATGAAAAGGAAAATTAATTTCTCTAGATCACTGGGCATCAGAAAAGGACTCGTTATTCTCTTTTAAAGGCTTTTTGATAATTTCACATAATTTGACCTTTTTTTATAATTAATTTGTGATTTGAAAATTATCTGCTTCGGGCAAAACTCACAAAGTAGCAAATATTTAAGCCCGCGTCCACACACGCAACAGAACACCGTATCGTAACACTGTCTCTTATTAAGTCGGGACCGCACTCCGCAACAGAGCACCGTAACATTTCCCAGTCCTGCCAGTTGTCGGTTTTCCGCGTCGCTTCAAAGTAATGTCACGTGGCTATGTTGCATCCAATGTTCGTGTATTTGGACCGGTTTGCCAACAATAGCGTTTTGTTAGTGTAGAAATCGGCGTGAGCTGATGGGAAGCAGTGATGTTACGCGGCGATGTTCGCCCCGTAACATCATCGCGTAACATGGGATGTTACGCGACGATGTTCTGTTGCGTGTCTGTACGCACCCTTAGAATAAAGATCCACACTGTGCACCTTAAGAGAAAAGGGATATTTTTTTTATAAAATTTGCGCGTTTTTCTAAAGCAAATCAAAAGTTCCTGGATACATATACCATAAAACCTTCATAACATAGACACTTTTAAATCAATAACAAACACCTCTATTTAGCGGGCACTTTTCCGTTCCGAATCCTAATCTTCACTATACCCCAAACACTCCCGAATGATGAACAGATTTCCAAATCCCGAGGTGTTCGCTGTTCAGAGGTTTTACTTCAAATTTTATTGTTTGAGTTGTTGGATAGCTTCAATACTCTCATAAAGTTTACTTTTACGCAGTTGATTTTAACATAAGCACATGTGTCATAGTGTTTAATATCTCTTATTTTCTTATAAATTAATTTTATTACAATTAACCAATTAATAACAGTTTCAAAGTTTAAAAAATAATCTGCAATTTTGCAAATCGTCGTAGTATCCTTTTTAATCGTAAACTGCAAATAAAACAATCACTTGCTGCTCAGGCACTAAATGAGGTAATAAAGCAATCACCTGTTGTGACGCTACTTAGTTTCTGCGTCTGATAATTTACGTGAAAGTACTAGAATCACCATACAGTAGTAAGCCGTCCAAGGCGAATTAAATTCCCGACCACACACCCCTAACGAAAAATAGAATATGCCCCCACCCCACCCCAACTTATAAATGCATATAAAGATCCAACAGCAGTTTATATTATCCGGATATTTTTTAAGGCAAGAAAGCCTTTTGGACCCCTCTCTTTTTTTAAAAAAAAATATGTGACCACTAATTAACTAGGGCCGCATGCATTGACTGCTTTCGCTATAAGGTATCTACGTTTCTGGTACTATCACATCTACTGAAACAGCTTTAATGGACACTCCTGAATAGCGGACACTATTCCAACTACACCTCTGAATGCCTATTATGTCTTAACCCTTCCAGATAGCAGACACCTCCTAATAGTGGACAGATGCACAAGTTCCAATGTGTCCCATATTCAGAAGCTTTTCTGCATTAAGTGAGCAACAAGGTAGGGACTAAAAATTATGCAAAATTAAAATAAATACACAGCATCCCTATGAGCTGCCACGTGTGTTAGGACGAAACATTTAAAAAGAGAAGAACATGGGTTACACGAACATAACGAATGTGAATGTAATTAAAAATCACTGAATTAGCGGAACCCTCAATAAGTGGAACCCTGTTCCACTTGAAAATTACTTAAAAAAACACTGTTCTTGAATAGTTAACTTGAAAATAATATTTTAGGCAATATACAGGTTACGGTTTAATCCCATTCTATACCTAATAACTTCAAGTGAATGCGTATAACATGGTATCACATGCAGTTTTGTTCTAAACTCCATTTATCAATCTCTCTCTCTCTCTCTTTGGAAAAAGTTTTAATCGATTTCGTAAACCAAGTCACTACACGCAGAAATATGAATTCTCTTAAATGAAGTTCGTATATTAAATTACAGAAATTCTGGGCATAAGAATAATCCGAACTAGCAAATGAAATATTTCCTGTTTATCGTTTTTCTGCGCCTTGTTTTAGAAACAGCTGATGTTCCGTAATTTGCGCTCGAGGAGCGCATTCTTCCTAATGCCCAAATCATTCAAATTTCTTCATTTTGGAAATGCGCAACCATGGCTTTGTTTTCTGAAGACAGAGTCATCTATTCTGTTTAAATGGGGCATCATTTACTAGACGGTTGCAAAGTAAATGTTGCGTCATTTAGACGGCGTTTTCCTGGTGATTCTATCTCAAAATTGATGTTGTTCTGTAATGGTGAAGTTGCGCCATGAATACATAAATATGGTAGTCGTAACCAGTACAGTCTCTCGCAATTTTTTAGCTAAATAGAGGTGCTCTTTTGAGCACGATTTGTGCGCTGTTTTGTCAGTGTTCCTCTTCTTAACATCCGCGATAATCAGGTAATTTTAAGGGGCCTAGACTTTCACAATTTGTGAAGAAATTACACCTCATCACCTAGTTAAATTTCGTCTAGAAAAGCGCCACTTTTATGAGTGTAAAAGGCGAAATATGGAAATCGAGTATGGATATGAAGAAAGAGGGGATTTACACTATGGGTGCTAGTTTATGGAAGCATGGCCAGGAATCAAAATTAAAAACAAAGTACAGTATTCTTCTCTGTGCAAGTTATAAATCTTAGTTCCCTGGGTGCTGATAGTAAGAATTTATATACTTGTTTTGGAACTTTTCTTCGCCACTTAAAAAAATACATAAAATTTCATTCTGAACACCCCCTTCCCTCGAGTTTTTGTCGACTTTGCAAGTATCTTGACTCTTAGTAATTATCATTTTCTGAATTAAACCTACACATTTCATTAAAAACAGACTTCACTCATAACCCTGATTTGTATTTAATCGCTTCAAAAAAAAAACAAAGCTCCATTAAGCTCTTAATGATGATAATAACTATGAAAATTTAGTCATTTAAAATATTACCCTATTTATTTTACATATAATAATAATATATAATTTTATATAATATATTGGCTTTAAATTAATTCTAATGTCTAGAATCCTTACAGTAGAATGAAGCAAATTATTAATCTTCAGACGATATTTTTGATCAAACATAAGGACGTCAGACTGTCAAATAAATTTTAACCCCCTTTTTTTTTTTTTTAATTAAAATTAATTTAATTCCACGTGCGTTAAATATATCTAATAATAATTAAATTGCTACGCACCAAGTAAGCGCTTAATTATATAAAAGAAAGGCTAAGTTCTTTATATTTGTTTCTTAAAAGATCTTTAACAGTTAAATAAATAAGCAAATCTGAGGTTATAGCATTTAGGGAACATGTCTCCCCTTTTTAGAACAGAGGCAAGATCGTATTTTTTCCAACTAATTTTTTATTTTTGTTTTGTTTTGCCTCCCAGTTTACACCATATTTAACCCCCAAGTGATGCTTCTGAGGCCTTATACCAATTGCAGCTGATGAAGTACTTAAGAAAACAAATAATTTATATTAAATTTCCTGGCCTACGCCCATTACTCATATTGCGTAATTCTCCATTATTCCTATCACTTAATGATTGCATTAATCATTCATAGTGGAAGTCGTATTCATGGGCGCCGAGAAACAACACGCCCCCCCACCCAAGGCTCACTTTGACCGGCCCCCATGAGGACTTTCCTGTGCCGGGCCCCCACAGCATAGGTCCTTGCCAGCGAGGGCCCCTAGAATTCATCCGGGCTACAGCCCCCTCTCGTCGGCTCTGATCATATTCCCCGTTAAATTGCTTTGCTTGTTTACTGTCAATATATATGAATGAGTGCAATAACGTCATTCGACATAGTTACAAATCATTCATTCATAAAGAAATCTCGAATTTGTTTGTGTAGCACTGTTCCTTATACGTAACGAAGTAGGAATGGTAAATATGAGAATCTGTATACCCAAAAGCGCTTAATGTAAGTACAAATGCATTTATAGCTTTTTGTAAGATTCTACAGTGCATGCCGTAGTTTCAAAATTTCTACCCAATATCCTTTAATAAATTGCTTTGATCACTGCATAATATATTGCATAACCATAGACGTACGCAGAAAATTGTTAAGGGTGATGTTTCAGAGATATAAATCCATATGTTTATATATATATAAAATTGCATAGCGATGGGAGCTTATGACCCACATCAACCCCTCCCTGCGTACGCCACTGGCATAACTGATATTGCTCTTCCCATTATGTCTCTTTCTCCTCTTTCTTTCTTCCTTCCTCATATTTGCATAAAGCATTTCTACTTTAAAAATTCAAAAATTATCTTATA
>QLNU02003225.1:60824212-60861190 GCA_006491805.2 Dysdera silvatica | reverse complement strand
CTTATTATATTTAATTGGTTTTACTCTGGGCAAACATTACACACACACACACACACACAAAACTGCATCGCGATGGGGAATTTTGACGATTATCTGGTTACTGCAGCCGTAAAGGTAATACGTCCATCTCATTTGTTGCAGACAACCCGGGTTTAATTCCTGCTGGTACGAGGGACTGCCTTTTGTTTCTACTGATTCGTACTCCGGAGTTTGATGGCCTATGCGAGAACTGTTCAGATCCCTCCGAAATCCGTTGATCCTGATGCTGTATGACACGAACTGTCCCAACGCCATAAGACATAAATGAACAGCAATGCTATTATTACTACATGTCCTTTTTTGCTGCGAATATTTTATATTTAGATAAAAGGTTTGACCCCTTCAATGTCTGCATTTGTAGAACTGGCGCAATATTCGTCAAGCAATTAAGCGTTCACGGCTGGAAAGTTCTATTTAAAGAGTACTGACGTTTAGGAGTATAGCTTTAAGGAGTACTGAATTTTATGAGTACCTCTTTAAGGAGCACTGAATTTTAGGTATACTGCTTTAAGGGATACTGAATTTTAGGAGTACTGCTTTAAGGAGTGTTGAATTTTAGAAGCACTGCTTTAAGAAGTACTGAATTTTAGGAATGCTGCTTTAAGGAGTACCGAATTTAGAGTATCTACGAGGCAGGGCCGATCACATAGACAAATAAGACAAATGTTTAGGGCCCCGCTTTTTTTTTTTTTTGAGAAGGGCCCGACGCGGAGTAGACTCAGCGCCATTTCAAACTCCCCGCCAATCGGACCTTATTACTTTACAAAAGCGAAAAAAATTCACCGTTAAATACGCCCCAGCTCAAAAAACGAATGAAAATTACATCTTCATTTCCTAATACTGAAATTTGATATTAAAGTATGGGAAGATTTTCTCACATTAGCCCATGATTTGCTAATATTAGATGATAAATTGCTCACAAATTAAAGAACAATTTCACGGTGTCCGGTGAGAAGCGAAGCCATGACCGCTTGGTATCAGGCCAAAGGTTCATATACCTCAGTTGGAATAGCCCTTGGCCGGCTACAAAGAGGTCGTGGGTTCGGTTCCCACCAGGCACCGTGAAATCATTCTTTTCTTTGCGAGCAATTTATCCTCTAATTGAAACTTGGTTGCATATTTATTTGACATTGACTATTTCCTTTGCAATTGGAGAAAGAACGCTTTGGATATTATGACGAGTAAAAACATTGTCTATGAAATCCCAAAAACTAATTAATATTTGCTTGTTTGTTTGTATTATACGTAGAAAAGATGTTGCAGATAATATTAACTATGAAGAATTAATTGATAAGCTAGCTAAAAAAGGAACAAAGAATAAATATTTTTGGTATAAATTTTATAATCTGAGTAATCTAAACGAAAATTTCAAATTATCATTTATTTTCAATTTTTGGAAGTGGTACAGGATATCTTTTTAACGGAGCCGAAATAAACCTTCCAGCATATAAAATCGGAGAATTTCTAAGGACTCCCACCTTTTTCAGCATACTTAAAAAGGAGTTCACAAAAAACGTTTTCTTGAATGAGATTTACACGGATGACTACGTGTTTAATGTGTTAAGCATTTTACGACGAAGATTAAATGAAAACACCAGGCCTATAGCCATGATGAAGGGGCGTCTGGGGCAAGACAAAGAACATGTGGGGCAAAAGCACACCTGGATTATTCTGTAAAAATATACATAAATAGTTCGGTGGGGCTACTGGCACCAGGCCCCTACTGGCTACAGTACTGCAACATACATACTGCAATGCAAAGCTCATACATTTGGAAAAATTTACTAACGCAAGTTTATAATAAACTATTTTAAACACGATTAATACAGTTAAAATTATTTAATTAGGTGGATGGCGATGGTTTTCGGCAGTAAATGACTGCCTTTGTCGAATCCGGTTACATAAGTGAAGGTAAACTTCACCGCACTTGGCGTATAAACACGTACGGTGAAGTTTACCTTCACTTTTGTAACTGGATTCGACAAAGGCAGTCATTCACTGCCGAAACGATCGTCATCCACCTAATTAAATAATTTTAACTGTGGTAGTCGTGTTTAAATAGTTTATTATAGTTTCAGCACAGTGTTTCACGTTACTAATTAACGCAAGTTTGTTTATATTATATTTTTTCATCGAATTGAAATTTAAGTAGTGATACAATACATTACATTACCTCGATAAATTTTAAGCAAATTCAAAACTAAATGTTATGTCATACACGCCCGTTATGTCATGTATGTTACCTGTAGATCTACCGACTGTAATTTCAAAGTTTGAAATTTTAAATTCCAGAGCGAATTTAGCGAGCGGTCGGATATAACGAGCATTTCGTTGTTCCCGATCTGCTCGTTACATACGGGTCCTAATATAATTACACAAGCTTAATTTATACTAAAGGGGGCTGGGGAAAAATTTGTCTAGGGCCCCTCAAGAAACTTCAATCCGGCCCTGTGACGAGGAAATGCAGAGATATCCATGTACAAAGTTTGACCGTACTTTTCAATCAAAAATGTAAATGAAATTTTACTTTAATTTAAACGCAATTATGTTTCATAAACGCCAGTCCTTCGAAGGAAGGACTTGTGAAGCAGTAGTCATTTGTCTCTTACCGGAAAGGGAGGACTTGGGAAAGGCAGATGACCACCTGGGGCAGAATTGACCCCATCTTTATCTCCCAGTCGCTGCCTTGCAAAGGTCACTTGACCCCCAGCTCCCGCTTGAATGTGGGGGGTGACATCCCCGCTAGATGTCAACACCATCACAGCAGGGGAACCCATTGCGCTAGACAAATACGCCGAACTGTCCAAGCCGCCCATGCACAGGCTCTGAAACCAAACAACAATCATTATAAATCTGAAACAGTTTCATATAAATCACAATATACAAAATTCCTCTGATGATAATAATGATTGAATAATATAATCAAAGTACCAAAAACACCCGCAAAACATAATTATAATCATAAGTGATAAAATTATGACACAATTGCATTTCCTAATCTCTTTCACGATGAAATTGGCAATAATGTGATTTTATTGGTTATTTTGAAATAGATAACGGAATATCATAAGGTACTGAAACGCCGTCCGCGGCCACCCTTCTCAGCAACTTTTTTTTCTTTCTGCAGAACTTACTACTACTATCACAAGGTAGAGTAAAACGCTAAAAATTATTACCCCCCAAAATTATTAGTAGAAGCCCCACAAATATTTATTCCTCTAAGCATAGAAACCTAGAGAATATTCAAATATAAAATATTTGCCCCCCCCCCCAAAAATTCCTTCTAAATTCATATTCCCACGGAAGTTATTACTCTAACAATATCTATCTTATTATTTATAGAGATTACCTTAAACTGTATATTGTTCATAGAGACCTTATGGTTGCCTTATTTTTTCTAGAGACCTTATAGTTGCCTTATTGTTTAGAGACCTTATAGTTACCTTATTGTTTATAGAGACCTTATAGTTCTTACTGTCTAGAGAGAACTTACAGTTACTTTATTACTTAGAGAGACCTTGTAGTTGCTTCATTGTTTAGAGACCTTGTCGTTACTTTATTATTTAGAGAGACCTTATAGTTATTTATTGTTTATAGCAAAAAATCCTCAATTTATATTAATCGAAAATAATGGTATTTCATGGGGTTTGTTTTATTATTATTTGTAAATAATCCCTGAAAATGTGTAGGTTCTCTAAAATATCATATCTGTAATTGAATTTTTACAAAACAAAATTAAAAATGATAATGATAGATTAACATTTCACACCATTAAACAATCATTAAAAATTATTTTATAGTCTTCCATAAAAAAAAAGATATTGGACTGTTTACGTTACACAGTACTAACACACACCTCTTCCATTATGTAATTCATTTTCCAATTTGGACATAGATGCAATTAAAATAACGAAGTTAAACTGACTAATTTCAGGTTTAATATCAGCTAATGGTGCCGCATTTTTAAGAAACTTTTAATTTATTCATTTATTTAAACTTTTAAATTTAACGCAATTTATTTAAAGCCGACAGTAAGAGAGAGTTTTATAAAGGCGATGGAAAAACCTCCTTTGATTTCAGTTTCATTAATGGTATCCTTTCCATTTGCATTTCATTTGGAAGATATAAAAGAAGAGGTGAGTGGAATCCGGACGCGTTGAAAAAGAAAAGGCCATCCACTAAACCATTTTTTCATTCCTAGCAAATCTTTTATTTGGTTGGGAGAAAAAAAAAATTGGAAATACATACCTTAAGAATTAATTTAAATTAATAATATCTTCATTGCTGCTTCACTAATTGGCATAGACATACGCAGAAAGTTCATGAGGTGGTTATAGGCTCAATGTGGGGGAGGTTACAGAGCTACAACTCATAGATTCCTACGTTGAATGTGCAAAATTTTATTGCAATGGGTGGTTTCAACCCCCATCAACACCCAACTGAATACTCCAGTGCTGAAAATCGGGACCACATCCAATTACATCTTACAATAAATTATATTTGTTGTTAGAATTCCACGACGGAAACCTGAACATTTGCTTCCGGCTCTATAACGGTATTTAAAATGGGCCAAAAATAATAGTAAAGCTGCAATAACTATGCTGGTAGTAGTGTCTGAAAAGTTGGACAAATATGCGAAAATAGGGAAAATTTGGGATAATATTGTAATAAAAAAATTTCAGGCACCTGTTTTTTTCCCTATTAAGGTTAGAATAGACTTATTCCTCTTCTTTGTCTTTTTATAGAAGGATATATACATTATAATTACGCCTGCAAAAGGGTTGCTGGTATCTAACTGGAAGGAGACCCACACGCTGAACGTATGTGACGATGTGTGGAACCGGCCAGGCCAGTAACCTAGTGTCCTACCCCGCCTTCAAGTGGTGCAGGCTGAGCTTTCTATTTATGTGGCAAATTAATATTTGCTGCACGGATAGAAAGGCGGAAGGGGAGGGCTAATTCACCAACCCGTCTAGCCAGCGTGGTGAAATTATGGCTAATTCCTCCATTATGTTGACACACCAGAAACCATGGCCCCTAGTCTCCAGGTGCTGGAGTGCTCCTGATCAAGGCAGCGGTCAGTGTGGCATGAAAGCAGGGGGTGCTAAGAATCACTGGAATGGCCCAGGCTGCCGTTTGTTATTGACCTTGGCAACGTATAATGGACGATCCCTTGCTTCTGAAGCAAAACTTCAGGAATTGGAAGAAGAACTTGACAAGATCAAATGGGACATTGTAGGACTCAGTGAAGTTAGAAGAAAAGGTGAAGAGTTGGTGGAACTTAAAAGTGGACATTTGTTTTATTATAGAGGAACGGAAACTGGAAGAACAAGTGGTGTTGGCTTCTTAATCAACAAAAGAATTAAAGACTGTCTTCTGGAAGTTGAAAGTACATCAGATCGAGCAGCGAGGCTCGTTGTTCAACTAACCCAGCGATACCAACTTCAAATAGTACAGGTATATGCACCAACATCAAGCCATACCGACGAAGAGGTTGAAGAATTTTATGAAGAAATCAAAGAGTTACACACCAAAGGGAAACAACATATCAAGCTCATCATGGGGGATTTCAATGCAAGAATTGGACAACAGGAACAAGGAGAGACATCGGTTGGTAAATACGGATATGGGGAAAGGAATGAACGTGGCGATCAACTCATCGAATTTGCAGAAGCTGAAAACCTTAGCATCATGAATTCATTTTTTAAGAAGAAACCGCAAAGAAAATGGACATGGAAACACCCAAATGGGGGAACTAGTGAAATTGACTATATCCTGGCAAACAAGAAATCAATTATTGAAGATTGCAGTGTACTGAACAGATTTAATACTGGAAGTGATCATCGAATGGTGAGATGTAAAGTGCACTTAAATACTAAATTAGAACGACAGAAGCTCATTAGGAAACAAGTAAGTAAGAGGGTGGATTTAAAGAAATTAAAAGAAAATACCGAGGCATTCAAGTTGGAATTAAAAAATCGCTTTTCTGCACTGGAAGGACTTATTGATGAAAGTGATATCTCAGAAGCAAATGAAAACATTGTTAAGACAATAGTTGAAACTGCTGGGGAAATTGGTGGTGTAACCTGTAAAAAGCACAATAGCAAATTATCTGAGAAGACGAAACAGCTCATGAAAAGGCGAAGAGATATGAAGGTGGACAATCGAAATACCAGTTCCAGGATTGAGTACATAGAACTTTGTAAAACTCTGCGCAAAAGCATGAAAGAAGACATAAGAAAATTCAATTGTGAGTTAGTAAGGAAGGCCATTGAAAATAACAAGAGCCTTAGGGTTGTTAAAGGAAGTTTATCTGTTGGGAAGAAACACATCATTGCATTAAAAGGAGAGGATGGCACCGTAACAAGAAATAGGGAAGAAATACTTAGAAGAGTTGAAGAATTCTACAAAAAACTATATGAAAGTAACAGTGGATTAAACGAAGACACTGAGATAGTCGAAGGAACAGCTCCTAAAATCTTAAAAGAAGAAGTTTCATTTGCAATAAAAAGTATGAAGAAAGGAAGAGCCCCTGGCGATGATGGTATTACATTAGATATCCTAAAAGAAGCTGGAGAATATGTAGAAGACATACTTGCAAAATTCTTTACCAAATGTCTTAACAGCGGTAACATACCAAACCAATGGGATTCTGCAACAGTAATTCTTTTGCATAAAAAAGGTGATAAAGAGGATTTGAAAAATTACCGACCAATTAGCTTGTTACCTGCTATTTATAAAATCTTCACAAAAGTGCTAACACATCGCCTGCAGAAAAAATTAGATGCAGCTCAACCAAGAGAACAAGCTGGATTTCGAAGTGGATTCAGTACAGTGGACCATATTCAAGTATTAAGAGAATTAATTGAAAGAACACATGAATATGAACTTCCATTGTGTGTTGCATTTATTGACTATGAGAAGGCCTTTGACTCTATTAAAACATCAGCAGTCATCAACTCTTTAAGATCAACAGACATTGAGGATGTGTACATTGACATGGTGAAACGTGTGTATAAAAATGCAAGTGCAAAATTTCGGTTACATAAAGATACCAAAACTATCAAACTTGGCAAAGGGGTGAGGCAGGGAGATACCATTTCTCCAAAACTTTTTACTTCAGCTTTACAGATGATTTTTCAGCTGATAAATTGGAATAACAAGGGAATAAAAATAAATGGTGAATATTTAAATCATTTGCGGTTTGCTGATGACATTGTTATTTTTTCAACGAACCCATCAGAACTCCAAGACATGGTACAGGAGCTCTCAACTAGAAGTAAAGAAGTTGGACTCAAGATGAACCTACAAAAAACTAAGATCATGTTCAATAATTTTGTAGAGGAAACAAAAATACAAGTTGACAACATTGAGCTAGAAATTGCTGATTCATATATTTACCTTGGCCAGCTGATTTCAATGGATGGCAACATTATGAAAGAACTCAACAGACGTATTAAACTTGGCTGGAGTGCATTTGGAAGAAACAGTTTTATCCTGAAGGGGAAATTGCCTTTGTGTCTAAAAAGAAAGGTCTTCAACCAGTGTGTATTGCCAGTCCTCTCTTATGGATCAGAGACATGGAGTCTAACAGTTGGAGCAATACGAAAGTTACAGACAACGCAAAGGAGCATGGAGAGGTGCATGCTTGGAATAACTAGGAGAGATCGAAAAAGAAACACTTGGGTGAGAGAGCAAACTAGAGTAGAGGACATCATTGTTAAAGTAAAAGGGCTGAAATGGCGATGGGCTGGGCATATTGCAAGAAGAACTGATCAACGATGGACAACAGAAATTCTGAACTGGATTCCAAGAGACCACCGAAGACCTAGAAAACGTCCTCAAACTAGATGGGTGGATGAAATAAGAAAACAGGTTGGGGTGACGTGGAAGCGAATTGCTCAGGATAGACTTGTGTGGAAAGCATTTGGAGAGACCTTCATCCAGCAGTGGATAGATAATGGTTGAATATGATGATGATACATTATAATTTATACATAAAAATTAATCTGTGCATGTGTGAGAGGGTTGCGAGTTAAAAAAAATAAAAAATATATATTAAAAAAGAAAGCGTCGGCCTTAGAAAATGTAGACAGTGTTTAAAAAGGACTTATCAAAAAAAGGAACTTATTAAAGGACTTATTAAAAGTTGCAAAGGAACTTATTAAAAGGACTTACCAAAGGACTTATTAAAAGGTGTTATCACCACTTGTGAATTATTGATTTTTCTTTTTTGACATATTAAACTTAGCAAAGCAAAAGAACTAATGTTAATAATTTGTTTAAAAAAACTGTCAACTTTTAAAGGAATTTTAATTTTTTTTTCCAAGTTTAAGAAAATTAGTTTCACATTTGGAAATGTGTGACGGGCATCAGATTTTCTGGTAGCATTTATTGACATGTGAACACAAAGTTTTGATTGGACAGCAATATATATATGTACTGGAAAAAAAGGGAATACGCCAAGAATACTCTGTCTTCAAATTGTTTAAATGTCTTGATTCCTGAAATGCGGTATTTGTTTTTTTTTTTATGTCTTCATTAACTTTTTAATTATTTGTAATAGTTAACGACAAACGAAGTTTCGTAGACCAAATTGGTTTTATTTAGCTTTAATATTATATTATTATAAAAGTCACACTGGACCATGGGCGCCTATACGAGTAGTTCTGGGGGGGGGGCTAAGAAAAATTATTACCACAGGCTGTCGAGAATTTTAATTCACAACAATGTACCAATGTACAAGATAGCAAAACGCTACAAAAATAATTGATACTGCTTGACAATTAGTAATGAGCTAAAAAGTACCTTATTTTAAAATGTGACTGTAAAACTTTTGAAAGTAAATGCGTAGCAGGTTCGGGCGAATCAAATTTTTAAACGGCTAGGGAGGGCTTGTGTGCCCCCTCTGCCCCCCATATGGGGGCCCATCCACTGGACCCAGCACGAATCAATGCATTTAAACCGGTTATAAACGTGGATATAGCCTACCTATAACTAGCGCGGCCTTGGTGAACTATAGTTTTCTATGGTGGGTAAAGCTGTTGAGTAGGTAACACCGCTTGACATAAATATAATAAAAGCAATCAGACAACTTTGAGCGGTTTGTTAGATTATTGGTACATGAGCCGGCTTTCGGCTGCGCTAAAGGGCAGCCTTCATCAGATGTATATGGAGCGAATCGAACATACAGCAGATAATATAATTAAGGAATACAAATGGGGAAAAATAATGTAAAAGGACATTATTTTTGTATATCTAACAAACCGCTCAAAGTTGTCTGATTGCTTTTATTATATGTGGGTAAAGCTTATTGATGTGTGTATGATAAATATTGTTAGAGCTTCACACCAGGGTTTAAGCTGGCTCAAAACATGCTGTCGCAAAAATGCTAAAATGGGAAAATAATTTGTAGCAAAATGCTAAAAAATATTAGTTGCTTTCGCTGCTCGAAAAACCCTATCCATGAAATTATTTATATCAATGATGCGTAACAGGTGCTGTTAAGAATTTTGAAGAGGAAACAAAAAGGAACAAGAAAAGATCGCTGAAGTGCAAAACGGATATTCTGGAATCGAGGAATCCTGTTTTCAGAGAATAAACTGTGGTTAAAAATGCCTGTCGCATTTTCGCGATGGGCAATAATTTTTTCTTCGCATTTTCGAGCAACTCGTCGCATTTTGCGAAAAATGCGACTGCAGCTTAAACCCTGCTTCACACACACATACATGCATGTGTGCATAGATTTTGATGTTTTTTTTATACATAAAAGTAATGTAAAGATATAAGTATACAGCACAAAGAGCCTGTATCTCTCTTCATTTATGAAGAGTGTGGTATTAGGTTTACACGAAGGAAGATCTTTCAGTTCTACATATTCAACCAAATATAAACGAAGAATATATCACCCAAAACATTGACAAACAATAAATGGAATTCTACTTTTGGTTTATTTTTCCTCATGTAACTGAGCAAAGCACACATGGGTAATTTAAAATGTACATGCCTTGTCAATCAGTGGCGGCTCAAGGTTGATTTTGAACCCTGGCGACCTGGCATGAATTGCTTTTTGTCCCCCACCCCCAGAAAAAACAGAAGATTTTCAGAGTTGCACAGTGAGCTATATACCCTATAAAAGTGGCCAAATGTCTCTTCAAGAATTTTTCTAACGAAGACGTCTCTAAAAAATTCTTTAAACGTATCTCTTTTTAAAGAGATTTTTTACTATTGGGTCCATTAAAAAAATATAAATGTGACTTCACTTTGCCGCCCTCACCCAAATCGGGCCCCGGGAGGCCGCCACTGCTGTCACTGAAAGCGTAGAAACGTGAAAGTAGAGATGTCAGATTTCGCCCCCTTATTCTAAAATGCAAATTTATCGTGATTATCAAACTCTAACCAGATTTATAGTATTTTAAAGGCTCATCGTCATCATTATTTGCTATAAATAACTAACATCTGACTATCTACTTATAAAGCCCTTGTAAATATTAAGATAAATTTACGCAAAGAAAAATAATAAAATATCATAAATAGAAAAAACTCTAAGCATGACAGCAGAGGGCTGAACGTTCCTAGAAGTAAAAAATACACTAACCAGATCAAACAGAACCAAATTTGGTGTAAATACGTCTGGAACCGTGGAGTTTTGATTTCTAAAAATAATAATAATAAATAAATAAAATAAAAAGTATTTGGTATTTTTGCTACCATGAAGGAAATTGGCGCTGAAATCGCGCAACTGGCCATATTTTCTCTCAGAAACAGATCATATAAATTTTATAGTACTTTTGAAGTCAATTGCTAAATACAAGCAAGGCTGAAAATGCTTTTTACATTTGTTTAATAAAATTGATGCGCTATATAACTCAATGTGCTTTTCTGATAAAATCCCGCTATCAAAAAAAGTAATAATACTAATTCCACACTTCGGAAATTACGGAAGTTTTTTAAAATTAAAATTACATGTCCCATAGTATATGTACACCAAATTTGATTCAGTTTTACCCAATAGATTCTTCGCTATCGAACTCTTAACGCCTCATGTTTAACTGTGCACACATATATATACATACATATATATATACATATACCCATAGTAAAAACATATATGCATAAAATAACATACAATCAGTACGAATGTCTATATCTATATATTGTATACAGTTAAACATGAGGCGTTAAAAGCTCGATAGCGAAGAATCTATTGGGTCAAAATGAAGCGAATTTGGTATACATACTCCATGAACCATGTGATTTTAATTTTAAAGAAACTTCCGAAATTTCCGAAGCGTGGAATTAGTATTACTACTTTTTTGATAACGGGATATATATATATAGCGAGAAAGACACTGCCTAGAAGACTCAATCGCTTCGACGGCCCAATCTCCTCGATCTAGAGGAAGACGACCCAATCGCCTCGATCTGGAGGAAGACGACCCAATCGCCTCGATCTAGAGGAAGACGATCCCATCTCTTATTCCATTTGGTTAACATGGGCGAAATAAGGCAGAACAAGTAAGCAAATGTCTTATTCGTCCCTAAATTAAGCTACACTAAAAATTAAGCAAGCTCTAAATTGAGGTTTCTCTTCATGAAACAATTTATGCAGTAAAATCTCGTTCACAGTCACACGGAAATAGCGGACACCTCTACTTTACGGACACTTTTCCAATTACTGGTCTCTTTGTAGTAAACATGCGGAAAATAAACTGTTACAATATAATTACTCGTGCTTGTCCATTCTCTAACCCTCATGAACTGCGGACACATTCGAAGGTGTCCATTATTCAGAGGGTTTATTGTGTTCAACTCATAGCTAGGCAGACAAACAATGGTCTAAGTAGCTCACCGACTCATGTAACGTGATGAATACGTAGTCAATATCTTCAACAAGGTCCCGCCCCCACCTCACCTTGAAGAAAAAACTTCCCTGACTTTTTCGATAAAATTCTCTGATCACTGGCGTACGCGGAAAGTTTTTTTTACGGAACTGGCTGAAACCGCTAGTCCGCGAAAAATTTTTAAGTGCCCCCCCCCTGCCCAAAAAGTTCGGACAACCCTATTCTATCCGAGTTAAAAAACAAAAATGGAATTTTCCCATCACACTCCTCCACGCGACGTAACTGAAAAAACTCAAATATGCTTGACCCGTCATAGCCAGCTGTTTATGTTTTCTGTTTGTTTCTTCTCTTGTAGAGTACAGTGCTTTATTTTAAAATGTATAGTTATAAATGCGTTTTATGATGAAAATGAATATTTAAGCACTTGGGTTTTTATGTGTTTCTTCATATAGAAATGTATAAATCGGCGGATACGTATCACTCTTCGTTCACCACCAGAAGACAAAATCAGATCTCATCCGTATAATAATCGTTCCACTCATAAACTGCTAATCAGTAAGTAAGTAATACTTTATTCCTTATTATTATGTACATCAGGAGACCATACAAACGATTTGCTTGGGAAATGGAAAGAGAGCAGTAGCGATGCTAGTAACGGGGCTCTCTTTCCGGAAGACAAAGCAAGGGATTTCTCGTATTCAACAAGAAACAATAACGATATCGATTCGCGCGTACAGATCCTCAAAGTTATAAAGCGATTTACATTCGCAGGTGTATCACATTTACATAGTTTATGAGCAGAGTCTTGACTCGAAGATGTTACAAGTGAAGGTTGAAGTCCAAAGGTGGAATCTTTGTGGGCTGCAGAGTAAGAATGTTTTTCCTTGTAGCCTGGACCGAGAGAAGAAGTAGGAGAAACAAAAATAGTAGAAAAATGTAAATGAATTTTGAGTTGACCGTTGCGGGTGCAGTTTTAAAGGACTTTTAAAGGGAAAGGCAGACAAAAGAAAAATGGAAAAGGAAGAGCAGGGAGAGCAGAGGAGGGGGAAGAACTGAAAACTAAAAGGAAAGAGTGGGAAGGCAGAAGTAGCAGGCAGAGCATACTTGATTTGAGTACTAATCAATCATCAGTGTATCTTACCAGAGCCGATCTGTTTTCATGAACAATTCATTTTATTAATATTAATCATTTTGCATATAATAAATGAACCATATTTACCACATTTTAAATGAGCTTTATCTGCGTTTTTAATATGTATTGTAGATGTGTGAAGGAGCCGGAACATATTAATTAATTTTCAATTATATCTTATGGCGGGGGCGCCGTCCCCCAATGTTGGTATTAGGGTTCCATGTCACCCTCCAATTTCAAACAAAATGCCTTTTACTGGTATATTGTCCCCTCCTCCAATAATTTTATACCTTTGGCGCCCATGTCTTATGGGGAATCAGGCCTTGGATAAAGACGGTTCTGGTTAATGACGGCAATCCTGGAGGTGATAACCTTTGTTAAACAAGGCACCCGTATTTATAAATGTTATTGAGTGTAAATAAATCTCTCTCTCTGATTTGCTTTATACTCAAGAATAACAGGAGGGAATCATATAGAGATAGATAATATATATTTTTTAATCCAACGCCATTTGTTAGCCTTTCAGACATTAATGTTCTAGCTGATTAATATCAGTTTAACATGAAGAAACTATAAGGATGGTTTACCACAGAAGTGTCGTTTATAATATCTTGTAGACTTGAGCATGAAAGAAGATGGTGGTTCCCTGTCATCAAAGAAAGTTCACACGAAAGACCTATAGGTAAATTAGATTAATTTGATGGAGATGCTGTTGTAAGTAGTCATGTCCAGTTGTAAGTTTGAAGCCAGCTACTTCGACCTTCCTTGAAAGCTATTTTTTTTTGGCATGGTGTATTTCAGGCGACAGTCCCAACTTTTCCCAATAATAGAATAATTTAATAAAAAGAGGGCTCAAAATTATTTCTTGCCTAGGAGCCCAAAAAATTAGCCAAACAGTGCTCAGGATGCACACATACTATAACAGCGTTTGGCATAGGTTTAGAGTTATATGGGCCCGTGGGGCCCGAGCCCCCGCAATAATCTGAAATAAATTGAGATTTTATATCTGAGTAAATCATGCTATTTTAGTGACAAATTTTAAAAACCACGATGTTTTAAATATCATATTAAAGTTAATAAACTATATCATTATAATCTTACATGTTTATGCAAAATAATGTGTATATTATTTAATTAACAACACCGAATTTGAAAAAACATTGGAAACCCCGTTACAGAAGGACATTATTTCATGTATTTTCCTGTCCTTCCTTAACGACACACATTTTTCAATGTATATTTTTTTTATACTGTATACAAATGTTGATAACATCTTAATTAAAAGTAGTATTAGGCCCTTTTCTTAAAATGACTTACGAAAAACATTTCAGTTTAATATTTTGAAATTGTAGAAAACCTTGACCATAAATGTCGTTCTTTCGTAACATTTTAAATACCATGGCTTTACTTCACTGTAATATATAAACGGGTATAAAATGCTCTTTTGCCCACCCCAATCATTTTGAGAACTCTAATGCTGATGGCACTGTGAGTAAAGCACACAAATAATTTTGAAATTTATTAACACAATAAGTTAGTTTTAGAAATACAAAAGTTTAATGTAAGTTGGGTTAAAACACCGACCACTTTCTGAGATAGACAAAATTACAATGAATCGTTGTTAAGAATATTTATAACCTAAGATATATCTATGATTATATAATTGATATATAGCGAAATAGGTCTATAGCAAATAATCTGTTTATAATAAAGTTTTATTCCTATTTACTTCTAACATATTTGTATCAAGTTCTATAAAATCGTTTTACGGTCTGAGTATAGTTATAGACATACTTGACTATACATAAAATATATGTATATTTATAACAGTAAATATTACACTTATCCTTTACACCTGTATGCCATTGTAATATTGCAATTGCAAACTTTACTAAACACCTGCGAAAGAAATCTATGTTTCGTTGATAGGGAAGTTGGAAGAGGAAGTAAACGATATACCTTAATTTTTTTAAATAAAATATATAAAATCATTTGTAAATAATATTACTTAAAACTTCATTGATATAGTTTGAAGAATTGTTTGATATCAAAGTTTTTTAAACATTTTCCTTAAAAGTTCTACTTGTCAGGTGAAGGTATTTAATTATTAACAAATATTCCTTAGAAAACGAATTAAAAAAAATGTGAATTTAGGAAGCATAAATTTATTGATAATTTTAATAAAATGCATAATGATTTTACAAATTATTGTAATACTAAATAATAAGTATTTATTATTTAATGAGTATGAACAGAGGAAGGGAAATACTGAGCTCCCCCTACTTCATGAGTATGATCAAGTCTTTATTTTCAATTACTGGACTTCATAGAAAAAAAAAATTCGAAAATTGACCTGTGTATTGTATTTATATACTGGATATTTATTTCTTTATATATAAAACAAAATTTTAACCACACTGTACTTAGAAAACGCATATTTTATAAATAAATAAATGGGTGTTTAAACTGATTGTTTTACTACTTTTCATAGGCTTCGGAAAGTTCACAATAATTATTAAACTGACCAATGGTTTCAGTCGGTGGAAATCCTATTTTTGATGGGTGTCGAAACAATTTTGAATTTGAAAATATAAATATATTTGAAGAATGTACATGCACACTTTTTTATACATTGGTATATGTTTATATTCTATGCCTATATCAAATATATCTAATATTATATGCAATAGTAAAACAATAATAGAGTACCCTCTCCCCCGTAAAGATCGAAGTTTGGAACTTAATCCTTTTGTTCTAAAAATTGGATAATTGTTTTAAATGATTTAGAACTCACTGAAACAGACGATGAAGTCACTTACCTGGAATCCTGGAAACTTGAATCCGGGAGGCAGAAGTCCGGCTCTGGACCGAAATCTTTCGTTGTGATTACTCATTGTTTTGGAGATAAGTTGGTGAAAACAGAATAAACTTATAAATTATTAACATGGACAACGAGGAGATTCGTGAAGTTGGCAAGCTTCTGAATTTTCCTCAAGTACTCAGGTAAAATGTCATTATCTCATTGGTCACGAAAGAAAAAAAAAAGAACTTCGGTTTTCGTTGACAACTACTTCGTAAAACTTTCTCTGACAAATGCTTAACCACAATGGCTGGTAAAACTAAAATCCCCAACACTTCACGGACTTTCTACAGGGCTGAATACGATTTAGTCCAGTTGGCGGGTCCGAAGTGGCACTGAAGTAACGCTGAACTTCTTTAGAACTGAGGCTAGAACCTCCAACTCCCCTACAAAGTCCCCAGTTCATCTGTGCAGTTCTTGTTCAGAGTTTTCGCCTTCCCCCACTCCACCGCGGACTGCGGAAGAAAACCACTTTACTACCGCAAGTGACTGCGATGTTATTGGCCAGAAATCCAGTTGACTTAAGCCTTTCTTTTAGCTTAGTTTCCGAAAGGGGCGGTGCCAAAGCCGTCCTGGAGAACGCGATTGGACGAAAGGCGGGGCCTCGCGTCATGTGCTCCTCCTACCTGCGCAGAATGACTTGCAGTCGAAAAACTAATGTGGTTATTTGGTTGGGTAGCTGAAAGAGCGCTTTATTATTTTGTGGTTGTGGTTTTGCTCGCTTGAAATCACCCTTGATCTCTCTATTTTTTTTTATTTCTTTGCGCCGTCGCCGAGTTTCGGTTTTGACGTTACAAAAATTAATAACCCAACGGAGCGCTGCGTTCACAAAACCGAAAGGCCATTCTAGCAACCCGTTGCACGGATCGCCATTGCTTCTAACCCATAAATAATTCAGAAGAATAAAGCCCAAACGTCTGAAAAGCTAATATTAAGAAAATCATTTTAGAAATTATTAAATTTAATATACCATCCTTACATATCTTAAATGAGAGAGTTGAAAATGCGTTTTGAACAATGTTTATTCGTGAAAATTCACAACCATGTGTGCCGACGGAATAAAATATTGGGTAATATACCCCAGTAGGGAGGTATTTGTTTGAAATTAGAAGGGGACATGGAACCCTAATACCAATATTGGTGGGGACGGGTCCCCCTGTCCCCCCGCGCCCGTGTTCACAACTGCTTATCATAAAATCCAGATTATTGCAATTTTCACCAAACTAAATTCAGAAGACTATTATTAAAAAAAAAACTATACAACCAGTGACAGTGGGGACAGGATTCATGGGCCCTTAGGCAGTTTAGTAGATCGCGGGCCCCCAACTAATTGGGTTTAATGATAAATTATATAATTTATTACATTATTAAAGTTTCGAACACGGGTCCCCGGCATTTTCCCCTGCTCCTGTATGCAACCAGTGCCACATTTTCCAATAGGCTATACTAGGGTGGTACAATTTTATACATTGAGTCTAATAATAAATAATGATATATATATATATATATATATATATATATATATATATATATATATATATATATAATAATATATATAAATAAAATAATACTGCAATATAAGTTAGTATTGTTTAATGCTTATGTTTCAGTTTATGAGTTTATTTTTAAAGATATTTGGGAATGTTCTGGCATGTGCTAAATATTTTAATTCATTTCACCCCCTGCCCCGTAAGTAAAAATTAATATTAGCATAGGAAAATGAGCACAAAGGCAAGCCCCTGTCAAAACAAACTATTAATATCCTTCAGCCCTTAAAATTTTCACTTTTACCAGGAGGTTACATTGGCATAGTGGGTTAAAGGGAACGGACTAACACCAGCCAAATATTTTTATGCACATTTTGTTTTTATTAGGTTCTTAAACTGGCGTACGCAGGGAGGGTATTGATGGGGTTGTAACCCCCATTGCAATGAAATTTTGTATATTTAACATAGGAATATGTGAGTTGCAGCTCTGTAACCTCCCCATTGAGCCTATAACCCCCCCTTACGGACTTTCTGCCTACGCCTATGATTCAGTATAACCTGCTCCAGACCTAATATGATTAATTCCTGGTATAACGCATTCACCCTCCAACCTAATTCATTATTCTCATCCCTGGCGTACGCAGGGGGTGTTGATGGAAGTTGTAACCCCCCATTGCAATGAAATTTTGTATATTTAACAACATACATAGAATTGTAGCTCAGTAACCTCCATTGGGCCTATATCCCCCCTCCCTCATGAACCCCCCCTGCGGTACGTCTATGATTCTCCCTCCTCCTCTTCTTAATAAATATTTATTTAGTTTAAATTTAAATAATTTTATTCATCATAAGGAACAGCCTTTTTCAATAAAAATTCGACTTTTTTTGACAATTTAAATGTGTTTTTTGTAAAATTTTAGATACAATTTAAATATTTACATACATGTGTATAAATTTAACACTAAATCCATGATTTCCATCCATTAACCGATTATGAATAACAAATTGATGACTCTTTAACTCTGAATTACATTTTGTGCCAAATCCTAATTTTGTTGGAAATGTTCACCCAATTTGTAATGCAAGTTGCACAAAATTTTCAAATGTAAGGTGGCAATTCGACAACACCTTTAAATCACTGATTCGTCCATGTTTCCCCATAATTTGAAATAAATTGCAATTTTACATATACTGTATAATTGTATGTATGCATAAATATACAAAATGTGTGCTTGTCCCCCCCACCCCCAAATAATTTTGGAAACTCTACGGTGACGCAACCCACTATAAAGGGCCGAAGACAAAGGGGGGGGGCATGGTTAATGGCCCAGGATTTTAAGGAGGACTGATGCGAAACTTTTTCCCTTTTCCATTTTCTCCCCTTATTTGCAACAGTCGTTGGAAAAGAGATTATGAGCATGAAAATCCATTTGCTTTCAGTTCTTAAAAATTGTTTGGAGGTCGGGAGGTAAGGATAGGTTTGGGGACCCACACTACTAAATTCTTTAGGGGCCATAAATCCTCTGTCTACCTCTGTCAAAATGTGTTCATAATATTCTAGCTTGCTTCTGATATCATGTCGATATACTATTAGCATGATATAGCCATTCTTATATCATACTAATAAAATATCTCTATTTGACCTGAATTTAATTTGAACATCTCCGTTAGGGTAATCGGATAAAATGGCGATGGACAAAATGGCGAAAACTGTGGGACATAGTGGCGAAACTGTCGGCGTTTGGGGCGGACGGAATGGCTAGATTTTAGGGCCTCCGTTAGTGGTTTTGCTCATCCCCAAATAAAGGTTCATAGGGTACGATTATTATGTTTAATGCATCCGTGCATTATTATTATTGTTGTTGTTCTTGTTTTGGTCCATATAAATGGATAAGTTGGGGCCCCATGGGCCCATATAACTCTACGTCTATTATTGGAAACCTTAGAAATAGCTGCATATCAACTTCTTCAGTATGAAAATTAGCCAAATTATAGTGAAAATAATCTTAATATTGAATGAAAATTAGTATCTAAAATTTACTCGCTTTGTATAGGTATACAATTAGAGGGGTCAGCGTTTAAGCAACGTAAAATATTTGATTTCAACCCTTTTTAATTGAATTATAACTACATTTAATAAACATTGTTCTTAGTTTAATATTAAATTTTAACCTTACTAGATGGGTGTGGTGAGATAAAGGGACGACACGTATGGAATGCAATTTACTTGCTACTTTACACGAAAAAATAGCTTAATTGGGAAAAATAATAGCTTAAATGGCAATAGTAACACTTGATAAAGTAGTGTTTCCAATTCAGGGAAAAACTTTGTTAAAAGTGTGGGAAAAAATTCGGTGAGTCCATGTGGGACCGTTTTTACTCTAAATGAGGACGTCTTCGGCTTTTGTCTTCACCGCAAGCGGATATCGAAATCGGTTTGTTGTGGTCAACTGTTCCCCTCCCATGTGAAGCCCGCGGTAAGAAAAAAAAATGGGAGGCGCAATTCCCTTGAAACACAGAAAGAAATCGTCGTCGTATGTTTCCGTTCTACTAACGATTTTCTAGTTAAACCTCCCGAATTGCCTGATAAGCAAATGGGTTGCCATTAAAAATGATCGTTAAAAAATGCGCGATCAGATAACGCTAAACATGCGCACATTTTTTCCATTACGTTAGGTCAGCTGTCGAGCTATCGGCAAGAACAGTGGTCAAGTTTTTGGAACCACTGCCAGATGGATCGTTTAAAATTCTCGAGGCATAAATATATTTAACTAATTCCTGAAGGATTATTTCCCTATTCTCCTCCCCCACCCCCATCTCTGTATTTTCTGGGAGGGAAGGTGTTGTAAACAGAGGGATGTATAAAAAATGCACAGAAAGACCGCCAATCACTCGAAACAAACGCGGGGAGGGGGGCGACTTCGGACAATACGAAAATTCAATTTTCGGTTTAAAAGTGTGAAGAAAATTTTAAAGCATTTATTTAAAAACATGTTAAATGACATATTACTATGGTAACAATGAGAAACATCCCACTATATATACATGAATGTTAATTAAGATATTTATTGCTTTGAAAATAATCCAACATTTTTGTATATATCTTATATATATACATACTTTCATATATGTCAAATATTGACCATTTGTATTAGCCTATCTCTTACATTAGGTAGTAAATACAAATATACAAACAACAAGAGTGTCTTCCAAAACAACGACAGAGCATCCAATCTGAACCAATCTCTGATCCAATCTGAACCAATCTGTGTTTTGGATAATCGAAATTCAACTCGCTTGTGAAGAAAAGAAATTAGACATTATTCATATATATATAGAAGATTATATTATGTACAATATTATGAATAATAAACGAGGTATATTATGTATAATAATATACCTCGCTTGGAGAGAGAGAGAAAGATTTATGAAAATAGTTAAGCGTAAATTATAATGTTATTTTTTTTCAATCTTTCAAATTTTTTATTTGGAGGAAAAATATGAATTTGTATTAAATTTTTAAGTCTTTGCTATTTATGAATTATTACTTTCCGAAAATTTTATATTAAAAAAAAAACTCTCTTCTATCTCTAAAAAAAGTATCTTATTTACGGCAAATATAATTATAAAATAGGGAAATGATTAATTTTTATTTTTATAATAATAATGTGTAAATTCAATGTCAATCAATAGACGCTAATCAAAATTGATAAAATGAGTCAGTCAGCGATTTTACATAGCTATATTTTATAAAAAGAAATTGAAGATTTTTTTTAAAACCACGTATAGGCCTATAGAATATACACTTATGATGAAGTTTCATTGATAAATTATGAACAATGAGGCATCTTAGATTGATCCAAATTCCCTTTGTAAATGAATTTGTAGGCAAGTCGCACTCTGTTGGAAACTTTTACCCCCCACTCGTATGCAAGTCGCACTTTGTTGGAAATTTTTACCCCCAGTCGTACGCACGTCGCACTCTGTTGGAAATTTTTACTCCCCACTCGCACGCAAGTCACACGAAATGGTTCAAATTTTTATGGGTACGCAAGTCGCACGTACGCAACTCGAACATAATCGATTTAAAGCGTTGAATAGAAGATGATTTTATTTTTATAATAATTCCATTTTGCCTTTTTTAAAAATCTGCCGCTAAGGGTGAATGCCCGCTTCGCCCCCTCTTGTCACTGGCCCTGTTCGCATGCACTTAAAATTAGTAAGCATGCATCTACAATGAATAACTATGCACTTAAATATTTTTTAACTTACATGAAAATCATACTTCCCGCGTTTTAAAACAAATAGATTTATTATTAACTGCCGAGTAGAAACATTCGATACATACAAAATTATATACTTTATATAGTGCATTTTTTATTACGGCATATCAACTACGTCTCTCTTGATATTCTGAAAACTTGAGCTTCGTCTTCTGTCATTTAATTGCACTACTGTGCCAAAAACGGTCCTTTCCAGATCTATAGAAGTTATTGGACAGGATTTATAAAATTTTGGGGATCGTCTGTCACGGATAAACTATCGGTGATAGGCTGACACTCACGTCTACCATTGATAGATAATGACGTGGTAACTGCCAATCCAAAGTATAACCAAATCTTCGGTTTCTCTAATGAGGTGATATTGGCTAAATTCAGCTAGGATTAGATTTTAGGGTGCCTCAGGGTATAAATAAGCGTGTACCTTTACAAATACTTTTGCTTTTCAACTTAGATAATTAAGAGCAATGTTTAGCTATAGCGTGGTCGGGGAAATTTTTCCCCATAAAGGAATAATACAACGCTTAAAATTACTAAAACACCTTAAAATATGCATTTGTTATGGAAATTCACCGTTTTTGTGAATTTATATGCACTGACACTCAAAAGGACTAAAATACGCAATTTCATATGCACGTATGCATTTGTATATAATCCGAGCTTTAGTAATTACTATTCTTCGCATACTGACGAAGACACTGACTATTCTGTCACTTCATACGAAAATCCTGTTAGTGTGATGGAGGTTTTCACTGCGTCGTAAATTGCGCGTCATTTATTTTATTTATTGTATTTATTTATTTATTATTTCGTTATTATTATATATTTATTTATTATTTTATTATTATTATAATAGATTTATTTATTATTTCATTATTATTATATATTTATTTATTATTTCATTATTATATATTTATTTATTATTTCATTATTATTATATAATTATTTATTAATTCATTATTATTATATATTTATTTATTATTTCATTATTATTATATATTTATTTATTATTTCATTATTATATATTTATTTATTATCTCATTATTATTATATATTTATTTATTATTTCGTTATTATTATATATTTATTTATTATTTCGTTATTATTATATATTTATTTATTATTTCGTTATTATTATATATTTATTTATTATTTCGTTATTATTATATATTTATTTATTATTATCATTTATTTTATTTATTGCCCAATGCTGTATTTTATTTCAAAATACAGCATTGGGCTGGCAATCTAAGCTGGAGGCAGACATGAACGATTAATTTGATCAAGCAGTAAAATAATAATAATAGAATATACTCAGAACAATATAAATTAAACGCGTGACAATCTCTGGGTGAAAATAAATAGCGATAAGGAACAAAATATATCAGAATCGAGAGAGAGTTCAAATCTTTTATGGTTTTGGGAAAAAGGCTAAATTTATAAGTGTCAGATCTGACGTGTATGGGCAAAAGTTTAAGGGGGTGGTCTTTTGTAATGAAAGAGGAAGATAAAGACTGGAAAAGTGACGAACACTACGCAAATATAACAATAATGGAAAAATAACAACGTTTTTTAGCGTAGTTGTAAGTTTAAAAGATGGTTCGACGCACGTTTCGAGAGAACAAGGTCTCTCCTCGTCTGGAACTAGCGTGCAATAAACAACATTGGAGTGTTGCCAACTGATGTAGTTAAATACGTTCACGGCATGTAGTCCGGAAGAATAAATATTTATTAAACCATAATAAGTGCATATAGTAAGACAAGGATTTTTTGAATCCATCAACTGCACGTAATATATACTTTAAAGATACGTATATCTATATACTATGGTTTTTGTTACGAAATATGTATGTTATAATAAAATAACAATACTGACAAAATATAATGAAACAGAGTAATAAATTCTTAAAAAAAGGCATGTTAGTTGTTTTCGTGGCTTTCCGTCTCGTAATAATATTCAGTATTTCTTACAATAAAATTCAGTAGCTTATTAAGGAGATTACTTAAAAATAAAAAAAAAAACTGTGCTACAAAAGGAATCATTTTGAAAATAATTAATACTTAGCGAAGGGAGTTTGTTACGAAATATGTATGTTATAATAAAATAACAATACTGACAAAATATAATGAAACAGAGTAATAAATTCTTAAAAAAAGGCATGTTAGTTGTTTTCGTGGCTTTCCGTCTCGTAATAATATTCAGTATTTCTTACAATAAAATTCAGTAGCTTATTAAGGAGATTACTTAAAAATAAAAAAAAAAACTGTGCTACAAAAGGAATCATTTTGAAAATAATTAATACTTAGCGAAGGGAGTGCCAAATTTTGGATTGGCACAGTGTGCCATATGACCGAAATCCATCTGTAGCGTATAAGTATTACGAGTGTTGCCAGGACAACCAGTAAAGATAAAATAGGATAGTTTTTTTACCACGAGAAATGAAATATATAATTGAAGAGTTTGGTAACAAAGATGAACAACTCCATTTGGAAGTTTTTTCAGGCGAGCTGAAAAACTGAACTTATTATGAACTGCACCAAAGGCCGGGTCCATCTTTGAATGCGATTTTCTTCATTTTCTAGCCGTTTTTGAAACTAAAGGGCCTCAGATATGAATTCAGCGTGGAAAGTCCTATAAGAATGCACCAATAACTCAATTTTGAAAAAAAAAATGGAGTTGTCCGTCTTTGATACCAAACTCCTCATACATTTAATTCTTTCACAGTTACAATTGAAGAACTGCATTTTCAATAACTTCATCGTACAATGAATGAATTTTAAAACAAAAACCATTCTGAAATAAATCTATCGTGCACACGATAATGACGTTATTAAATGTTATACTATTGAATTCATGAAGTGAAATTTCAATCTCACTACATATCCGCTTCGAAATATAGCTTGTTCTCTTGATTGAACTGCATCTACTTCTTTCTGAAGGCCATGTTTTAGCACTTTATTGAAATTTTTATAAATAGAAGGTAACGCAGCAATTTCAATAACTATCGTAACAATGTTTTCATTTTGCTTCTGAGATATCAACTTCTTCAACAAGTCCCTCCATGTTTCCTTAAAACTGTATGTACAGTCCTACCTTATCTGGAGCAGAATGATCTTTGTTGTCCTTGCGCCATAAACGTACCACCAACTAACCAACAATTCCTTCCAGTACAGAAAAGCAATTCCAGATTCAATGCTTCGGTCTTTTTCTTTCAGTTTCTTTAAATTCACCCCCTTACCTATTTGTTTTGTGATGAGCTACTGTCTTTCTCTAATTTAGGATTTAAATATACTGTACGTATCACCATTCGATGATAATTTCCGGCATTGAATTGTACGCCGCAATCTTCAATAACCAATTTCTTGTTTGCGAAGATATAATCAATTTCCCTGGTCCCTCCATTGTGTTGTTTTCGGGACCATTTTTTTTGTAGTTTCTTCTTAAAAAGATGAATTCATGATGTTAAGATTTTCAGCTTCTGCAAATTCTATGGATTAATCGTCACGCTCATTCCTTTCCCCGTATCCGTATTTACCAACCGCTGTCTTTTCTTGTTCCTATTGTCCGATCGTTGCATTAAAATACCCCATGATAAGCTTGGCGTGTTGTTTCCCTTTGGTATGTAATTGTTTGATATCTTCATAAAATTCTTCGGCTTCTTCGTCAGTATGGCTTGATGCTGGTGCATATGCTTGTACTGTCTGAAGGTAATATAGCTGGATTAGTTAAATAACAATTCTCACTGAAGAGGGAGAATTTCGACAGTAGCTTTTCATTGGAAACGGGTTAAAAACCTGAAAGTCCAAGAAAGGAGTATCCTAAAACTTACATTAGATTTGAATTAAGATTTTTTTATAATGAAAAAATTTGTGAAAGAAGGCCACAGTTACCATATTCAAGGTCAGAAGACAAGAAGTGAACTTCTTCAAAATCTTCTCACTTCTAGAGGAAGAACAGTTTCTGATAGTATACAAATATATGTAAATTTAGCATGGAGTCTATGGGGGGGAAATTCATTTTGGTAAACGGTCTTAAGAGAGGTTTTACTATATTTTACATTAGAGTACGATTGGATGTAATGAACGTATATCATGTAATGCACCCCAAGTAAATGTTATTTTGTATAACCAATTCGAGACCCTACATGTGACTACACAGACACTAAACTCTTTATTGTCTTTTCTGTTATTTGCTCTTTTATCATTTTCTTGAATATTTTAAAGCTGCTTATTTTCTGTATTACTCCTGGTATTTCTTATTACTTCTGGTAAGTTCCAGATTTGGTCCTATGTAATCGACATTGTCCCCTCCTTTTGAAGTTTAAATTTGGGTAGGTATAATTTCCTCCCTTAATCTTTGTTTCCTATTTCTGTGATTTCTATTACTTCTATATATTTCTGTCTAATTATTCTTTCGTACGTTTCGTTCAGGGTATAAGACAATCGTTAATAATACCCACAGGTTTCTAGTCTGTTCTCCCAACAATCCCCATACAATATTGGTAATCTTTGCTTATTACCTTTAAAAAATTCTGTAATACCTCCAAAGTTTTTCGATGATCTTTTTCAAAATTTCCCCAAACACTGAAACCTTAAAACTTAAAATCGAAAAACCTTATAACATTTCAATTATAATATAAAAATGAGTAATAATTAAATTATAAGATCTCACAGACGCAACAAGAATCTGATAATACTATACTATCTAGTATAGGCCAGATGCTCTTGCGCCATAAAAAAGCCAAACAATCAATCTGATAATACATGACTCGTCGAGCTTTCTCACTTACAGAAAAGGAGTATACCTCTGTTCTTCGAAAGTTTGATTCTAAGAAAGTACTAATGATAAAATTCTCTACTTTGTTAATATTGCTATCGCAGAGATATACTTTTCCTCCGTTTCTATCGTTACTGGCGTTAAAAGTCACTTTTTGATAAATTCTCTTAACTCCATGTGTTGTGTGTTTTTATACATATCTTCATTTATTTTCTATATTTTATTTTTAAAGTTATGTGCTTTCTATTTCATACATGTATAAAATAAATTTTAATGTTATCCTTTTCATATATTTTTAAGAACATAAATATTTCTTCAGTATTAAGAAAATTAAATGCACCATTTTTATTCTAAATTGCAAATTTATATAGAGATATATTACAAAGGCGAGAAGTATACTTGCAAATTTTGTATGAGAGCGAATTACTCTTATATTGTGTTAATAGAAATTTTACTGTTGATGGAGCCCAATAGTAAATTTGTACACAGCCCCTGAAAGGAAAAACAGGAATATGGCTGAAACCGGGATGATCTTAGCCTGGAGGGAGACTAATTTTAATCAAGATAAGCGGACCCCGCAAAAGCGACAAGATTCCCATCCTCCGCAAAGGCTACTACCGCAAAAGCGACGACTTCTTTTATGAAGATACATTACAGTATATGTAAAATCGCAATTTATTTCAGATTATTGGTGGGGGCGGGGGTCCCACGGCCTGTAACTCTTCGCCTATGGCTAATGCAGGTATTTTTATCCCCCCCTCCGCTTCACCCGATTTCTTCCTTCCTTCCTTCCCTCCTCCTCTCACACCTCTAATTTACTAGGATTTGGATCAGGTGAGTAAGAAATGGGGGCTCGTAAACCACTCCCATTGCAAACTAAAACGCATCACGTGATCTTCTTTGAACCTACTCGGGACTACCCCATAATTTTTAAGTCTCTATGTCACTGATTTGGGTTAAAAAAAATTACAACATTGGGTATCTGTTAAATGTTCCAATAAAATCGGAAACACGAAAAAAATTAAAAATAACCCATTAAAATTCCGTAGTTGTTGTGCCGAGCGCCATCTATATGTTGGAAATCAGACTATATTTAATTATTTTAAATTTCTAGTTTCTATCGTTATCTTTAACTTAGCAAAATTAATTTACTTAAATTTCCAATCATAATTTTTTACAGAGAAAGATAATAGAGTATGGATAATAGTAAATAGACAGATGTGAATACAATCAGCAGAATTACAAGACCTTTTTTTTTAGATATTTTCCGCTCGAAATAAATAAAATTGACCATTCCACATCTCTCTTTTTATACCCTTATTATTTAATGGTGAACACATATTTTAATGGTGAACACATTATTTAATGGTGAACACATATTTATTACCCTTATTATTTAATGGTGGATACATCAATTGCCAATTATGACTGTTTAGCATTTTAGCTATTTCTCATAGCATTATCGTGTCATCCCCATTTTGTCCCTTCCCCCTCTCCTTTCTTTCTAGAAAGCAAAAGAAACAAATCTGGGATCATTGAAACAATGAACTATTAACGTCGAACCTCAGCTTTCCATCAAAAACTTTTGGTTTCCCTTTTTTTTATGAAAAAGGGAAAAAATTGTTGGAAAATATTCTGTAATCTCTTTCTCAAAAACAGAAGAAAAACTTTTCCCCAAGAATGGGGAAAAAGTGAAAGAAAAGTCGAAAACTTTATTATTTTCGTAGTTAGCTGACAGGCCTGGGGATTTTCTTTTCTTTCTTTTTTCCCCCCCCTTTTTTTTCTTTTTTTTTTTTTTCCGAGATTCAGTTAGTATTTATCCCCAGTAACATTTCCTCCAGATGTCATTTTTCATCGAGTTGTCTTCTCTCTTTTTCCCTTTTCTTATATCTAATTCCCCCCCTCCAAGCTATGAGTGCTGTAAAAGGGAAAAACAATATAATCTGCCCCTTTTCCACAAAAGGTCGCTATGTTTGGTTCTCCACTTTCATCCCTTCTACTCGGTTGATACAATTATATTTCATCCATTTTTTTCTAGCAGTGTTAATAAAAGTATTAATTTATTAATAGAAGCCTTAGTAATTCAATAAATTCATCATCAATTATTTAATTTTGTTAGCACAAAATCTGCTATTATTCATATATAGAGTATTAATATCTATGAAGTTAATATATCAATAGCGATACTCTATACTAGTAATATCTGTAACAAATATCTATTATATATATATCGATAGTTATCAGTGGCATCAGCGTGACCATTTCAGTTGAGTGTACTGCATGTTACAAAAAATTAACGTTAATGTAAACAGTTGATTACATTGTTATCGATGTTAAAAAGCAGTGACAGTTCTAGGCTAGGGCTGGGGGAGCCATGGCCTCCAAATATAACCATATTTTATTTTTTAATTATAAAAATAAATTTAAACGGCTCCTGCTGGTTTCGCAGCAAATTCATCAGAAATAAATAATACTTTATTCATTTTTTAAACGAATATAATCAAAAATCTGGCTATAGAAATCCTTTAAGTTTTCTGAAATGTTATTGGGAAACATCTTCGCATAATAACCCTATTTTTGGCTACAAAGAAGTTGAAAAAATTTAAATTTCGAAAGTTAAGATTACCTTTGTTTTATCTCCAAATCCATGCAATTGACTATTTCTTGGTGCAATTGACGACTCGCGTTCTACTGCTCTTCAGACCCTTTCTTAATTTAGGCCTCGGTTCATCAATTGCGAGCTTTTCTTTTGATGTAGAAATCCAAATATCTTCAAATTCATGCTTCCTGTCATTTCTGAACTGCTGTATACTGCCATGAACTTTCTTATAATAATACATTATAGGATGAAAGTCGCAATATATTATTCAAGACATTTTACTTTTTAAACAGCATTTTAGCTTTTTGCTGTTGCCCATAGACATGTGCCTTGTGTGCCTCTAAAAGTAGTTTTTATATAACGCATGTTTTCATAATGCGATTTACAACTACAGGAATACTATTCATAAAATGCAAACTTTTGGTAAATGTTTGATGACTATAATCAACTATAGCGCGATTTTATCTCTAACATTAAAACTTTTTTTTTCCCCAGCTAATGCAACAGATTGGAATCTCTTCTATTTTATTTATATTGATGTGTTTTCATTTTATTTGCCAGAGATTAAAAAAAAATAGCTTATCACTGCATGTAGCGTAACCAATTTGCGCGTCATATTAATTTTTCTGCAATTCCTGGTATTATTATATACACTTAATTTATTTTATTTTTATTTGTTAATTTAATTATTACTTGATTTAATATTTATACTATTTAATAATCATGCAATTAAATACTCATATGAATTTGATAGTCGTATTATTTAACAATCATACAAATTTAATTATCACCTGATTTAATTATATTACTTTAATTCCTTATCTTTATTCAACTTATTAATAATTTTTAATGTAAATAGTTCACTACAAAATGAAATGAACGTTTTTGAGCCTTTTCGAGTAACGCAACCAAGCGAAGTTATCAGAAATCCAGCCAACCTAACGCCAATGACGCAAATTTCACTTGAATGACAATTCAAGTGTCATCCAGAACCAATGAAAAGGCGTCATTCTCTTCAAGTGTTGCTGAACGGCCGCACATCCTGGCAACGGTTGCCAAACTTTTCTCCCGTACTAAAATCGAGGCGACACCAAAAATATAGCGCTAAAGCGCCAATTGTGCATGTGTTAAAAAATTGCAATGATATGCAGTAGGAATTTTTCAGAACTATGTATAAAGGCGAATGTTATGCTATGTTTTCGCATAAAAACGTCTTAATTGTTTATTTTTCTCATCGGAACGTGAAATTTTATTACCAATTCAAGTCAAACTTATATAATTTTGAATTAAATTATTGGAGTTTTTAAGAGAAATAAATTCACAAATACAATAATATAATATGAGTGATGTTGCTTGTTTCTGTGGGTGTCACCGCACATCTAGTACACCCGGACACCCGGACACCCGGAATATTCGCTTCTGATAGCTATACTCTATACTAGTAAAGTAGACCTATAATTATATTTTTGTGCTGTAATCAGAAGTTTCAGAAATTCATTTATTTTTGTGCTGTAATCAGAAGTTTCAGAAATTCATTTATTTTTGTAAATATTATAGCATGATTACACCACGCTAGGCACATTTGGAAAAATTGAATGTTGTGCAACGACAAATCTGGGAAAAAAAAAAAACTTTTTGGGCACCACTTACGTTTTGAAAAATATGTGGACAGCTTTTATGTCTGGATGAAACTTGCACCGAACCAATGAATCCAGGCGAAAACTGTTTTAATGCCTAAATGCTGTGAACGGCAGCAATGCATTAGAAGGAATAATACTGCTATAAGACACTCAACATGCGATAAGACGGTCAAAGTTATGCACTCGTGTATGACGAAACATCACCAGTCACCATCAAATAAGAACTACTAGAATCAAAACCTGAAAAAGTCGTCGAGAATGAAAAACAAAATAACGCTATCAGAATACTCTCAATCAGATATAATAAGAATCTTCCACACAACACACCAGGTATTACGGCGAAAGAAAAAAACATACAGACTCGATTAATATTAAAATACTTGGTGACGAATAGGTAGATGCAAAACAGATTTTGAAAAAATCATGAAGTCCAAGGATTTATCAAGGATTAATCAAGGATTTATCAAGGATTAATCAAGGTAGAAAGATCCCCTGGAGGAAAAAAACCTTAGTTGTTCTTAACTGCAGTGTGTACATCGAGTGCAATTCTCAGCCATCTGAAGTGCCACTTCAGCACTTTCAAAATGAACAATAAATTATGCCGTCTAATTCAAAAGGCTTAATTCATTTCAATTTAGACCCACATTGTGGGAAGGTATCTTAGAGCACCTTTAGAAAGGACATTAACTACGTGTGTGAAACCAGCCACATACTACGTAGACTATGGATTTATACAATAATAATCTAAGGAGAGCAGAAAAAGTAAAATACAAAAATGAAGATGAAACTAAGATATTTCTCGGGGAGCTTAGGGGTAGGGGGAGATGAACTAGCGCCCTACCTTTCATGTCCCCTTTATATGACACACAGAAGCTGTGCAAATCATATGCGGTTGGATAGAGTAACTGCATAGGGCTATAACGACCGCTTTATAGCTCTGAACTTGCGCAAGTTTTCTATGGCTATACAGGCGCGTGGGGAGAAATGGAACAACAGGGGGGTGAGCTACCAAAGGGCTGGGATCCAACATGGAAAATCCGCCCTCTCACTTGGAATCTCTAAATGGTTTTCCAGATTTGGAATAGATCGTTATAGATTTCGGGATGGCCCCCGAGCCTCATGGCAAAACGTCTTGCAATCTATAAAAGAGACTGAGGTCGCTACAGGGGTAGGTTTTACAGAATCTGTGTTCCGTGGGGCGACTTCAGCGCGTTTATTTGACGAATTGGCCGTTTTATTACTAACGACCCCTGTGGGGGTGGGAAAAGCGGCAGACATCGTTATGCAGCCGTTATACAATGCCCTAGAGAATATAATTTACAGTTGTGAATATAAATTCGCCGGAGGCAAGCAAATCCGTAAATTCTATTTCGATTTTTGAAGAAAGAATCGGAAGTTTAATATTCGCAGGTCGTTATCGAAATCTTAGTTTTTCGAATTGCTAGTAAATTGCGAAGATTTTTTTTTTTTTTTAAATAATTCTTACGGAGTGTGTTTTCATTATTCCAATCGGCTAGATGCTTTTTACACTGGGAAGGGGTCTCTAAAAGTTAGGAGGGCTCTGATAGTTAGGGGGGGGGCTCTGAAAGTTATTTACAAAGGGCTTAGGATGCTTTAATACTGTGATAAATTTTATTGTTATTTAACAATACTAAATATCTATATAGACATTAAATATTTTCATGAAGTTAATTAATCTTTTACACCTGTGGTTCTCAATTTGTTTTCATCGCGGGCCACTTCGGATTTTTTTTTACAGTCGGCGGGCCAGAAGATATGAAAACGAAATTATCTTACACGCTATATAGGCATTTGGGGGCTAGAATGGCTTAAAATTTTCTGATTCAATGAAATAGCATTGAGGTAAGAGCTTTAGCCCCTTCTAGAAAAAAAAAATTAGCCCCCGAAGAAAAATTAGCCTCCTGTAAAAAAAATTTCAGTTTCTTATCTTTTGTAGCCGGGCCAGTTTTCACTGTTCACGGGCCACATCTGGCCCGCTTATTGTGAACCACTGCTTTACATTGTACACCACTGGTTTTCAATTAATTTTTATCGCGGGCCAGAAGTTATGAAAACGAAATTATAAACTATATATATATAGAGAGAGAGAGAGAGAGAGAGAGATACTGACAAAACTGGGGGCTAGGAGCTTATTTCCCCCTATAAATTTTCCGATTCTGTGAAATAGCATTGGGGTAAGAGCTTCAGATCCTTTAGAAAAAAATTAGCCCCGCTCTAGAAGAAAATTAGTCCCCACTAGAAAACATTTTTTTAGTTTCTTATCTTTTGTAGATGGACAAGTTTTTACTGCTCGCGAGCCAGATCTGGCCCGCGGGCCGTCTATTGAGAATCACTACTGTACACTTTGACAGAACATAAAAGACATAAAATCAATAAACAGACAAAATCAATTAGCAAAGAATACATGCGATATATATAATTAACGTTCATAATAGTTTCTATGAACAAGTCATTTGCAGCGATGAAATAAGATTAATCCATTTAAGATTAATGAATATAAGTTTCTTAACCTAAATTTTACATCGAAATTTCTTATTTCCCTTCCCTTGTTAAAAATGAAACTTAAGACTTTGTAAAAAAAACATGGTGTACACAAGATCTACTGTGAAAATCTGTTTTGAACATATTTTTAGAGTCAAACGACAATTTCCGTTATCTCGACCAATTCTGCACAAACAAAAAAGTTAAAACAAAATTGTACAATAATTTATTTGAGAAAAAATATTTTTCGGTGGGGGAAGAAAATTTGATCACTCTAGAGAAATTGTCGCCGTGGTCACAGGTTGTATAGCCATTCCTTCCTTCCTTCCTTCCTTCCTTCCTTCCTTCCTTCCTTCCCTCCCTCCCTCCCTCCCTCTATCCATCCATCCATCCAAAGAAAGGAATACAGTGAAACCTGTCTAAGGCAGAAACTCACGGGACCGGAAAAAATTCCGTAGTATGCAGGTTTCCGCCTTATGGAGGTTACATGCAAAACAAATACATACATAGTTAAATTCAGTGGTAAGAGATGACTGCATGTGCTTTTTTTTTTCTTTGTCTTATCTTGCGAACTTTAAGACTATATTTTCCTTTTGATAAAAATATTTATTTTATCACTGCATTTTATTTTTATTAATTTTAATTTTTGCACTATTTTGTGGTTTTAGTAATTACGATCAATATGGTGCAAAATTTCATGCAAACTATACATGCCTATTATATACAAAAAGTCTATTATGTAAGCTTAAATTGTAATGATATAGTAGTATTGAAGATAGTACAAAGATACTCTCCTTACTTGGCGCAGTATATTCCAGATGCTTTTGGGTGCCATAAAAAGCCAAACAAACAAACAAACTCTCCCTTTACGGTGGGTTTATCCATGAATTGATAAAGTCGATATGAGTGACTTTTCGTTCTGGTTAATAATGAACGCTTTTATTTAAGAAGTGGGTGGCACTGGCATACGCAAGGGGGGGGTGGTCGCGATTATGATTGTAACCCCCATTGCGATGAAATTGTGTATAGTATCAGGGGCGGCTCGTGGTTGGAAAATTAGGGAAAGAGCCTTACCGAATCAGATACTCCCCCCCCCCGAAATTAAATCCTGGCTCTGTTAGTGATATGAGAAGATAGAAGTTTCAAAAATTATTTAATGAGGATTTAGCTATTTTCTGTAAATTAAATCAATTCTTCTGTCCTTTAATGCTGCAAATCTGTCTGATACATCGTTGTAAAAGCTTCGTATAGGTAAACTTTTTCTAATTTAATGTAATTCTTCAATTTACAATTTTTTTTTCTTTAATATAGTAAAACCTTCCTAAGGCGAACACCCCTTGGTTCCGCGAAAAAGCGATCGCTTCAAGAGGTAGTCTCCGAATGGAAGTAAATTTAGCATTAGGTCTATGGTGGGAAGCAGAGCTGGCCAGTATCGAAAATACATGTATTTGAAATACGTATCTTCGATACATTTGTATTTTGTATCAAAAATACAAATTTCATATTTTGTATTTTCAAAATACATTTAAGTTTAAAAATACAATCAGTTTGTAATTTCTAACTTTCGATTCTAGCCAATTGGCTAAACAGATGGTACTGGAAGGTCGATTTCATGATAGGTTGAAGCAGATAGCACCAGTGGTGTAGGTAATGGAGGAGTCATCGGTGTGGAAAAGCCCTGGGCGCAAAAATTCAAAAGGAAAAAAGTAAGAACAATAAAAGATTTGTACGGGCGATGGTTGGGGGTCAAGATGGCCATACTCACTCAGTAGGTAAAGGACACCGCTCTTGCTTTACAGACCAATTTAGGCAGTAATCAAGGAGGGGAGAGATATGGGGTTGGATTAGCAACACCTTCAAACGGTTGAAAACTACTCAGTGAAGTGCCCAGGAACTGTTCGAACACACAAAGCCAACCAGATACTTGTGTAAATTTCGGTTTGACTGGAAAATGCAATTAAGTGAAAATCTGTCTTAGACAAATGTAATCATCTGAAAGTACCAATCTACTAAAGATTCTGATTTAGATTTCTCACGGAAGTGAACCCGACTGGCCCAAGGTGTATATTTGTAGATTGATGAGGGTTTCCATGGAGCCCAAACGATCAATTACGAAAGGGAAAAGTTGGAAACGATTAGCAAGAAAATACAAATAGCAATTCGTATGTGGTGATGTCACTAAGATGATGCTTATTTTAAGTTTAAAAAAAAATAAGACTTGAAAGACCTCGTACTCCCTGTAAATGTCTTTTCGAAGTTCGTAAAAAATTGTCATAAAATAAATGCTCTAGCCAACTGGTTTTGGTGTGACTGAGAATTACAATGTTTGCTTTTGAGTGATGCACTTACGCGATCGATTTCAATAGTTCCCCGCTTATGCTCAACTAATGGAAAGTCATGTTACTTTTATTATATAATTGCTTTATTTAAATTAATATGCACACTTGATATCGTCTGTATGCCAAGATCTAACATTGAATAATTATGATGCATATGTAGGTGCAATTGCTAGCGATGGTCATTGTATATCCTTATTAAATTACTGCCTTTAATACTTATTAAAAATTCAATAAACATATTAGTATTTTGATTTTTTACAAATAGTTCTCTCAATTGATAAAATGCCCATATTCGATAACAATTACACACGCTTTGGAGGGCGTGGGGTGGAGGGGGCGGTCAATATTGGAATGGTGAAAAGGTGTACTGACGGGTTTAAGCGGGAGCGATACATAACTTACCCCAGTCACTGACAAACCGTGCTACGCCACTGATAAAACACAATTGAGGAAAGACCGCACATTACTTCAATTCTCAAGCGTTTGAAAATATTTATTACGAAATGTGAAAATGTAAACGGAATAAAATACACAGCTTTAAGGCTCAAAGGAATCAAGGGATGTTATTTTTGTATGAAACAATTTGTATTTTTACATGAGCCGGCGGACCGTATAAAATATGTCGGTGGACCGCGAGTTGAAAACCAATGAATGCTTTAATTGTTCTTATCGAATTTTCATGTGCGAGTCGTAAGGGTAATTTGTCTCTTACTGTTAACTGAATATTTATTATATATTTTTGCAAAATAAAACCCAGAATCAAAGCAGAGTGGAACGATAAAAAATAAATTAAAATTTTATATTATGTTTTTTTGAGACATAAGACACATTTCGTATAAAATGTTGACTTCCTCATTGCCTTGTGCGCTTGTTTTAAATATATTTATCTAGTATATATACTAGTATATATACTAGTAATATAGAGTTTTTCTAAGCCACTACAGTGCTAACTTTGACATGAATATCGCTGACGATAAAGTTGCACTTTATTCGATATTTTGCTAAGCCTTTTTATTTAGTTCTAAATGATTATTTTTTAATTAATTAATTTTTTACAATTCTAATCAGGGGCAAAAACTTAGGCTATTTGCTTTTAAATCCTTGTTAGATCAAGGGGCTCTCTGTCCTCCCTCCCCCCCTTAAAAGTCAAATCGTCCTGCTGTTATTGTCTCTCTTATCAGAGCGCTCATAACCTGAGATTTGCCACTATATATATATATATATATATACGGTCCCGGATGATTGGTTCATCGCCGATTCGTCCAAAGGATGATTGGTCCAAAGCCGATTCGTCCAAAGGGACGATTGGTTCAATGCCGATTCATCCAAAGAGATGATTAGTTCAATGCCCACTGGTCCAAAGGGATGAGTGGTCCAACACCGACTGCCGCCACCAGTTAAAGTGGGGGGGGGAAGTACATTCAGGTCCGTAGCTAGATGCTTGTTACAGGGGGACTCTGGAAGATTCAGAGAGATCTTT